>CAMZMU010000046.1:6323445-6910253 GCA_947311845.1 Poa pratensis
TATAGAGTTTGCCGACAGGCTCGAATAATCTTGGCAAATTTTGTCGTGATGGGGATGGAATGCATGCCAAACATTTATAATAGATCCAACTTCACACAAAAATAGGCTAGTAAGATAACAACGACAAGGATGCTATGCACACATGCACAGCACATACATGGCAATCGATCCGAACTCAGACACTTCCCTAATCACATAAATGCAAAAGGAAAAAGTCCATTTTAAAACCTGAATTCATAGAGGTCAGGCGATTTGAACCCCAAAGTACAAATCTCGGTCGTTTGGACTATGAACTTTGCAATCCCAGTCTAAAATGAACCCTATAACTGTTTGGCACACTGGGAAACAGAAAATCCGGCCGGGAATATCCACTGTCTCAAATGACTAGACGGACCCACATGTCATATTCATCTCTATCCCCAATCCATCTCCTTATCTCTAAAATGCAATCCAATGAAGCAACTGGCTGTAGGCGGGCGTGGGAACGGACGCCGCCGCCCGCCGCCGAGCACCACCCGAAGCAGGCAGATGGCCACCGCCGAGCCCCACGGAAGCAGATGGCCTCCAGCGGGAGCGGGCGCAGGTTGTCATCGCGGATGCGGCTGGCCGCCGCCGAGCGGACCAAGCTGATGGCGGGGAGCTCCACCGTCTACAGGGGCCCGGCGACCCCTCCGTGCTCCTCTGCTCAGGCGGGTCTACAGGGGCCCGGCGCCGCTCTCTGACCTCGTCGTCGCAGATGGCCACCGGCAGGCATAGGAGAGGAACGCCATCGAGGATGTGCCTACCGCCACGAAGCCCCACTGTCGCCTGACAATGTCCTTTTTCTTGCATTGTGATGTTGCGGCGGAGCCTAAAAAAACTAGATTGGGGGGAAGAAGATGGATATTACATGTGGGCCAACATTGTCAGCGAGAGTAGCAATTTTTTTCTCTGAAAAACATGTCCAAGGTCTAGTTTAGACCAGGATTGCAAAGTTCAGGGTCCAAACGACCGGGATTTGAACTTCGGGGTTCAAACCGCCCGAGCTCTATGAATTCAGGGTTGGACTTTTTCCGATGCAAAAACCCTAGTGTCGAATCATTTTTAGGCGAAAAGCTTGAGCCGAGCGTGAATTCAAATTATTGAAGCCACACTGGCACATCGTCAACATATTACAGACGAGGGGATCAAGATCCACACACAAGGGTGGAGAGTTTGAAGTAAACAGCATGAACCCCTGTGCAACACCAAGACAGCCGATAACGGCAGGATGATGGGCAGCACCACTAGTCTCATCTGTCCCTCACAGCAACACCATGGTGCCGAATCTCTTAACTAGGAAAAGCATTGCGCTTTTCATCTTCCATGTAGAATTATGAGATTGGCGGAATATGATGGATGTATTATTGAGCCTCATGGGCGAGCATATAAAGGCGTACAAGGGATCGACTTGGAGTACAAGACAAGTTAGTTCCATATGGAAACGGATCCTATCTCTATCCTAACCTACCATAACGTACCTATACAGTATACTCTAACATCCCCCGCAGTCGTAGCGGCAGCGTCGTGAACAACTGGAGCATCGCGGACGGTCAGACTGGAGCGAAACCGAAGTATAATCCAGTGGGCTGACATCCCCCCGCAGTAGGAACGGGAACATCGTGGATGGTGTCGCGGCACGGAGCTTGGACTGTAGAGGAAGCTGATGAGTGCTCAAGCGAGGTGGTAGCCCTTGTTGCCGATGTCGAGGGAGCCAGTCACATCCCAAATTTAGAAACTAAGAAAAACTTAGTTTCACAAGACCCAAATTTCAGAACCAACAAAAACTTTTTGAAATGTTTTACTCATGATTATGTTTTACTTCCCATTGCTATGTTTGAACTTGAGTGACTTGTGGTTTGAATTGTGTGGACTTGGAAGTGATGTCGATCTCGTAGTGATTGTTTGCTTGTTGGACTTATGACTGTGTTGATTGTTAATTCTTGTTTATTGGTTTGCTTGGGTGAATAATTACACCAATGCACTTGAGGGTTAAGTTAAAAACACACTTGACACCAAATTTGGAATGTGACTTAAATTTAAAGCAAACTCCTCAAATTATTCAACAAATGGAATTTCAAATCATGAGTTAAGGAAATGATCATAATAAATATTTTTCCCTACTTAACTATCTATTTCATTCAACAATATTTTTCTTATGAAAACAAAAACTATTTGAAGTTAATATATTTGTCAAGGAAGTTCCAAGAGTTCCAAAAAAATAATATTTTTAAATTGCTTTAAGGTTTCTAAAGGATTATAAAATTGTATTTAAGAAAATGCCTTATTTAAACCTGTGAACAAATGATGTTCAAAACATTTTATTTTGACACCCCAATTTTTGTGGAACTTCTAAATGTATATGGGAGGCTACATGAATAATTTCAATTTTTTTGACATGAATTTAGTGCCCCAAATAAATCCCTAAAGGATAGTGATTCTAAAAGGAATTAAAAGAAAAAGGAGAAAAGGACCTAAGTGCAAATAGAAACAGAAGTCCAGGGGGTTATCTGGAAAAGCATCGTCTCTCCCTGTAGCAGCAGTGCCGCACGGCGCGGTGTCGTCCGACGCCGCTCGCCGCCCAGGCCCCCCTCTCCCGCTCTCCTGCCGCGATGTGGAGATAAGGAGCCCCCCCCCCCCCCCCGAAGCTGCTCTGCCCTCCCTCTCGCACCACTCAACCACCTGCACCCTCCCTCTCTTTTCTCCTCACTGTGACCGGAACCCGAGCCGGAGCTTCACGCCACATCGCCGGCGAATGGAGCCTCCCCAAGCAAATCGGAGACCACCAGAAGACGCGCCTCGCCGTCCTCTACGTCCCCGTGCAAGGAATCGCCACGGGTCGCCCGTGGTCGTCGTCACCGTCCGCATCCTCTTCCTCTCCATCGCCAAGATGTCGAGCAAGTGCGCGAGCCACACAGACCACCATTCCCTTCCATTCTCGTTCCCCTGAGATCCCCTCCTCCTGTTCTAACTCCGGGACATCGCCATTTCTTTTTAGGGTCACCGGAGTGCCGTCGCCGTCCTCGCCTGCTCACTGCCCGAAGCTCCAGCTCGTCCCTGCGTGTTGTCGAGGAAGGAGACGACCTCGTACCCGTTCGCTTTGCCCGTGGGCCGCTGGCTGGGCCGGTTGCTGCGCTGCACGGCCCGGATCTGCTCAGATCTGGCCCACTCTTTTTTTCAATAGATCTAATATCTATTTCTATTTCCTGTATAAATGGCACTGTAGGTTTAATTCAAATGTGGTAGATCTGCGCTAGCAATTTGAGTGATTCCAATTTTGTAGAGTTCCTATGTGTTTTATTAATCAGGTAGAACTGGTTGCTTGCTAAAATATATTTTTAATTGTTGTCTAGATTAAAACTTGTAAAAAGTATATTTTTCACTAAATATTTAATATCTAGAGTTTTATAACTCCACATATTGCAAACTAAAATTCCCTGGAAAGCCTGAAGTGATACCTTTCCAGATCTGTTGGTCTTGTATGCAAATGAAACCAAAAACCAAAGTTCTATTCAATCTTGTAAACACACCAGTAGCACTTTGGTGATTTTTGTAGATTTTTGTGAAATGAATTTTGGAGTAAATCTAATTGGGTTGTCTTCTATATGTATAGGAGAACATATCCCTAGCTTGGTTTGAATTTAGGAGTCACTGATTGACTGTGGTGCTAATTATAAGGTTTAGGCATTTTCTGCCTATTTTTATTAGGACTTTATTAGTTGTTGTGTTATAACTTTATTATTACAAATATGTTTCCTAGCATGTGTGTGTGGTAATCCACTATTATGACATGTTTCCTTGTTTTACTAGCATGTTAGGGGAACTACTTGTTAGTCATGTATTTGTTAGAGTTTTATTCCCTATATAGTCTTCTCCTAGTAATTAGAAATTACTATGCTTGTTTGTTTTGAAGTTAGATTATTTTGTGTGATTAGTATGTTGCCTTGCTTGTTAAACTTGGTTGTCTTTCAGTTAAATTACCAAAATTATTTGGTGACTTAACTTTTGTCTGAAGTATTTCCTGTTTAGAGAAAATGGTTGTTAAGTACCTTTAGTAGAAGATGTCTGGGTGCTCGATGTTTTTAGCATGTGTTTGGTGTTATACTCCTGTGAGTATAATGCCCTTGTAAATGTAGATCTTAGTTTGTTGCTTGATTAAATTAGTGCTATGTTGTGGTTGATTACTTGTTTGTATACCACTTGTGGTTTGGTTTGCTTATTGCGTGTTGTTTTATTTCATGTTGCGACGCTAGAGATAAACGCTACCGGGGTGGTATTTGGAAAGGATTTATCGGAGAACGATGAGAGTTTATTTCTTTGATCAATGAGGAGAAGTCCAGGAACATCATGCTGAAATCAGGCAAGCTATTCTCTGAGCTTGCATCTATATACATCTATTTTGGTTCACATGTTTTACTTATAAAGAGCATAAGTGATTTATGTGGTGTTTGCCACTAAAGCTATGATTTTGAAAACCCTTTTCCAAAATACAAGTATATTATTTTGACACCCTTATGGAGATATTAGATGGAAATTCTTTTCAAACTATAGGATGGGAAAAATATTGTTTACTCAAAACTCCTTTGAAAATACTTGTGTGGACATGGAATACCGAGATGTCGGTGTTGAAGTGGAGAACTGGAGAATGGTGGTGTTTATGAAAAATGCACATTGTGTCTTTGTACTATGACGACCAGCCGATAACCTGTGCGACCACATTTACCCACATATGGGCAAGGGCGTAGTCATATAATTTGCTCGTATTAGTATGGGATGCCTCAACAACGAGGATGACCTCGTTCCATGAGGGGATGGTTTGGTGACCTACCCCTGACCTGGGTCCTAACACGTTGGTGGGAGGATTGAAGGGTTCGCTCGCCGGGCAGAACTACGAGTCCTCACACTTAGGTTTCCCGACGGGGAATCTGGACTAAGTGTCGATGGAAAGGTTGAAAATTTCGTAGTGGTAGGGTCCTATACTAGCACGAGCAAAGGACAGGCTATGGTCGGTGACTCAACTTCGCATACACCTTGTATGGCGAGCCGTGGCTGACACGATGAGTTACCGGATGGGTGTGGGAAAAGCGTGCTACCTCTGCAGAGGGTAATAAACTATTCGAATAGCCGAGTCCTCAGATATGGACAGTTGGGAGGTTGTCCTCTGACCATGTGCAAGTTTTGGAAAGATTTGAGGTTTAAAAAGGAAAATGAAGTGGAGGATGTTTTATGCAACTATGCCAATGGGCCGGCATGAGGTTGTTGGGATTGAATGACCACGAAGGGTTATGGTCGAACAAGGAGGAGTTTTGGGAGAAATAAACTTGGTGATGATTTTCGGGAAAATGTTTATAAAAGAGACTTCTTACCTTTCCAACAAAGATGTATTTTCGGGAAAGAGTTTTAAACGAGACTTCTTACAAAAACAGATTTATGGGAAAAGTTCTAAAACCTTCTTTCCTTTTTAAATAAAAATATAGAGATTTCAAAACAAAGTTTTATTAAACAAAAGTATATCCTTCCCTTTTTAACAAGGATGTAGAGTTTTCAAAGCAAACAAAGTTTTATTTAAACAACAAAAGGAGTAGTGCATGCTCATTTCGGGGGTAGTTTGCGAGTACATTCAAATGTACTCATATTGGTTTCGTCCCAGGCTATTGTCTTAGCCGGATTTTGAAGAAGAGCAGTCCGAAGAAGAAGACTTCTTTAACGTCAATGCGAAATAGGGCGCTTCCTAGTCAGCTGCATGTAGGGTTGGCAAATTGACTTGGGCTCCATGTTGTTTGGTGATTTCCGCTGCAAGTACCTGTTGAAGTTATGGCTTCAAACAAGTAAGTAAATTCATTCGGTATTTATGGGTGTTCTGTGATGCCAATTCGAGTTATGTGCAACAACAGACTGATCATGGGATTGTTGCAGGAAACATACCGAGTATCTCGGATAGCTAATCCGGGGTATCTCACAGACTTGGTATCAGAGCCATCCTGACTGTAACAGACCTTAGTTAGCATGGACGATAGTTAGGAAAGAAATATTTTGTTAAAAATATATTGTTACCAAAAACATAATTTTTATCTGAGGAAGTCCAAAAATAACTTCCACTCTTCTCACCTTCTCAAATATTTCCGAGTCTCATCCCTCTATTTTAAGATTTTTTAAGGATTTCTCTACTCCCTCTTACCCGTTCAAAATACTTGACGATGAACCCAAGTGAGACCTAATTAGCTAGCACCTACAAGAGGAAGCTTCCATCACAAGTACTCAACATTCCACATCGAGGTGATTGATCTGCAAATACCAATATTATCGATATCAACAAAGCAAGAGACCTCCGAAGACCTCAACTCAATATCAACAAATCCACTCAGTTACTACCTCGACAATCTCAATTTTTCCCGCTGAAGACTAAGGCGACAAAGTGAAGACTTCATCAACCATATTTAACCAAGGCCCATAGGAAAAACATACGATAGGAACCTCGGTTGTACTACCCGATTACCACGAGTATTAGACGTCCTTTGGTACTAAATGTACCTGATGTGTTGTTGTTGGTGTGCTCTACTCTGCATGTGTGTTGTTGTTTGTGAGTCCTCTGCTTGTGTGTTGTTTTTCTTGTGCGTTCACAATCATGCCCTGATGGCAACACAAAGTAACCCAAAATTCTCTTTTTTATAAAACTCCTTTTGTCACCCAACAAAAACCGTTTTTGACCTCTTCGCCATAGTTGCACCTTGTTGCAGATATAAACCCGCTTAGGGAAATCTTTTCAAAATATTTTCCTCTTATCTAAACTGTCTCCCGATAAGAACTGACAGTTTCGTAAAATACAAAAGACCCCTGATCTTTAACCAAATAGCCTGAGATTTCTGCAACCTAACCGGCAAATCAGATAATGGCCTTCAAGCACCGTCTGGAGCAAGTACGTCAAGATCTCGAAGGAAACTGCAATTTAACGCCAACCTCGTGAAGACACGAGCATTACCTCGCAAAAATAACTTGTGAAATTACAAGAATACCACACTAACTTATCGTGTCTAACTTTAGATTAACATCTGAGTCAAGTCCACGATAGTACTAACTAATCCTCTAGGTCTACAAGCCTTGACAAGAGACGAGGACATAAGGAGACCCATTTAGAATCGGTAACTAGGAGAACTCAAGGAGTGTAGGAGAGTTGCTATGAAGATTTATAGTGTTTCCCCAAGGATATGATTTCCGAAAACAAGAAAAGAAAGAGGTGCCAGTGGACGACTCAAAACTAGTTGGTAGACAGGAAACTTTAGGAAGATATAAGGGTGTTGAATTGTAAAGTTATTAGCCAAAAGTATCTCGATGAGATCAAAAAATTTGGGGTTTAGAATAGAAGTGAAAACTTGGAGTGGATCGATAAATTAATTGGGATTGGACAGATGATATATTTGATTAATACTCTGGGCTAACCAGTTGTGATCCCCAACCATTGGTGGTTATCTGGAGCTAGAAGACGTGATCCTTGATTTAAGATTTAGAAATAAAGGTGAAAGTTATTGGATTTTTAGGAAGCACTTGCTGATAGAATGATGTTTGGATTGGTTAGAAGCAAGTAAATTAAGGAGAATACTCCGGTGTTGGAATGTTTAGGGTGATTCTTAGGCAAGTGACCCTTGTACTAAATTCTTATGGAATTATAGGAAGTGGTTAAAGATGATTTAGCAAATGAATAGATCGTTGTATGCAAGAAATAATTGGGGGAGGATAAGTGAATGTTTATCGGATTCTAGGAATCAATATGATTTGGTCTAGTAGCAAGACATTCTAGGTGACAGTAGTTTTCATAGCTTGTCACGCTCTGTTTCGATTATTCTTAGAAAGATTGTTTATCTTTGATTAAGGGATCAAGGCCCAAAAGTGTCGAGATGAAATCTGAATTTGGTTAGAAAGTGGATCAAATTCTTGATGGTATGATCACATGATTGTTGGATGCTTTATTTAGCTTTGATGATATGATCGTGGGAAGATGGCAACCTGAAGGAGTCAGATAATTTGAGATATGCCTATCTGGGGAATAAATTAATCAAGAAATAATTGGTGGACCACTATGATTTTTTTTGTGATAGAATATAATGGGGAGACTATGCCAAAAAGGTTTGAGGGTACCCGATAGATTGAACTATACTGTGATAAAGAGTTTATGCCCGAGGAAGATGATGGTGGATTAATAACTTTAGCTTGGAAAAAGACCATGATTCAATTAACTGTTGATAGTAGTGGCCTTACCAGAATTTTTGGAATGGTATTTTGAATACTTGAGAATTATAGGCCTATGTAAAGTTGGTTGTTTCGGATCTTAGATATAAAAAGTTTGGTGTTCAGAGTATAACACCCAACTCTCTTGAAAACTAACTTAAGCCCCTCAATCAGAAAGTTTTCCAGAAACCCTAATTATTCTGGTGCACTCTAACTTACTTGTGAAGACCCCTGCGAAACTTCGTGAAGACCCAGAACCAAAGAAGCCATTCAGGACCAGCCTTTTCCTGCCAAGCCGAAGGAAGAAAAGCGTGAAGAAGATCTACCAGAAGTCACTAAGAAGAATCAAACAACGAGAGCACCTGCTATTGGCAACATCAACCACCAAACAAGCCCAGACACCCTAGAAGTTTATAACATCCCTCTACTAACCAGAAACTGGATAGAGTCAAGTACCTAGACTTGACGCATCCTGAAAACAACGCATCCCCATCTGCGACCCTCGTAAGGAGAAAATATCAGGAAGTGATGTCTGCACCAACCCCAGGCACTAAGGAATGACACCCAAGGCGAAGATTTTCAAGCTACCCAAGAAGAACAATGCCTCCAAGTCTACTCCAGCTGCAACCTTCAGGATGAACCTTCAAAAACCCCTTTTTAAGGGGGAAGACCTGCAGTAGGTATACAAGAACATATTAATAATTAGTTCCTTGCGCTTTAACCTTACCGAATCTGGAAGCAGCCGACCAAGACTATCCATCCGAGTCAATCGTCAAGACAACCCCATCATAAAGGATCTGAACTCAGCACAGAAGTTTATCAACAGAGAAAGCCTCGCAGCATCAATTTATCAAGATCTCACATGGTGACTTTACTAAAGAAGCAACGACCTCAGAAGTATAACCAGCCCAAAACCCATGCCCTCGTACTCCCCTGTTACCACCGGGCAAATCTCGAGGATGAGATTTATTTTTAAGGGGGGATGAGCTGTCACATCCCAAATTTAGAAACTAAGAAAAACTTAGTTTCACAAGATCCAACTTTCAGAACCAACAAAAACTTTTTGAAATGTTTTACTCATGATTGTGTTTTACTTCCCATTGCTATGTTTGAACTTGAGTGACTTGTGGTTTGAATTGTGCGGACTTGGAAGTGATGTCGATGTTGAAGTGGAGAACTGGAGAATGGTGGTGTTTATGAAAAATGCACATTGTGTCTTTGTACTATGACGACCAGCCGATAACCTGTGCGATCACATTTACCCACATATGGGCAAGGGCGTAGTCATATAATTTACTCGTATTAGTATGGGATGACTCAACAACGAGGATGACCTCGTTCCATGAGGGATGGTTTGGTGACCTACCCCTGACCTGGGTCCTAACACGTTGGTGGGAGGATTGAAGGGTTCGCTCGCTGGGCAGAACTACGAGTCCTCACACTTAGGTTTCTCGACGGGGAATCTGGACTAAATGTCGATGGAAAGGTTGAAAATTTCGTAGCGGTAGGGTCCTATACTAGCACGAGCAAAGGACAGGCTATGGTCGGTGACTCAAATTCGCATACACCTTGTATGGCGAGCCGTGGCTGACACGATGAGTTACCGGATGGGTGTGGGAAAAGCGTGCTACCTCTGCAGAGGGTAATAAACTATTCGAATAGCTGAGTCATCGGATATGGACAGTTGGGAGGCTGTCCTCTGACCATGTGCAAGTTTTGGAAAGATTTGAGGTTTAAAAAGGAAAATGAAGTGGAGGATGTTTTATGCAACTATGCCAACGGGCCGGCATGAGGTTGTTGGGATTGAATGACCACGAAGGGTTATGGTCGAACAAGGAGGAGTTTTGGGAGAAATAAACTTGGTGATGATTTTCGGGAAAATGTTTATAAAAGAGACTTCTTACCTTTCCAACAAAGATGTATTTTCGGGAAAGAGTTTTAAACGAGACTTCTTACAAAAACAGATTTATGGGAAAAGTTCTAAAACCTTCTTTCCTTTTTAAATAAAGATATAGAGATTTCAAAACAAAGTTTTATTAAACAAAAGTATATCCTTCCCTTTTTAACAAGGATGTAGAGTTTTCAAAGCAAACAAAGTTTTATTTAAACATCAAAAGGAGTAGTGCATGCTCATTTCAGGGGTAGTTTGCGAGTACATTCAAATGTACTCATATTTAAACATCAAAAGGAGTAGGCATACTCCGGTTTTGCCAGAACCGAGTACGCATAGAAGAAATCGGTGACGTGGTCGAGGCAGTCGTAGAGGAGGAAGTCGATGCCGAAGACGTTGTCGAGGCCGATGTAGACGAGGCGCCGGCCAGGGCTTGCCAGACCCGGGGACACGTCGGGGACGAAGGCACGCACCGGTGTTGCCAGTACCGTGCATGCAGGGGCAGGGACCACCGTGAACCATACGCCAGCGTCGGAGGGGCCAGCAGAGGAGGACTCGACGACGATTGCGGTGCCAATCAGCGGGGGGTAGAAGGTGCCGATGTCGGCCGCGGTTGTCGGAGCAGACGTAGTCGGGGATGAGGATGATGACGCTGGAGACGTGCTCGTGGTGGACGAAGATGTAGAAGGCGGCGAAGGCAGCGGCGGCCGGGGGGTGGCCATGCTGGACGCCTGGACAAGGGGTGGTCGGCGGGACCTGCGACGGCCTGAGGTGGCCATGCAGGTTACCTATAGATGGCGGCGACGTTACTCGAAGTAGGCGAGGGAAAACCCGACGGCTTGACGAAGACCATGCGCGGACGGTGGCGTTCCCACGCCGAGGGAGTCGGCGTGGCGCATACCACGAAAGAAGTCGACACGCAGGACGGCGAAGAGGACCGCGCGCCGCAGCGCTACAGCCCGAAGGGGCGACGCGGCAGCAGTGCGCGGGTCGGGGCGACGGCGGGTGTCGCCAGCGGCATACACGCCTGGAAGGCGCATTGGCTGCCGGCAACATGGACCAATGGCGGCGGCGCGGCGGCCCGAAGGGGTGACGCGGCGGGAGCCTGTAGCTCGATCGGTGGTAGGTACGTGCTCGTGGACGTGCTTGGTGGTGCAGGCGCGTGATCGGTTGATCAGACCGACGCAGCGCGGAACGCGCCATGGCGGCGACGACGACGCGCAGATCGGAGTCGATGGCGAAGTTGACGATGAAGTCCCGGTCGATGACGGCGAAGACGAACCGGCGATGGAGACCTTGCCAGCGAGAGAAGCTGGCGGCGACGCGTCGAGACGTCCCGTGGACGGCGCGTCCGGCCTTCCTGCGCGGTCGTTGAAGACGAGTCGGTCGGTGCGGAGTCGGCGTCGGCGTATCATCCGCGATAGCCGGCTTGGAGGAGCCGAACGGTGCGAAGTCGGCGTCGGTGAGTCGGCCGCGATAGCCGGTTGTCGAGGAGGGGGCTAGTGCAGGTCGATGCCGTTGTCGGAGTAGAGGCGCGAGAAGACGATGACGATGGTGGGCGACGCAAACCGATCTTAGATCGGAAAACCAAAAATAAACGCCGATGAAAAAACAACCGGCGAGAGAAAACCCGGATCAAGAGATCGGAAAAAAAGACACTAGGGCAGCCGATCAACCGATCGGCGGACGAACCTGTAACACCCCGAATTTTGGCCTTTTTGAAATTTTCCCAAATTGCATTGTTTCATTGTTTCATGTGCAATTGGATTTAAACCTCCAGAAAATCTTTTTAAATCATGAACCTTTGCAAACATGATAATTCAAGTGGGATCTTGTGCTTTCCATTTTCCTCCCACTTGGTACTGGCATTTGTGATTTTATCTCTGGATAAATATTTAATTGGGAAATTCTTTTTCCTTTTTAAAAATTACCCTTTTATTGACCTTACAAAGGAACCCCTATTTTTATGTCTCCAAAAATTCTGCAAAAATTAGGGAACCTTCCCTAGTTGATGTGGGTCACTTTTATAAAAAAATATGGGGCCATGACTTAGGAAAATTTCCCTCCATAATTCTTTTTCCTTTCTGCCTGTTTTCTCAAAACATTTTTAAACCTATCCAAATTATTTTTCCTGGATGAATCCAGGCATAGATAGACTCCCCATCATCCCTCCTACCTCAGGACAAAAGGGCATATCCATCTAACACCATCTACCCCTCCAAAACTTTAAAACTCTTTTTGACCAGTATTGTTTTTCTCAAAATCTAGTCGGACCAACTTTCGAATTGAGCAAACCTTAGTCAGCAAAGTTGTTGGTTTTGAATTTGGCACACAGTGGTGAAAACCACACCTCATTTGGATGTCGGAGCTGAGAGAAACGTCCACTTGCCGCTTCTGGCTTGGACAAAACGGTGATCACCGCCGGCGAGTCCGTGCACGACGGCGCCGCCGTGTTATGGTCATCGGCGTTCTGCGTCCCCGCGACCCAACCACGCCCAGCGTGTTCCCCTCCTTTCCCTGACTCGCCAGCCCACGCGTCGCCGGAGAGGAGTTCCGCACGCGCCCGGACCGCTAGCCGACGCGCCGTCCAGCACAGCGCCGCCGGGGCCCCGCTCGTCAGCGACCCAGCCGCCCCCGAGCTCATCCACTCGCTCCCTCCTGTGCCGCGTGCGTCTTCTGTGCCACCGGTTTCGCGACACACCGTCCACCGTCGCCTCCACGCCGTGCGCGACACCTCGCCGCGCCATTACTCCGGCCGCTGCACGGGAACCATATAAAACGGCCACCCCCGCACCATTCCTTCACCGCACCACCTCTCCCACTCCCTCAGTCGCCTCCACCCCAGCCACGAGCCCAGAGGAGCCACACCTCGCCGAATTGCAACCACCCGAGCCGCACTGACCTCAGCTCGGTTCGCACACCCCAGCCTTCCCCTGCTCGATTCCCTCCACCCAGAGCCTCCACAGAGCACCACGGTGACGATGCCGTGCTCGCCAGGGTGAACGGTGGCCGGAGCCGTCGTATCCATCATCGACAGATCGCCGGAGCCGCGGGAGGAGAAGCTCCTCTCCATCCCGACCTCCCCGTCAAGCGTGGGTGCTCGAACTAGCTGCGGCAGGCCTCCCCGAGACGTTCTGCTTCCTCTCCCTCACCTCCCCGTCGCCCTAGCCTCCTGGAAACGCCGCCGGTGAGTTCGCCGGAGACGGCCACCCTGTTCTTCTTTTTTTTCCGCGCGGTGGAGAAGAAAACGTTCGGGTTATGAGTCACTGACCAGTGGGTCCCACTGGTCAGGTTTTTAAACATTTCTCTGAAACGTTTTCTGTTTTTTTCTATTAAAAAGGGCAGAAATTAAACCAAATTTGAATGCAATATCTCTCTGAAAAATGGTCAGAAAAATATGAAACCAATTTTGTTGGCTTAGTTTGAATTTTCTCTTTCAAATGGAACCAGAAAAGAATTATTTGGAATTATTTTTTTGGCATTTATTTAAATACCCTAGGAGGGATTTTGATGCATTTTTGTCTTGTTCTTTTAGATTCGAACCTCTCCGACGGATTAGGAGTTGTCTCTGAACCCGAAGGCAAGCCACCAACCCAATTTCAAACTTGGTCGAACTTAGGAAATATTTTGACTGCTGAATTAATATCTGTTGCACCTCACATGTCATATTGCATTTTAATTATTGCACTCCTTTGTATTGCTTATCTGTGCAACACTCACGTTCCCGAGACAATGGCCGGGTACCGCCTCAGTCAAAGGAATGGGGGAATTATTACAACTGTGCGTCTCGCGCTTGCGGGGCTTTGTTTGCTTCTTTCTTCTTCGCCGAGGTGAGGAGCGGACGAATGTCGTCTTATGATCCTCGGAGTTGGGGGCATTCGCCAAAAGAGTTATTTGCCTTGTCCCTCCGTCAAATATGGTTGGCATAGACCACCCGGACTGCGACGCTTGGGAGCTGACTTTCCATTTGGTTCTTTTGCCGAGATTGCTGACACCACGTCGGGGTAACCCTCGAGTGGAATGGATGCTCTCTCATTTTTATGAGTGCTTTTCGGTTCATTCTTTTACGGTGACACCGGCCGGGTCTCCCGCCACCGTCATCCGTTTGAAACATTATGCTATTATTCTGTGAACACTAACCCCCGAGTGACACCGGCCGGGTCTCCCGCCACAGTCACCCGGGTATTATTATTATTGTTATGTTGTTATCTATGCATGCAAGTGATATATTTCTGTGCTGTTATTGTTATGAGGTTACCTTGTGTTACTTTGTTAATGTTGATGTCTGTAATCAAACAAAATGACTAAGAAGATAATCACCTCCCTCGACTAGATTGAGTCACTAGTGCCACTCACCAACACACCAGCACAACCATGCGTCGTTCACATGGGCGGACCATCTGAGTATTTTATCAGGCCTCCTTTGATGCCACCCTTTTGGCAAGTCTAGTCGGTTACCTTTGTGGTCGGGGCTAGTCTTGTGAAGGTTCCGGAGCTAGGCGTCGCTCATGTTGGGGACGTGCCGGATTCACTTCTTCATAAGGCGTAGAGTTATGTCGGTGGCTATACAGGGAGTGTCCGGGTAGATAAACGGTTGTGGAAGTGTGGGTTTGTGCTGCCGCCATGAGGTTCTAGTACTTCGGTACCGGCGGTACAAGCCTAGACTTCAGCGTGTGGATAAATGTTGCAACCTCTCGAGAGTGTAAATCTAGATTCTAGCCTTGTCCCAGGTTACGGGACGATGTTTGGGTCAAGTCACACTATGAGTCAGTCCAGTCGAACTTGGAGAAATAATTAAGTTGAGACCAACGAACACAGGAGATTTTGGGAGTCAAGCCAGAGTTGGCTAAGGACTCGGATAGTTGTGAATTAAGCCAGAGTTGGCTAGAGGCTTGGATGCCTAGTTGTGATTATGAGTTGTCAAGTGAGAAACGTGATCTCACTTGATATCGAGAAAACACCCCTACTAAGGTAAGTAGGTAAGTTATGTCCAACCGTTAAGCTTGGACTCATCCTCGCAACCGACCTCATGCCATGTTACTTTCTGAACCATGCCATGCCATATAGATAGACCTTGCTTTTTTTGGGCTGATGTCTTGCGAGTACTTCAAGTACTTACCTGGCTTTTCATGTGGCCAGACCCTGCTGAACCAGTCGCCGAGTACCCGCTCTATGAGAACTAGGAACCCGTGTCCCAGGCAGGACCCTGTGGAATAAGGCCGCTATCGCCACGCTACTATCTTCGCTTCCGCTACGACTTCCGCTAGAGGCTCGATGTTAGAAAAATAATGTACATACTGTTGTGTGCGCCTGTTGCGCAAGAGCTGGAGCCTCACCCGTGTTGTAACCTTGTATTTGTGCAAACTCGAAGCCTTATGAATATATTTGGTTTTGCCTTTGTTTATCAAGCTGTCATATATCCAGTGTTTCTGGGACTGGTATATGGGGTGACTCGATCATCTGGATCGGGGTGCCACAGAGCTTGGTATCAGAGCCTAACTGCCTGTAGGATACCCTAGTTCTTGGACGACGTAGAATAGAACTTGTTGTGTTGACAACTTTTTCCAATGTTTCTCTGTCTGTTTGTGCTTTAAAACTTAACGCTCACTTTATTTGAATTTGTCTCTGTCACAGATGGCAGAGTTGCTCGCCGAGACTACCGCCGTGCACGTTCCCGGTTTTCCGCAGTTTCTTCGGGAGATCTGGGACCACCTCTACCCAGGCGCACCTCCCCCGACTTACCACGTGTACCACAACCGTCTCGACAGGGCCACCTCGGAGTTCACCGCCACCGTCCGCCTGCGTCCGCAGCCCGTGTCCGCAGGGATCGAGCACGGCCTCACTTCCGGTGTCTGTACACAGGCGTCTCGAGCCATACAGGAGGCTGCAGGAGATGCCATCCTGTTCCTTCGCACCGTCGACCCCGTCATGAAGCAGTGCACCCGTTACGCCTACTTCCCGAGGTTGGCTTTAGACAACGGGGACACCCTTTTCCCCAACCCAGGTGACCCTAGCTCACCCTCTCCGCCCTTATTCAGTACACCACCTATCTCCACCAGTACCTCCACACCACCCTTCTCCAGTTTGCCTCCCTTCGCGCCAACGTGGCCTTGGCCGAGATGACGCGAGCTTCTGGTCCGGCTTCTAGTCGCCCACCTCGTCTCCCCACCTTTAGGCTCAGTTCCCTCGAGCAGATCAGGAGGGGGCTTGCCCGCTACTCCTCGTCTACCGCTCCGACGCCACCTTCCCGCACTCGTAGCAGCGCTGCTCACTACTACTCGCGCTTCACTCCCGTTCGGTCTCAGCGTCGTCGCGTCCAGGCGGCCGAGCCACAGAGTTACTCCGGAGACTCCCGTGACGACCGTGCTTCACCCGACTACAGTCCCGCGGAGGAGCCCCTCGACACCGCCACGCCAGCGACACCCCTCGAGATGGAGTTCTAGACGCTCGGAGACGACATCGCTTAGTGTACCATACTTTCCGATGTATCACGCGCTTGAATAATGTAGTGGGAGAGTTGCATCTGCAGCTTGTACCCTGTGCTTGTACCTTGTATCATGTACGAGTAGCTTGTATCTTTACCTTGCATCTTTGTAAAATAGCGAGTGCTTGAATCTTGTAACCCCATCATCCATTGTATAACATCATGCTTGTGTTTCTTTTGCAAACTGTGTTTCCATTTGGTTTTCCTTGGATGTTACACCTCCCCATATGGATGCTCATGATACGCGCCATTACATGCAACAGTTCAGGATGAGGCCCAATAATGGTGCGAGTGGCAGCCAAGGAACCCCGGTTCGTCGTTCCGCACGACAAGCTGGCGAGGATCCCGAGCCTCCGCAACCACCTCCTCCTCCACCAAATCAGGAACCAAGCCCAAGTCAGTTTATGATGATGATGGATGAACGCCACAACCAGCATCTGACACAGATCATGAGAGAGTTTGGCACGTACATGCAAGCCCGTAATGTTCCACCCCCAGGCCGCTCAAAGCTGCAAGACTTCCAGCGCACACAACCGCCCAAGTTCGCATATGCTGATGACCCACTTGAGGCTGATGATTGGCTCCGTGCTATGGGAAAGAAACTGGAACTCGCTCGCGTGGACGAGCAGGACCAAGTGCCCTTCGCCACCCACTACCTTGAGGGCCCCGCCAGCATTTGGTGGGACAACCAAAAGGACGCCAGAGGCGATGGACCCCCTGTCACTTGGGCAGAATTTCAGGAAGCATTCCGCAGGGCCTACATTCCCTCAAGCCTCATAAAGATGAAACAGCAGGAATTTCTGGCACTTACTCAAGGCAGCAAGTCCATCAGCGAATATCTGACCAAGTTCAACAACCTTGCTCGCTATGCACCTGAGGACATCAACACAGAGGAAAAGAAGAAAGACAGGTTCCTTCATGGATGCATCAGACCATAAAAACAGCTCAGTGTTCTGCAGTTTCCAGATTCCAGTCCATGATCAACACGGCACTAATCTCAGAAAAGGAGCACCGCTCAATCTATGACTCCCACAAGAGGAAGTTCGAGCCCCGTAAGAACCAGCATGAAGGAGGATCTTCAAAGCCACGCACATGGCAGCCCAACAACCATACTCAGCTCCTCAGAACTCTTGGAACCAGCCCAGAAGGAAGGATATCCCCGGGAAGGATTCTATCACAAGCGCCCACTCGTGGATGATTGCAAGAGGGAGAACTCCTGTTCAAGTGCGGCAAGACAGGACACTACATCAAGGATTGCCCCCTCCACAACGGCAACAATAACAACTCCAACAACAACCACCCCGCGGGTGCGATCAAGCCACCTCAAGTTGCCCGTGTCACCACATGTCAGCAGAGGAAGCGTATGAAGCTTCAGACGTAGTGCTTGGTACGTGTACTATCAACACTAAACCCGCGCTGATTTTATTCGATTCTGGAGCTTCCCACTCTTTCATCTCGAAGGATTTTGTTGCCAAACACCGTTTTCCGTTTCCCCTTTGGGCCATCTTTTGGTGATACAAACCCCCGCCTCTGAGATGAAAACAAACACCATGTGTCAAGATCTGACAATCAGCATCAATCAAGTGAAATTTCCCGCTCAGCTTAGCACTCTCAATGTGCCCGGTCTCGACGCCATCCTGGGTATGGATTGGTTAGTTCAGCATGCAGCTCAGATCGACTGTGCAACCAGGCAGTTACTCTCACCAACCCGGAAGGCATCCGACCACTTATGTGCCAAATAAGCCTCACCAGATAAATGCAAAGATGTTTCTTGCTCAAGCCCCGGAGATAGGGGAAGTGTATGTGGTCAGTGAATACCCGGATGTTTTTCCAGATGAATTACCCGGAATGCCCCCTGACCGTGATATTGAATTTGCAATTGAAGTTGTACCGGGAACAAACCCAATATTCAAGAAACACTACCGTATGACAAGTCCCGAGCTAGTGGAACTGAAGAAGCAGCTTGATGAACTAATCAGAAAAATTCATCCGCCCAGCATTTCACCTGGGGATCACCGGTTTTGTTTGCAAGAAGAGCGATGGTACCCTCCGATTATGCATCGACTATCGCGCTCTCAATGATGTCACCATCAAGAACAAGTACCCACTCCCGAGAATCAATGATTTATTCGACCAACTCCGTGGTGCCCGAGTATTCTCCAAGATTGATCTCCGCACGGGATTATCAGCTGAAGATTCGAGAAAGCGATATTCCCAAGACCGCCTTTACCACGAGATATGGATGTATGAGTGCACAGTTATGTCCTTCGGTCTAACCAATGCTCCAGCCTACTTCATGGGCATGATGAACAAGGTATTCATGGAGTATCTCGACAAGTTTGTTGTGGTGTTTATCGACGACATCCTCATCTACTCCAAAAATGAGGAGGAGCACGCCGAACACCTCAGAATAGTTCTTGGAAGAATGCGTGAGCAACAACTTTATGCCAAGTACAGCAAATGCCAGTTCTGGTTAAAGGAAGTGGAATTCCTAGGACATGTATTATCTGGAGCCGGTGTGGCTGTAAACCCCAACAAGATCTCCGATGTGTTAAACTGGAAGACTCCCACCAATGTGTCAGAAATCAGGAGCTTTAGGATTGGCTGGTTACTACCGAAGATTTATTGAAAACTTTCCAAGATAGCCAAGCCCATGACGGAATTGTTGAAGAAGAACCGCAAGTATGCCTGGACAGACGAGTGTGAAGAGAGTTTCAACGAGTTGAAGACCCGGTTAACCACCGCCCCAATTCTGGTATTGCCTGATGATGCCAAGGATTTTACCGTATACTGTGATGCCTGCAGAAATGGGCTAGGGCCGTACTCATGCAAGAAGGAAAAGTCATCGCATATGTGTCAAGGCAACTCAAGACCCACGAGCTCAACTATCCCACCCACGACTTGGAGTTAGCCGCCGTCATACTCGCCCTGAAGACTTGGCGACATCATTATTGGTCGAAGATGCGAGATTTACACGGACCACAAAAGCTTGAAGTATATCTTCACCCAGCCTGACCTCAATCTGAGGCAAAGAAGGTGGCTAGAAGTAATCAAGGACTACGACCTTGGATCCATTATCATCCCGGGAAGGCCAACGTGGTAGCCGATGCTCTAAGCAGGAAGCCCCCTAAAATACGGCCAAGTCTGGAGAAAGAGTTCGCAAAGCTAAACTTGTGCGTGGGAAACAAGGCCTATCTAAGCACCTTGGAGGTAAAGCCAGACCTGGAAAGAAATAAAGACCGAGCAGGCCAACGACCCCGGCCTAGCAAGATCAAGGCCAAGATACCGCTGGGTCAGGCCAAGGAATTTTCCCTGGACAGCCAAGGAGTACTCCGCTTCGGTACCCGCCTTTGTGTACCCTACAAGACCACACTAATACAGCAGATCCTCAGGGAAGCCCACGAGTCTGCCTATTCCATTCACCCGGGAGCACCAAGATGTACCAAGACTTGAAGCAAACATTCTGGTGGTCCGGTATGAAGAAGGATATCGCCTACTATCGCAAGCTGCAATGTATGCAACCTAGTGAAGGCCGAGCATCAGAAACCCGCCGGATATCTCCAACCCCTTAAGGTACCCGAGTGGAAATGGGACAACATAAGCATGGATTTCATTGTCGGACTTCCCAAATCCAGCCGAGGGAATGATTCTATCTGGGTCATTGTCGACCGTTTGACGAAGGTATCTCATTTATCCCCGTCAAGACTACATACCGCTCGGACCAACTGGCACAACTCTATGTGAACAAGATTGTCAAACTCCACGGAGTCCCGAAGACCATTGTGTCGGATAGAGGTACCAATTTACCTCCAAATTTTGGACAAGCCTACATCATGCCATGGGAACAAAGTTATCCTTCAGCACAGCCTATCATCCGCAGACCGACGGTCAAACCGAGCGGGTTAATCAAATCCTAGAGGATATGCTCCGCTCGTGTGTACTCGCCTATGGAGCAGGTTGGGAAGATAGTTTACCTTATGCAGAGTTCTCATACAACAACAGCTACCAAGGCAGCCTAAGATGTCACCCTTTGAAGCCCTGTATGGGAGAAAATGCCGAACCCCACTAAACTGGTCCGAGGTTGGAGACCGCAAGATCTTTAAGCCCGATGATTTGATGAGGCAGAAAAGCAAGTACGTCTGATTCGGGACCGGCTCAAGGCAGCGCAATCCCGCCAGAAAAGTTATTACGACCGGCGACACGTCAGATTCACTTCGAAGAAAACGACTATGTCTATCTTCGAGTAACACCTCTCAAGGGCCTGAAAAGATTCCACATGAAAGGAAAGCTTGCCCCAAGATTCATTGGACCTTTCAAGATTGTGGCAAAGAAAGGATTCGGTGGTCAACCCAGCTACAGAGCCATCTCTTGCTTCGAGGAGTAGATTAGATACCGGGAGATACTAGTATCATCTTCCTCTTGATGGGTCATGTATTATCAGTCAGTCTATGGCAGCTAAGGCAGGTGGACGTGACGGAAGCTAAGCGTTCAGGTTGACGTGATAGAACATGTCTTGTCATGCAGCAAGTGCGTGACGGAGTGCATAGCGATATGTGCACATCGATCACGCCACGCCATACTGAAGTGCCACCGGAGTTGCCTCTGGATCACTGCTCTCCTGCGGTCGCGCGCGGTGCCAGTGTATGCGCATCACCATGAATCTCACTGAAAAGTTCAGAGCGATATAGATTGAGATCGAGGCCAATTCTTCAGTGTGACAAATTTTGTATAGATTGCCTCTAATTTAAGAGATCCATCAAGTAAACTGTGGCAGATAACTGGACGTCGCGACTGCATAGTGACCGGTCAGTCGGACATAACGGATAAGGTGGTTTGATGATGCATGCCATAAATGCGTATCTAAACCAGGATCACGCGTGGCTTCTCCCGAGGCATGCAAACCCCCTCGACCGAAGATACTATCCATGCCAATCGCCTTTTACGTACGACATGACCGGGCAGCTAATGTGCTGCCGCGCCAGACGCGTAGACTAGTAGCCAATTATGCACTACCTTAGTGTCTAGTACTACTTATTCTTCAAATGTGCATTCGTAAGAGCATCTCTAGTTGGACGTCCAAACGGCTCGTCTAGTACTACTTGTTCTTCAAATGTGCAATTGTAAGAGCATCTTCAGTCGGGGCGTCCAAATAGCTGCCCAAAGCCGTTTGGGGGCGTGCCGGACACAAAATCGCGCCCGCTCGCGGCGTCCAAACGCGAATTCGGTCCGGCGCGGGCCAGTTTTGTGTCCGGCACGCCCAGCCCACGCCTCAACTTGGGAGGCTTGGGACGGCCCCGGACGGAAGAAACGAACGCCTCCGACGCGCGGGCCACGCCTGGCAGTGCACACGGCCACGCCCGGCCGTGGTCAAAGGCGTCGTCAAAGGCGCGTGCCGCGTGGCGACGCCTCGTTTTCAACGGCCGGCGGGCGGCCAGTGAGCCGTCGCGTCCTCTGCTCGCCGGAGTGAATGCGGCGCGCCTTTTCGAGGCGAGCGGCGTTAATGCCACCGCTCTCCGGCGGCAATAAAAGGCCGTCGCCCCCGCGTTCACTCGCCGCCACCGCTCCCCTCTCTCCCCACACGCCACACTCGCCGCCACCGCAAACCCTAGAGATGGCCGCCAACAACTGGAGGCATACCAGTGGCGCCGCGGCGAACGGCTTCGCGTCGCGCACCCTGCTGAAGGAGCAGACCGAGGCGCTGTGTCGTGGGTTTGTCACGTCAGGTGTCATGGATGACTTCATAGGCGTGGGATTACGCGAGTCAAGCATCTCCGAGCTTGGGATCGCAGGAACAAAGATCAACACAGATTTACCCAGGTTCGGCCCCCTCAATGTGAGGTAAAAGACCTACTTCCTGCCTACCCTAGATTGGTATTGATATGATAATCGAGGTGTTACAATGGAGGCGATCCGATCTGGTACTCGCCGTATGAGCTAGGGTTTAGGGCTTGATAGCTTGACCCGCTCTAAGTCCTGCGAGTCCTCTTTATATACACAGAGGCTCGCTAGGTTACAAAAGGAAACTTCCCCCATAAGGAATACGTCCACAGAGGCCTACTCGGAGACTACTTGGTCTTCACGTCCTCCGGGATATGTCTTCTAGATCTTTCCCCTTATGGCGGTTCAATATTGGGCTTGCTCCCAAGTGGGCCTTTGTCCGTGCGAGTAAGTCGCACTGGGCCGCGGGTTAATCCAGAAAGTATTCCCCCGACATTAGCCCCCAAGCGTGGCCTGAACTTCATAGTATTTCTTGATCTTGAATGTTAGGCCGCGCTTTTCCTTGTTTCGCGACTTATAATTGTGCAGTTGGCCTTGACTCGCACCTGGAAGATCATCTGACTTCGTGAGCTTCTTTGTTAGAGTATCCTGATAGCTTCAGAACTTGATGACGATCTATCTTCAAATTTTTGATGATAATATGATAGCCCCCAAGGATTGAGAGGATGTATGTGGTAATCATCTCAATTCTTCTCAGAGAACTCTGAAGGTCATCACCTGTAACTTGATATCATGAATAAAACAATTGTTAAGATACAAGTAATTGTAATTGGTGTTGCCGTACTATAAGCAGTACATCGACCTCTAGTTAGGCCATCTGAATCCTTAAGTGGGCACTCGCGCGACTCAGTATTTCCTAGGAACATGTGTGTTCAGGGTCGAGAGCGGCCATGATAGGCAATCAAGCTCGATTGACGCCACACCCCAGTACTTTGGCCACATAATGCGAGTAGCAATCCAACTTAAGGTAAATTTGATAATTGCCAATAAATGGCTGTTTCAGGGTAACAAAGACCCCAAGAAACATAATGATATTGCCATGATAGGCTAAGCTATGATAAGCTTTGATTATGATGACACATAAGGTCGCGCCTAGGTGGCAACCGAGTGTTATACATAGGGTTGGATCGCGCGTAGGTGGCGATCCATGGTGATACATGGGGTCGGTCGCGCCTAGGTGGCGACCAGAGATGATACAAAGTTTACGGCCGCGCCTAGGTGGCAGCCGGTTTCTGATACAAGGGTCGATCGCGCCTGGGTGGCGATCAGATGTTGCATAGGTCGCGCCTAGGTGGCGACCAAAGTTGAAGTTCTAGCCCTGAGTGGCTGTGATGATACTCAGCTATAAAGCTGGAAAGGATGATGCTTGGCTCTGATTAGCCTTTTCTTATGTATAGTACGGTCGCAGGTGTGCGACGTTCCAAGGGCGAGGTGCCTCGAGACGATCCTCGAAATCATGGCGTTCGCTGCTTTCTTCCCTTACATCCAGCAGAGTACGACCCATTGTTTAGCTTCTTGCTGATGATGTAGGGTCCTTCCCATGGAGAGGACAGCTTATGCATTCCCTTGTGATCTTGTTTAAGTCGCAGTACTAGGTCGCCTTCTTGAAAGGTGCGGGTTTTGATGCGTCTGGCATGATAGCGTCGCAAGTCTTGTTGATATACGCTGACCTTGATGCTGCCAAGTCTCTAACCTCTTCTAATGTGTCCACCGAGTCTTGCCGAGCTATCTCATTATCTGTCTCGATGTAAGCCGCAACTCTTGGTGAATCATGTATGATATCGCTGGGCATGACTGCTTCTGCTCCATAGACCATGAAATATGGTGTAAATCCTGTGGATCTGTTAGGGGTTGTTCTTAAGCTCCACAGTACTGCTGGCAGTTCTTCCACCCAACATCCTGGAGATGCTTCGACCTTTTCAATAAGGCGCGGCTTAATTCCATGGAGAATTTCCTGGTTAGCTCGCTCAGCTTGTCCATTGCTCTGCGGGTGTGCTACTGACGTGAGGTCCAATCTTATCCCATTGTCTGCGCAAAATATCTGTGTAGCCCCTTCAGAGGTGTTGCTCCCATTGTCTGTAATGATACTATGGGGGTAACCGAAGCGGAATATGACCTTCTTCAAGAACTTGACTGCTGTTTCAGCCTCGCAATCTCCCACAGGTTCTGCTTCTATCCACTTTGTGAATTTGTCCACCATGACTAGAGGTGAGTTTTTCCGTTTGAAGACCGTCTGAAGGCCCTACCATGTCAAAACCCCATACGGCAAAAGGCCATGTGATGGGTATTGTGCGAAGTGCTTGGCTGGCATATGATCTTGCCTAGCGTATCTTTGACATCCATCGCACACTCTGACAATTTGCTCTGCATCTGCTAATGCTGTTAACCAGAAGAATCCATGTCGGAACGCCTTTGCCACCAAAGATCTTGACGAAGCATGATGGCCACAATCGCCTGAATGAATTTCGTGCAAGATTTTTCGTCCCTCTTCTGGTGAGACACATCTTTGGAATGCTCCTGACACGCTGCGCTTGTATAATTCGTTGTTGATGATTGTATAGGCCTTTGATCGTCGTATGATTTTGCGCGCCTCAATTTCATCGTGGCAGCACTCCGCGACTTAAATATGCCATGTATGGCTCTGTCCATCCTGGCTGTTCATGCAGGGCTGCGACTAAAGTTGAATCATCCTCTGGCTCTGCAATGTCAATCTCTGCTGGAGGTTTGACTGATGGATTGTGCAGTTCATCCAGGAAAACATTGGGTGGGACTGACTGTCTGTTGGATCCAAGCCGAGACAGGGCATCTGCAGCTTCATTTTGTCTCCGATCAATATGTTCAACTTGGTATCCAGTGAAATGTCCAGCAATTCTGTCCACCTCTCTCTATATGCAGCCATGTTCGCATCCTTGCTGTCCCACGTTCCGAGACCTGCTGTGCCACCAAGTCTGAATCGCCAAAACAGCGTATGCGACTGATGTTCATCTCCTTTGCTATACGTAGACCATGAAGCAGTGCCTCGTACTCCGCCACGTTATTTGTGCAGTTGAAGTGTATCTGTACACATACCGCAGCTTGTCTCCCTTGGGAGATGTTAGAACAACTCCAGCCCCCGAGCCTTGCAACTGTCTTGACCCATCAAAATGCATGGTCCAGTATTTGGTTTCTGCCATGCTAGGAGCGACTTGGATTTCTGTCCAATCGTTAATAAAATCTGCAAGGGCTTGCGACTTAATTGATGTGCGCGGCTCGTAGCTGATGTGATGTGGTCCCAACTCGATCGCCCACTTAGCGACTCTTCCAGTAGCTTCTCGATTACGAATGATATCTGCCAATGGTGCTGAACTAACCACAGTTATTGGATGCTCTTGGAAGTAGTGCTTCAGCTTGCGACTCGCCATGAACACTCCAAACACCAACTTCTGCCACTGTGGGTAACGCTGTTTGGAAGCTGTGAGGACTTCGCTCACGTAGTATACTGGTCTCTGGACAGGGTATTCCTTTCCGTTTCTTGTCTCTCCACAACCATGACAGCGCTCACAGCGCGGGAATTTGCCGCTATGTATAGTAGCATTGGCTCTTTATCTTTGGAGCCGCCAGAACTGGAGCATTTGTCAATTGATGTTTCAAGGCTGTCAGAGCTTCGTCGGCCTCTGCGTCCCAAACGAAGGTGTCTGATTTTTTCAACAGTCTGTACAAAGGTAGTGCTTTCTCTCCCAATCTTGATATAAAGCGACTCAAAGCTGCTACGCAACCGTAAGTCGCTGTACATCTTTTATCTTTTCTGGCTTTTGGAGATCCATCACGGCCTTTATCTTGTCAGGATTGGCCTCAATGCCTCTTTCTGATACTATGAATCCCAATAGCTTTCCTGCTGGTACTCCAAAGACGCACTTTGTGGGGTTGAGCTTCATGTTGTATTTTCTGAGATTTGTGAATGTCTCTGCCAGATCACCAATAAGATCCTGGCTAACTTGCGACTTAACACAATATCATCCACGTAGGCGTGAACGTTGCGACCTATTTGCTCATGTAGGCAATTCTGAATGCATCTTTGGTAAGTCGCACCTGCGTTCTTCAACCCAAAGGGCATGCTGACATAACAAAAAGCTCCGAAGGGTGTGATGAAGGACGTCTTTTCTTGGTCCTCCCTCTTCATCTTGATTTGATGGTAGCCTGAATAGGCGTCCAAAAAGCATAACAGCTCGCACCCAGCAGTTGAATCAATTACTTGGTCGATTCGCGGCAAAGCAAATGGATCCTTTGGACAAGCTTTGTTAAGACTGGTGTAATCAACGCACATTCGCCACGTACCGTTCTTTTTCATAACCAATACTGGGTTTGCCACCCATTCCGGATGGTATACCTCCGTGATGAATCCTGCAGCCAGCAAGCGAGCTATTTCCTCTCCTATTGCCTTTCTCCTGTCATCGTGGAAACGCCGTAGTGGCTGCTTCACTGGTTTAGCCGCAGGGTTCACTTTGAGGCTATGTTCTGCTAATTCTCTTGGTACCCCTGGCATATCTGACGGCTTCCATGCGAAGATGTCCTTATTTTCCTGGAGAAAAGCGACGAGGGCCTTCTCCTGCTCTTCTTCCATGTGTGCTCCAATGCTGGTTTGCTTGGATGAGTCGCCAGGAACAAGATTTATCTGCTTAGTGTCCTGGGCCGCTTTGAATTTCATTGGTGGCTCGGCAGATGGCGTGGTAACCACACTCATGTCGTTTGGGTCCACCTGCGACTTATAACCTTTTAGCTCTTCCGCGGCACAGGCGGATTCTGCGAAGGCCGCATCTCCCTTTTCACATTCTATTGCTTTTTCTCTATCTCCGTACACTGTGATGACCCCTTTTGGTCCTGGTATCTTCAACTGTAGGTACACGTAGCATGGCCTGGCCATAAACTTAGCAAAGGCCGTTCTTCCAAACAAGGCGTGATATGGGCTTTGGAATTTTACCACTTCGAAGCTTAGGAATTCGCTTCTAAAGTTCTCTTCTGTTCCAAAAGTTACCCCTAGGGTTATTTTCCCCACTGGCCGTGCGGACCTTCCTGGGACAATGCCGTGAAATACTGTTGACGTGGGCTGCAGGCTGGAATCCTTGAGTCCTAGACGCTGGAACGTATCGTAGTACAAGATATTAATGCTGCTTCCTCCATCCATAAGCACTTTGGTCAGCTTGTATCCTGCAACGTACGGTGCCACAACCAGCCAACTTGCCAGGTTCCCGTACTTGTGGCGGGTGGTCGTCGCGACTCCAGGTTACGCGTATTCTGACCACCTTAACCAATTGGGTGTTGCTGGTATCACGGCGTTCACCTGCTGACTTCTGCGGCTCAATTTCTCTTCCCTTTTGGAGGTATCGATAACTATTGTGTGATACTGCCCCGTTGCCTGGGGTTACTCGCGCCGTGCTGCCCAATATTTGTGTTATGAGCCGCACTAGGGTTTCCTTCATGGAATTCCCCCCGTTGTGTTGGCTCTCTTCTTTCCACTTTTGTAATAGTGGCATTGCGCCTTGGTATGGTCCGCTGGCCGTCCATCACCTGTCGCATGAAGGTCGCATGGCCGGTTGAAAACTTCTTGCATATTGATTGGACGGGAGCCGTATCCTCGACCCCTTCCACGCTGGCCTCTGAATCCTCCACGCGTATTGGCGACGAGCCCTGAGTGACCATCTTCGCTTTTGCGTTTGTTTTGACTCGCGTTGTTGTGGCTCGTTTGCTGCTGCTGGGGCTTGTTGGAGTTTTTCTTTCCTTTGCAGCAACCTCCTCTTCTTCTCCGTCTGACGCGTCTCTGGTTTTATCTGAGCTGGCATATTTGTTAGCCGCAGCCATCACCTCGCTGAGGCTCTTGACTTTATCCTTCATGCGACCCAGCTTATGAATCAGCGGCTCAAACTTGCAGTTTTTCTCCATCACCAGGACGGCTGAGCTTGGTGGTATATTATCTGAGGAGTGTATTATTTCTGCCACCCTTTTCATCCAATGGCGACTTGACTCGCCTTCCTTCTGGACACAACGCTCTAGATCTTCTATATTGCAGAGTCGTTTGCAAGTTCCTTGGAAGTTCTTAACGAAGGCATCCTTCAGTTCCTCCCAAGTATTTATAGAGTTGGGAGGCAAATTTTGCAGCCATATGTGCGCTGCACCTTCTAGCATCATGTTGAGGTACCGTGCACATATTTCTAGGCGTTTAATGCTCATCCCATCTCGTAATTGTTGAGCCAAGTGGTTGGATCCATGCTGGCGTTGTAGTTTGCCACCTTGCGTGGCCCTTTGAAATCTTCAGGAAAAGGTTCCGATCTGATCCTTTCAGTGAAACACGCCGGTCCCTTGAGTCGCGAGGACAGGGCTGTGGGCGCGCCTGCGGGGTTATCTGCGGGCCGCGTTTGCACCACTGGCATTTCGCCTGCGCTTCTGCGACTTGCTCCTGCTGCCTCTGTGCGACTCCTGACGTTCTCTGGTGGCCTGCTTTGGACGCTTCTTTCTGCTGCAATCCTGTGATTGGCTGGTACGAGGGGCAGCTGTGCTTCGGCTTCCGCCCTATTGGCTTGTTGCAGGACTGCCGTACTTAGCATCTGAATCGCGCGCCGCGCCTCAGCATTGACCGGGTCATCGCCTGTTGGTACCATCTGAGTCAAGATATTAGCCGCAGCATACATATTATCGACAGGGTTCTGGTAATGGCCCTGGGGTGTGAAACCTCCTTGGTTGTTGCTGGGTCTCTTGATTTGTTGGTACCCTTCCTTCCGCAGTCGTCTGGATTCCCGTTCCCGCGGCTGGAGTGAGCGGGATTTCCACTGTTGGTTGAGTCGCGCGCATGTGTTTGCGGGTCAACCTGTCGTTGAGTCGCAGCCAGCGCGGCTACTCTCTGCCGCTCCTGTTGGATTCCTTGGTTTATCTGATCGAGCCTGCGGCGCTCTTCTTCCATCCTTCGAACCTCATACAGGAGCTCGGCCCTGGCGGCCTCAATTTCTGTTGCACGGAGGGCGGCGTTCGTGGCTGACACGGGGACAAGAAGTGGGTTGCTTGGGGGTGCCGATGCCTCGGTTTCTCCAGCAGTTCCTGATGCGCCTGCTCCTCCGGCCATGTAAACCGCGACTTGCATCTCTTGATCTGGTGATAATGTGATTTCTGGTGGGTAACCCCAGCAACTTTCTTCAAAGGCAGGTATGATGGACCCAAACTCTTGCGAGTCCATGCTTTCCACGGATTCTTCCCCATCATCGGCGACTTCTTCTACTGAATCGCCTTCTTGGACCGATCTAACGGACCTGCCACCGATGAAGCCAACGAAGACGTTGATGGATCCGAACGGGATGACGTGGCCGGTCTCCAAGTAATCTGCTTCCGGCCCCCAGCTTGAATCGTCGATGAGGGGTGTGCCATTGACCGTGATGATACGGCCAACAACAAGATCTTCAGCTCCCTTCATGGATCCTGCGCGGAACGTGACGCTCTTGACCGCAGGCCCCACGGTGGGCGCCAACTGTCGTGGGTTTGTCACGTCAGGTGTCATAGATGACTTCGTAGGTGTGGGATTACGCGAGTCAAGCATCTCCGAGCTTGGGATCGCAGGAACAAAGATCAACACAGATTTACCCAGGTTCGGCCCCCTCAATGTGAGGTAAAAGACCTACTTCCTGCCTACCCTAGATTGGTATTGATATGATAATCGAGGTGTTACAATGGAGGCGATCCGATCTGGTACTCGCCGTATGAGCTAGGGTTTAGGGCTTGATAGCTTGACCCGCTCTAAGTCCTGCGAGTCCTCTTCATATACACAGAGGCTCGCTAGGTTACAAAGGAAACTTCCCCCATAAGGAATACGTCCCAAGAGGCCTACTCGGAGACTACTTGGTCTTCACGTCCTCCGGGATATGTCTTCTAGATCTTTCCCCTTATGGCGGTTCAATATTGGGCTTGCTCCCAAGTGGGCCTTTGTCCGTGCGAGTAAGTCGCACTGGGCCGCGGGTTAATCCAGAAAGTATTCCCCCGACACGCTGCGCGACAACGGCTACCCAGTGCCGTTCGTCGACCTCACCGGCGACGGCGACGCCGGCCCTAGCCGCGTCAAGAAGGAAGACGACGGCGCAGAAACAAGCGGCGTGAAGAAGGAGGAGGACGACGGCCCCTACTACGCATTCAGCCGCCGCTACGGGGCCGCCAGTAGATTTAGGTTTAATTTTTTAAATTTCATTCAAATCTGTAAAATTTCCTAAAATTTGAATGAAATTCGTCGAAGTTTAAATTTAATTTTTTTTAGTTTGGGCGCCGTGAGTGGGGATCGACGGCGCCCAAATGGGCAAGGTAGTCCGGACGGCGCCCAAAGGGCCTGTCCGGAAGGCATTTTGGCGGCCATTTGGGCGCCACGACTGGAGATACTCTAATGAGCATTTCGAACCTGCCGCTGCTCGAGGTTGATTGGTTCCCTTCCCACACTACGTAATTAGGCATGCTGATTCTTAACCGTGTCATATACATTTCTCCAAAAAAAGTGTTATAGACATATCTTTCGTCATCTTTAATTTGCCATTCTTCATATGGTCTATACAAGTAAATATAGAGTTAAGGGCCACTTTGGCTGAAAGGATTTTCAAAAGAATTGTACTACAAGATTTTCACCCATAAATTTTGTTTTTTCTATAGAGACCATTTGGTTCAAAGGATTGAATCCTACAAAAGAAATTATAGATATCTTTCTACACTATAATCATATTGGATTTCTAGCAAAAGGTGAGACCTATTGGAAAAATTCCTATGTGTTTAGGACAACTATGACATGCACTCAATCCCTATATAAATTTCCTGCGTTTTTCCCGCGGTGCAACCAAGCAACACCTTCTACTGATTTATGTGTGTTTGGTTCCTAGAGTATTGCAAGTGTCATGGCATTTTATTTCTGCAATATTCATGTGTTTCTCAAATACTGCGAACCAAAGGGGCCCTAAAAGTGACCTCCACTTTGATCATCGCATGACCCGATGGAAAGGGTAGCCAAGAGGGCAGCCCCCATGGCACCCACTAATGGTCCTCAGAGTCCCATGTGGATGCCCCAACATAGCATGGCAAGCGGGCAGCCACATGGCCTTCCGGAAGGTTTCTGAACCTACCAGATCCTTTCTGGACCTTCCAGTGCATATTAGGGTCCTCGATCCGTGACCTTCCGGTACGAAGTAACATCCCAAAATTATTAATCAATATTATATTCCAAAATTGGGAGCCAACAAAAACTTTTGTTAATTATTATGTGTTGTTTGCAAATTGTTGCTTGTATGGTTTAATTCTTGTTGCTTGTGTTATTCCTTCTTGCTAGTGGTTTGTTGTTTGCTCTAAATAAAAGCAAGAAGAAAAGAAAAGAATTGAAATAGCAAATAAAGCAAGAAAAACAAAAGTGACATTTGTATTCCACAAATTCTCCAAGTGAGAATTTCAAATGGTTTCAAACAAAATTCAGTGGAGTGGGTTTATAAACACTCCCCATTTTGTTCCTACCACTTTCCCCTCTCAAATATTATTTTTGAACTTGTTTTAAAATTCTAAAAATAAAAACAAATAGAAATAAATCAAATTACCTTAAACAAGTACTATGAAAGAAAATGTTGCCAAACATTTTATTTGGCAATGCCAAATTTTGTGGAGCTCCTACATGTTATGGGGAGGCCCCACAAATATTTGCAGAATTTTCTAAAATACTTAAGTACCTCAAATAAATCCAGGAAAAGCTTCTGGATATTGAAATAAAACTGAAAAATAAAAGAAAAGAGGGAGGAAGGGGTTTTCTGCAAAAAGGTCATCGACCTCAGACCCGACGACCGTCGCCATTACGCCGCGGTTCCCCGCTGACCGCCGTAGAGCACTTGGACGGCGCCGGCAAAATTCGTCCACCCCTTAGCTCCCCGACACGCACCGTTCTTCTAGATGACTCTAGAAGCTTGCCGGACCCCGTTAAGCCCCAAGCCACCACGAGTCTCTGCACCGTCGCCGTGTAATCGCCGAATTGATCACCGTGGACGCGCCATGGCCGCCGCCGTAGACCCCGACCATCGTGGACCGCCCTGGCCCTATAAAAAGCACCCCGAGGCCTCTCTGGAACACCACACCTCCCTCCCAAGCTTTCCCTCGCTCCAATTTGCTCTGTGCACCGCCAGAGGGCAGTGCACGGCCGTGCCCGACGCCGCCGTTGAGGTCGAGCACCACCGCCTCGCCACACCTCCCCATTCTTCCCTCTGACCCCTCTACGCTCTTCCTTGTGGACACCGCACTCACCAGAGAGCTTTTTCCCTCTTTTTAGTGCACGGACGCGACCCCGACGCTCCGCCGAAGTTGCTGCCCGACGCCGACGAAGTGCGCGACCTCACCGCCGACGAACCAGCCTTCCCCAGCAAGCACAGCTCGCACCATCGCCTTCCCCGAGCCTCCGCCGTCGATCTGCGTCGTCTCCGCGATCTTCCGAGCCCTCTAGGTGAGTCTCCGATCATCACCGTGCCGCCGGCGCGGCGGCGCCGCCAGTTTTTGGTCGCCGCCGTTGCCTTTGATCTTGGACCGTTGGATCCAGATCCAACGGCCGCGTAACGCTTCGCTGTAGTTGAGCCACTGACGGCCTGACCCCACCCGTCAGTATTTTAATCAAATCCACGTCCACGCTGAGTCACTGACCAGTAGGCCCCACTAGTCAGAAATCTCAACATTATCCAGAAGAGAGGGAATTTCTATTTCTTTTTCTCTGGAAAAACAGTACTGGCATCAACTTTGAAATTCAATATCTCGAGATTTAGGAATCCAAATAAATCAAACTCAACTGTTCTGGAAAGCTTATGAAAGTGTTTAACCAACACAATTGGTCCATGTCATTTAATTAAATAGTTAAAAAGTATTATTGAAAATGCCACAGAAGGTTTAAATTCTAAACTTGTTTGTTTCTGATACTCTGCTAGTCCAAATAATTCCAAACCAATTTTGCTAGCTTAGTACTGCCTTGTGTTAGCTCCCCTAATTTTGGTAGAATTAATTAAGCAATATTAATTGCTGACTTTAAAATAAACCCTTCTGGACTAAAACAGACAAATATGTTTATTGGTTGATCCAAATGAGTTAGGACCAATTTTGTTAGCTCACATATATCCATGTTTAGTTACCCCTAAAAGGGTTTAATTTTTGGAACAATATAATTTAATTGGTAGCTAAAACTTGATTATTAAGCTACTGGATTCAATCCAATGTGTAGGGAGTTTGGTAACTCCAAATGGTCCAATTCAAATTGGGTTGTATTCTACACATCAGTGGCTTTCCATAGAATTTTAGTTTGTATTTTTGTGACCAACAGAACTCAAGTTGTGGAATTAAACATGAATAACTAGTTTCTGCCATAATTTGGACTTAATTAAATAATGTTTAATTCAATTTATTTAAAAACCAAATTGTGTAGTTTGATGTGTGCAGTAGCCAATTGTGATGTTAATGATGGTTATGTTGAGGTGATTGCTTGTATAGCTTAGTGATTGTTTGTATTGTTTGTTTGTTAATTAGACGAGAACGTTGTCGGATATATCGAGGAAGGAGAGTTTGCTGAATTTGAAGAACAAGAGCAAGATCACTTTGCCAAGCAAGGCAAGCTATTCTCTGAGCTTGCACTACCAACATATGCATCTACTTTCATAATATGTTTACTCTCAAAGCAAGATTTACAAAACCCATTTCAAAAATATATGGATATTATTTTGCCACCCTATGTCGTAGTTTATATAAAACTTTAGGATGGGAAAACAATGTTGTTTATTCAAAACTCCTTTGAAATGTCTTGTGAGTTTATGGAACGACGAGATGTCGGTGCTGTGTTGGAAAGGTGGAAAAATGGTGATGTTTGTGAAAAATGCACAGTGTCCTAGTACTATGGAAACCAATCCTACCCTGTGCGACCACATTTACCACATATGGGAAAAGGCGTAGTCATGTAGTTTGCTCTTATTAGTATGGGATACCTCATCGACGGAGATGACTCCGTTATGCATGAGGGGATGGTCCGAGGATCTACCCCCTGACCCGGGTCCTCACACAAGTTGGTGGGGAGGATAGAAGGTTCCACCATAAACCGCCGGACAAAACTATGAGTCCTCACACTTAGGGTTTCTGACGGGAAACCGGACTGGGTGTCGATGGAAAGTGTCATATGGGAAGGATCCTATACTAGCATGAGCAAATAAGAGGCTATGGCCGGCGGCTTACTTCGCATACACCTGGTATGGCGAGACGTGGCAGACACGATGAGTTGCCGGATGGATGTGGGTTAAAAGCGTGCTACCTCTGCAGAGTGTTAAAAACTATTCGAATAGCCGAGTCCTCGGATATGGACAATTGGGAGACTGTCCTAAGACCTTGTGCAAGTTTTAAAAAGGCTTTGAGTTTTTAAAAGAAAAATGGAGTGGAGAATGTTTCCTACACCTATACCAACGGATCGGTATGAGGTGGTGGATGAAAGTGGACCATGACGGGCTATGGTCGGAAAGAGGAGAAGTTTTGGAAAAACAGATGAAAAAGGTGACTTCTTTAAAGATAGTTATAAAGCTCTTCTTACCTTTTTCAATAAAGATATAGAGATGTTTTAAATAAGAAAAGTTGTCAACTAAAATAAAACTGGTGCATACTCATGTTGGGATAGTTTGCGAGTACATTCAAATGTACTCATATTGGTTTCGTCCCTGGCTATTGTCCTAGCCAGACTACGAGGAGGAACACTACGCAGAGCAGGAATATGGCGACTTCTACGCCAACTAAGGATCTCCACAAGTCAGCTGCCTGTCGGGTTGTCATCGTTAGAATATGATGTCTACTACGCCGTAGCTTCCGCTGATATATTTGGTTTGGCCCATGAAGGCACCTATGTAAGAACTTGGTCTAAATGACCATTTATGTAAGACTTTTATTCGGTACTGTAATGGATGTAAACTTTGGTATCCAATTCGGATTATGTGCAACGACAGACTGATCACGGGATCGTTGTGTTAAGCATAATCGGGTATTTCGGACAGCTAGTCCGGGGTCCCCACAGACTTGGTATCAGAGCCATCCTGACTTTAGGAAACCTTAGTTAGCATGGTCGTTTGTCAAATGTTACAAAAAGATGAATTTCTAAAAAGAAAGAATGAAGTATTTTCGAAAATTGCTTACCTCCAATCCTCTTACTCATGCAAAATTTTACTCTCATTAATTGTTACATTTTCCTTAGTATCCCTAAAATTTTGTACACCTCTCATTAAGTTTAAAATTTGACTCACTTGTTGCCCTATATATTAAAATTTTGATTTACTTGTCATCTAACTAACTTAAAATTTTGCTTAAAAACTGTAGATGGCACTCCACTGGACCGAGTTCGTTCAGCTGGAGAAGGACAGCAAGCTGACGTTTGAGAGGGACTTGTTCGAGTTGACCAAGCTGTTAGGTCGCCCCGCTCCAGAGTTTGAGGGAGCTCAGATTGATGTTCACGGTGTTGGAAGGCTGAGCTGGCTCATCAGATCGTCAGTTCGCAGGAACATCAAGTCTCCCAATTCCCGGACACTCATCTTCACCACCAAGGAGGCCACCTGGGTTGACGGTCTCTGTACTGCTACACAGAGGATGCTATCCCGACTTTGTGAGGAGCACAAGGCGGAGTTAGTAGACTCCCGGTTCCGGTTCTACGGGAGGCGCAACTGTGATGGACACCCTACTCCTTCACCTTACCACCCGATGTTTGGGAGCTACATCATGGACATGGAGATCTTACTTCAGTGCACTCAGGATGATCTGTTGCGCACTAGGATTCAGCTCCACTTCGACCGCGAGTCGCTCGTTGAGCTTCGCGAGAACGAGATGAAGCTGATGGTGGAGAAGGTTGCTCTTCTCAGGAAGAGGGCCCAGCTGAGGAAGACTATCGTGAAGCTCCGCACGAAGGTGGCAGAGCAGGATGGACTGATTGAGGATCTTGAGCACCATACTGACGAGATGGAGGAGGAGGGCGAGGATCTCCGCAAGGAGAACGACGCTTTCCTCAGTGACGATGATGACTTCGTGGAGGAGATGGACTGTGAGGAGGAGGATGATGAGGAGGAGTTAGTTGACGAGGAGGAGGAGCCACTCGAGCCAGTTCTCGAGGACGAGGAGGAGGATCCCGAGGAGCCAGCCTACCAGTCAGATGCTGACGTGTTAGAGCTGGAGGTTCCACCTCAGTAGGCGAGTGACTTGATCACTACCGCAGGATTAGGTTGACCCCCTATAGCTAGTCGAGTAGTAGCAGTGGTTCTTTTGGAAACCAGATATTATGTTGTAAGCTTGAGGTTGTAAGCTTGATGTTGATGTGAACTCTTTGATGTATTGTTTGTGAAATATAAGTATGTTTGTCTTGTTTAAAATTGTGTGAACTATTTTCATATAACTCTTAGGATTAATCAACCGCTTGAGAGATCATCTTTTCCCTTAGTCGAACTTTTCTTGCCTTGTCTCTTATACCCGGTGTGCTTCAGGATGCCACCCCGTCGCAGCAATGCGGAAGGATCAGGATCAGCACCACCACCACCGGACCCAACCCCCACCCAACTTCTCGCACTTATCATGGAGGAGCGTGAAAATGCCCGGCAAGAGCGCCAAGCTCATCTCGCTGCCTTACAACAACTCGCAGCCGCTTACAATAACAACAACAACAACAACAACAACAATGGTGGTAACGGCAATGGTGATGGAAACCAGCGATCTACCTTGGGTGATTTTCAGAAGACCAACCCACCCACCTACTCCAAGGGACTTCACCCACTAGAAGCCGATGATTGGCTTCGCACCATCGGCAATAATCTTGAAGTTGCTGCTGTGGGAGAAAATGAGAAGTGCTGTATGCAACCCACTATCTCGCTGGACCTGCAAGAGCTTGGTGGGAAACTACCAAGACTCTCCAGCCAGCTGGTCATGTCATCAACTGGGCTGAGTTCCAGGAGAAGTTCCGTAAGAAGCATATTCCTTACGGACTTATTGAGAGGAAGAAGGATGAGTTCCGCAAACTGAGGCAGGGAAGTAGAGATGTGGTCGGTTATCTTGAGGAGTTTACCGACTTATCTCGGTATGCTCCTGATGACACCGACAAGGAAGAGAAGAAGATGGAGCGTTTCATGAGTGGACTTCATGATGAACTTCAGTGTGCTTTGGTTATCCATGACTTCCGTGATCTGGAGTCACTTGTGGACAAAGCCATCCAGCTGGAGACCAAGCGCAAGTCGATGTATGAAGGTCGCAAGAGGAGGATGAATGCTCAGGAAGGCTCGAGCAGCCAGAAACCTCGTATCTTTCAGCAGAACACCAGGCCTGCCTATCGTCCACCCCAAGCTCCACGCCCAAATTACCCTAACCGCCCAAACAACTTCAACCGTCCCAATGACAATAACCGTCCCGGAGGAAACTTCAACAACTTCAACCGCAATCCCAATGTGATCTGCTTTGAATGCGGCAACAAGGGTCACTACTCCAAAGAATGTCCCAATCCCAAGAGGAATGTCCAGCGCCCCAATGCGCCGGCACAGAACAATGGTCAAGGCCGCAATGGAAATGGAAATGGCAAGAATGCCGCACCTCGCGGAAATGCTGCTGTTGCCAAGGGTCGTCTGCACCACATCAATGCTGAAGAAGCTCAGGATGCTCCGGATGTTGTGCTGGGTACGTTCCTTGTCAACTCAGTACCTGCAACTGTTCTGTTTGATTCTGGTGCTACCCATTCATTTGTTACCCAAGAATTTGTTGCTAAGGGAGGTTTAGTTAAGAGCCTCTTACCCAAACCCATGGTCATCCAAATCCCAGAATCCACCGTAGAGACCAGATGTTTTGCTCCGATGTACCCCTTGAGATCAAAGGAGAAAGTTTCCAGTAAACTTAATTGTTCTGGGAACCCAAGGCATCGATGTTATACTCGGTATGAATTGGTTAGCCAAGTACCATGGTCGAATTGACTGTGCCAGAAGAGCTGTATCCATCACCACCGACAAAGAAGTAGAAGTGGAGTATGTGTCTAAAACTAGTCAACCTCACCCAGGCTGCCATGAGAGCATAGCTCGACCCGCCCTAGATGAGATCCGTGTTGTTCATCTGTTCAAGGATGTTTTCCCAGAAGAATTGCCTGGTATGCCGCCAGATAGGGATATTGAGTTCATAATTGAGCTTATCCAGGAACATCCCCCATATCCCAAAAGCCTTATCGGATGAATCCGGAAGAACTGGTTGAGTTGAAGAAACAGTTGGCTGATATGCTAAGCAAAGGTCTTGTCCGCCCAAGCGCTTCACCATGGGGATCACCCATTATTTTTGTGGACAAGAGAGACGGTACCACACGCCTGTGTGTGGATTATCGCAAGCTGAATGACGTGACCATTAAAAACAAGTACCCTCTTCCCAAGATCGAGGATCTGTTCGATCAAATGAACGGAGCCCGAGTCTTTTCAAAGATCGATCTTCGGACAGGTTACCATCAGTTGAAGATCAGAGAGACAGATATTCCCAAGACCGCCTTCACCACTCGTTACGGTTGTTTGAATACACCGTGATGTCTTTTGGTCTGACCAATGCCCCAGCCTATTTCATGAATCTCATGAACAAGATTTTCATGGAGTACCTCGACAAGTTCGTGGTAGTTTTCCTTGATGACATCCTTATTTATTCCAAGACCGAAGAAGAGCATGCTGAACACCTGCGTCTAGTTTTGGAGACCCTCCAAGAGCACCAACTGTATGCCAAACTTAGCAAGTGTGAGTTTTGGCTCAGTGAAGTGGCATTTCTTGGACATATTGTATCCGCTGGAGGAATTTCTGTTGACCCTGAGAAGATACAAGCCATTCTTGACTGGTTATCCCCAACCAATGTTTTTGAAATCCGAAGCTTTCTCGGACTTGCCGGTTATTACCGCAAGTTCGTCGAAGGATTTTCCAGTATAGCCAAACCTCTGACCCAACTGTTGAAGAAGGACAAGAAATTTGAATGGACTCAGAAGTGTGAGGATAGTTTCCAAGAACTGAAGAAGAACTAACCTCAGCCCCAATCCTGATCATGCCAGACGTCACCCAGAGTTTCGACGTGTATTGCGATGCATCACGCCTCGGACTTGGTTGCGTTCTGATGCAAGAAGGCAAAGTTGTGTCGTACCTGTCCCGGCAGTTGCGACCGCATGAAGAGAATTACCCAACCCATGACTTGGAGTTAGCTGCTGTGTCTTTGCTCTTAAGAAGTGGCGTCCCTATCTTGCGGGACATCGCTGCGAGGTCTATACAGATCACAAAAGCTTGAAGTATATTTTCACCCAGAAAGATCTGAACCTGCGACAGAGGAGATGGATGGAATTAATCAAGGATTATGATATTGGAATCCATTATCACCCCGGAAAGGCTAATGTAGTTGCCGATGCCCTTAGTCGCAAACCTTGCACCCTGAATGCCCTGATCCAAGCCGAACAGCCAGCCTTGTTCAAAGACTTCCAAGATTTTGGACTAGAGCTTGTTAGCCATGGTTATCTCGCCAATTTAGAGTTAACCCCAACCCTGGTGGATCAAATCAAAGAAGCCCAGAAAGGTCATGAAAGCATAGAGGGAATTAGGAAGAAATTTCCCTCGGCAAAGCACCCGGTTTTACCGAAGATGCTGAAGGAGTGCTGAAATTCAATGACCGTATCTGTGTGCCCAATGTCACGGAACTTAAGGAGTTAATCCTGAAGGAGGCCCATGAGACCCCTTATTCAATCCACCCCGGCGGAACCAAAATGTACCAAGACCTTCGAGAAAGATTTTGGTGGCATGGAATGAAGCGAGAGATTGGTTCATTCGTAGCCAAGTGTGATATCTGTCAGCGAGTCAAGGCTGAACATCAGCGACCCGCTGGATTGCTTCAACCTTTGAAAATTCCCGAGTGGAAGTGGGATGAGATTGGAATGGATTTTATTACCGGACTTCCAAGATCCAACCGAGGCCATGATTCAATCTGGGTCATCGTTGATCGACTGACCAAGGTTGCCCACTTTGTTCCTGTCAAGACCACTCATACCGGAGCTCAGTTAGCAGACCTGTATATTTCCAGAATAGTGAGCCTGCATGGTGTGCCTAAGAAGATTGTATCTGATAGAGGCACGCAATTCACCTCAAGATTCTGGAAATCCCTTCATGAAGCCCTCGGAACCAAGTTAGCCTTTAGCACAGCTTATCATCCCCAGACCGATGGCCAGACTGAGCGAGTGAACCAGATATTAGAGGACATGCTTCGCGCATGTGTTCTATCCTATGGTTCCAAGTGGGAAGATTGTCTTCCGTTTGCAGAGTTCTCGTACAACAACAGTTATCAGTCTAGTCTGCAAATGGCCCCTTTTGAAGCCCTTTACGGCAAGAAGTGTCGTACACCCCTGAATTGGTCCGATACCGGAGAGAGCAAATTGTTCGGACCAGATACCCTCCGAGAAGCTGAAGAGCAAGTTCAGCTTATTCGTGAACGTCTCAAAACTGCCCAATCCCGTCAGAAGAGTTACGCTGACACCAAGCGCCGTGATCTCACTTTCAGTATCGGAGATTATGTGTATCTCCGAGTGACACCCCTCAAGGGAATGCAGCGTTTCCATGTCAAAGGAAAGTTAGCACCAAGGTATATTGGACCCTTCAAGGTCATTGCTCGTCGAGGAGAAGTATCCTATCAGCTGGAGTTACCCCAGGAGTTAGGAGATTATCATGATGTCTTCCACATTTCCTTGCTCCGGAAGTGTCTTGAAGTTCCTGACCAGCCTGATGTTTTCAAAAACATCGACCACCTCTCCATCGACCTGAACCAAGACCTGACTTATCGTGAGAGACCCCTCAAAATTCTCGAAGAAGATGTTCGTGTTACCCGAAGACGTGCGATCAAGTTTTACAAAGTCCAGTGGACTAACCACTCTGAAGAAGAAGCAACTTGGGAACGCGAAGATTATCTTAGAAGCGAATTCCCAGACCTCCTTAAAACCAAGCCTAGCAAATCTCGGGACGAGATTTATTTTAAGGGGGGAAGGATTGTAACATCCCAAAATTATTAATCAATATTATATTCCAAAAATGGAGCCAACAAAAACTTTTGTTAATTATTATGTGTTGTTTGCAAATTGTTGCTTGTATGGTTTAATTCTTGTTGCTTGTGTTATTCCTTCTTGCTAGTGGTTTGTTGTTTGCTCTAAATAAAAGCAAGAAGAAAAGAAAAGAATTGAAATAGCAAATAAAGCAAGAAAAACAAAAGTGACATTTGTATTCCACAAATTCTCCAAGTGAGAATTTCAAATGGTTTCAAACAAAATTCAGTGGAGTGGGTTTATAAACACTCCCCATTTTGTTCCTACCACTTTCCCCTCTCAAATATTATTTTTGAACTTGTTTTAAAATTCTAAAATAAAAACAAATAGAAATAAATCAAATTACCTTAAACAAGTACTATGAAAGAAAATGTTGCCAAACATTTTATTTGGCAATGCCAAATTTTGTGGAGCTCCTACATGTTATGGGGAGGCCCCACAAATATTTGCAGAATTTTCTAAAATACTTAAGTACCTCAAATAAATCCAGGAAAAGCTTCTGGATATTGAAATAAAACTGAAAAATAAAAGAAAAGAGGGAGGAAGGGGTTTTCTGCAAAAAGGTCATCGACCTCAGACCCGACGACCGTCGCCATTACGCCGCGGTTCCCCGCTGACCGCCGTAGAGCACTTGGACGGCGCCGGCAAAATTCGTCCACCCTTAGCTCCCCGACACGCACCGTTCTTCTAGATGACTCTAGAAGCTTGCCGGACCCCGTTAAGCCCCAAGCCACCACGAGTCTCTGCACCGTCGCCGTGTAATCGCCGAATTGATCACCGTGGACGCGCCATGGCCGCCGCCGTAGACCCCGACCATCGTGGACCGCCCTGGCCCTATAAAAAGCACCCCGAGGCCTCTCTGGAACACCACACCTCCCTCCCAAGCTTTCCCTCGCTCCAATTTGCTCTGTGCACCGCCAGAGGGCAGTGCACGGCCGTGCCCGACGCCGCCGTTGAGGTCGAGCACCACCGCCTCGCCACACCTCCCCATTCTTCCCTCTGACCCCTCTACGCTCTTCCTTGTGGACACCGCACTCACCAGAGAGCTTTTTCCCTCTTTTTAGTGCACGGACGCGACCCCGACGCTCCGCCGAAGTTGCTGCCCGACGCCGACGAAGTGCGCGACCTCACCGCCGACGAACCAGCCTTCCCCAGCAAGCACAGCTCGCACCATCGCCTTCCCCGAGCCTCCGCCATCGATCTGCGTCGTCTCCGCGATCTTCCGAGCCCTCTAGGTGAGTCTCCGATCATCACCGTGCCGCCGGCGCGGCGGCGCCGCCAGTTTTTGGTCGCCGCCGTTGCCTTTGATCTTGGACCGTTGGATCCAGATCCAACGGCTGCGTAACGCTTCGCTGTAGTTGAGCCACTGACGGCCTGACCCCACCCGTCAGTATTTTAATCAAATCCACGTCCACGCTGAGTCACTGACCAGTAGGCCCCACTAGTCAGAAATCTCAACATTATCCAGAAGAGAGGGAATTTCTATTTCTTTTTCTCTGGAAAAAAACAGTACTGGCATCAACTTTGAAATTCAATATCTCGAGATTTAGGAATCCAAATAAATCAAACTCAACTGTTCTGGAAAGCTTATGAAAGTGTTTAACCAACACAATTGGTCCCATGTCATTTCATTAAATAGTTAAAAAGTATTATTGAAAATGCCACAGAAGGTTTAAATTCTAAACTTGTTTGTTTCTGATACTCTGCTAGTCCAAATAATTCCAAACCAATTTTGCTAGCTTAGTACTGCCTTGTGTTAGCTCCCCTAATTTTGGTAGAATTAATTAAGCAATATTAATTGCTGACTTTAAAATAAACCCTTCTGGACTAAAACAGACAAATATGTTTATTGGTTGATCCAAATGAGTTAGGACCAATTTTGTTAGCTCACATATATCCATGTTTAGTTACCCCTAAAAGGGTTTAATTTTTGGAACAATATAATTTAATTGGTAGCTAAAACTTGATTATTAAGCTACTGGATTCAATCCAATGTGTAGGGAGTTTGGTAACTCCAAATGGTCCAATTCAAATTGTGTTGTATTCTACACATCAGTGGCTTTCCATAGAATTTTAATTTGTATTTTTGTGACCAACAGAACTCAAGTTGTGGAATTAAACATGAATAACTAGTTTCTGCCATAATTTGGACTTAATTAAATAATGTTTAATTCAATTTATTTAAAAACCAAATTGTGTAGTTTGATGTGTGCAGTAGCCAATTGTGATGTTAATGATGGTTATGTTGAGGTGATTGCTTGTATAGCTTAGTGATTGTTTGTATTGTTTGTTTGTTAATTAGACGAGAACGTTGTCGGATATATCGAGGAAGGAGAGTTTGCTGAATTTGAAGAACAAGAGCAAGATCACTTTGCCAAGCAAGGCAAGCTATTCTCTGAGCTTGCACTACCAACATATGCATCTACTTTCATAATATGTTTACTCTCAAAGCAAGATTTACAAAACCCATTTCAAAAATATATGGATATTATTTTGCCACCCTATGTCGTAGTTTATATAAAACTTTAGGATGGGAAAACAATGTTGTTTATTCAAAACTCCTTTGAAATGTCTTGTGAGTTTATGGAACGACGAGATGTCGGTGCTGTGTTGGAAAGGTGGAAAAATGGTGATGTTTGTGAAAAATGCACAGTGTCCTAGTACTATGGAAACCAATCCTACCCTGTGCGACCACATTTACCACATATGGGAAAAGGCGTAGTCATGTAGTTTGCTCTTATTAGTATGGGATACCTCATCGACGGAGATGACTCCGTTATGCATGAGGGGATGGTCCGAGGATCTACCCCCTGACCCGGGTCCTCACACAAGTTGGTGGGGAGGATAGAAGGTTCCACCATAAACCGCCGGACAAAACTATGAGTCCTCACACTTAGGGTTTCTGACGGGAAACTGGACTGGGTGTTGATGGAAAGTGTCATATGGGAAGGATCCTATACTAGCATGAGCAAATAAGAGGCTATGGCCGGCGGCTTACTTCGCATACACCTGGTATGGCGAGACGTGGCAGACACGATGAGTTGCCGGATGGATGTGGGTTAAAAGCGTGCTACCTCTGCAGAGTGTTAAAAACTATTCGAATAGCCGAGTCCTCGGATATGGACAATTGGGAGACTGTCCTAAGACCTTGTGCAAGTTTTAAAAAGGCTTTGAGTTTTTTTAAAAAGAAAAATGGAGTGGAGAATGTTTCCTACACCTATACCAACGGATCGGTATGAGGTGGTTGGATGAAAGTGGACCATGACGGGCTATGGTCGGAAAGAGGAGAAGTTTTGGAAAAACAGATGAAAAAGGTGACTTCTTTAAAGATAGTTATAAAGCTCTTCTTACCTTTTTCAATAAAGATATAGAGATGTTTTAAATCAGAAAAGTTGTCAACTAAAATAAAACTGGTGCATACTCATGTTGGGATAGTTTGCGAGTACATTCAAATGTACTCATATTGGTTTCGTCCCTGGCTATTGTCCTAGCCAGACTACGAGGAGGAACACTACGCAGAGCAGGAATATGGCGACTTCTACGCCAACTAAGGATCTCCACAAGTCAGCTGCCTGTCGGGTTGTCATCGTTAGAATATGATGTCTACTACGCCGTAGCTTCCGCTGATATATTTTGGTTTGGCCCATGAAGGCACCTATGTAAGAACTTGGTCTAAATGACCATTTATGTAAGACTTTTATTCGGTACTGTAATGGATGTAAACTTTGGTATCCAATTCGGATTATGTGCAACGACAGACTGATCACGGGATCGTTGTTTTAAGCATAATCGGGTATTTCGGACAGCTAGTCCGGGGTCCCCACACTTCGCAACTCCTCCGGTTTCTTCAAAACTATTTCAATGTTCCTGAAACTACTACGCAGTAATTCTCTCATGCTCCTAACGTAGCTTAGTACTCAACAGACTACTGATATTTAAGCGTGTGACCCCGCAGGTTCGGTAACATGTAAACATGACCGGAACTCGTTTAGTAAATTTTCAATAGCGGGACATGCACAACCATATTGATTCCTATAGTTACACGGATGGATTCGAGTGAACCTGTTGTTCCCGTACACGGTTCCTTTTGCTTCGCGATACTTAACAAATCCCGAGGTGAGACATATTGGTATCCATGTGAAGGAACATTTGATCACTATACCTTGTTATTCTCGTTACGAGTTTGTTATATTTTCTCGTTTCCGTATTCATGTATCCCTGTAATAGGTGGGACCTGATAGTATGTCTCCATCATCAAAGGAGCAAATCCCAATCTCGGACTGCTAAGTCCTATACATGCTTTTTTGAGATACATGAAAATTACAGTTATAATCTCCCTATTATGGTTGACTTTTGACAACACCAAAGTAAAATGTCTGACATGTAGGAACCTACTATTTCCACGGTCTAAGGACATGCATATAAGTTAATACTTCTATGATATTACTAACAACATTGTGACGATTATGACCTCATAGTAAACCATACAGATGGGTCCACCCAACACTCATTGTTCCGCCAACAATGTGATCTCATTGTTGCTGACATCCTTGTTACTTTAACAATGCACATGATCAGGAGAAGAGGATCATCATACACCACACGAGCTAATCTTAGAGTTAAGACTAGGGAACTATTTTATGTTTATCTTTCTACCTGTGCATATGAGTTTTCCTCTTTATCTCACATTCAAGAACCATAACAGTTATAGCATAAAACATAAACATTAATTATGAACTTAGATATAGATAATAACATTTGTTATTGCCTCTAGGCTATGTTTCCTTCACCAACACAATATCTATACGGGAAGGCGGCGGAGGAAAATGTGTCACGATAAGAGATGGAAAAGTTGCGGTAGCACAAAGTCTAGCGGAAGGAAGAGACACAAGTCTAGGGTTTCTTAGTTGCCTTTATATTTCGTGGAAATAGACAACTTAAATTGTTGACATAGTGATCAGGCGTTACATATATGAAAGGCAAAGGAGGAAGACATATTGTGAGAAGAAATGGAATCGCTGCGGCATTGCAGGGTTAAGGGGAAGGAGGAGACAGAAGGCTAGGGTTCCACAAAAGCTAAAGACAACGAGCGATCTAGCAGTGTAGGGTGGAGGAGGTGGAGAGATGAAAATGTGCCTTGGCGCGGGGTCAAGGGGAAGGAAGAGACACAAGTTTTGGGTCTCACGAAAGCTAAAGGCAATACGAGTTGTAGCAAAGGAAGACGGAGGATGAATTCATATCGCGAGAACAGGTGGAAAAGCTGCACTGGCGCAGGATCGAAAGGAAGAAAGAAACACGAGGCTAGTTTTTCTTAGATGTATTTAGCTTTTGTGGGAACAGATGACCTGATTGGCGAAAGAGTCATCGAGTGGTTCATATTTGGAAGGAGGAAGAGGAGACATATCGAAAAAGTGATGGAAACACCGCAGTGACGCGGGTTAAGGGAAAGGAAGAGACACACGACCAGGGTTCCACAAAAGCTAAAGGTAGTGTGATATCTTACAGGGGAAGAGGTGCAGGAGGAATGCACCAAGATGTTATTAAACTAAACTAAAAGCTGAATTTAGTGAAGGCAATCTCTCAAATCACCAATCTTTGCAAGTACAATAATGCTAGCAATAAAAAACATGGAATCTATACTTCTTATAAAGCAAAACCCACTAAGTGTAATTAATATTTTTCTATCTCTACATGCAAGCTATCCACATCATCCACTTTCTTAGCCAATCAATTGTCCATGTTATTTTCATTAATATTAATTAATCTTTACATGAAAACTCCACGTTATCCATTTATTTAACCATCTAATTATCCACATCAATAATTTATAATACACACTCATTTCGTGTCGATTAAATTTAGTATCTCAACTATGACAAGTTGAATTTTGCATATTATTTAGAAAACTTATTATACCGTACCTATTATACATTTTTGTTTACACAATATAATTTATAAAGATATTCCCGCTGCAACACGTGGGGTATCTTTCTAGTAATCTTAATTTTGCATATACAATGGAAAAGAACATAAACATTCATTGTATAATATCGAGGATAAGAAACGCTTATATAATAACATATCCTCACTTTCATCCGATCAATTAATTACATTGGGCAACACAAGATTCGATATAATTTTTTTGGAAGCAATGATTCCCACTGTTGGTTAAATGTATTCTCTTGTATTAGAGCAACTCTAGCAGTTGTTGGATAAGCCCCTTGGCCCGGAAAAGTCCGGCCGATTTGGGGTACGGGCCGTTTTTGCGGCCCGGTCAGAGACGGGATAAGCCCACGGCGCTGCAACACGTGGGGTATCTTTCTAGTAATCTTAATTTTCCATATACAATGGCAAAGAACATAAACATTCATTGCATAATATCAAGGATAAGAAACGCTTACATAATAACATATCCTCACTTTCATCCGATCAATTAATTACATTGGGCAACACAAGATTCAATATAATTTTTTGGAAGCAATGATTCCCACTCTTGGTTAAATGTATTCTCTTGTATTAGAGCAACTCTAGCAGTTATTGGATAAGCCCCTCGGCCCGGAAAAGTCCGGCCGATTTGGGATACGGGCCGTTTTTGCGGCCTGATCAGAGACGGGATAAGCCCACGGCCCGGAAAATATTATCCATTCCCCCGGATAAGCGGCAACTCGCGCACTATATAGCCGGGGTGGAGGGGTCGATTCGGTACCAACACCGCACACCTCCGCCGCAAATAGCCTAGCACCGCCACACCTCTCCCCACACTCCGATGAGCAATCCACGGTGCACCGCACCTCCTCTTCCCCCCACTACCACCGGATCAATGGCCGGGTCCACCATGCGCACCTCTGGCGGCCGAGGCAGGGGCGGAGGTGGCCGAGAGCTGTCGGAAGATGATGCAGCAAGGAGGGCGGCGGAGAAGGCGGCGCGGGATGCCGTGACACGCTCAAATGTCGCCCCCTTGCGCGGCTCATACAAGGACCGCCGGTGGGCGGGGCTGATGACGCCGCGGAGGCACAACGCGGTGGCGGGGAGCTCGCGCGGCAGCCAGAGGAGGATGGCGCCGGAGCCGGAGGACGACTTCCGCCTTCCGGAGGACCTGCCGCGCATTCCAGCGGGCGGGTGCTGTGTCACCCGAGACGAGAGCATAGGTGTCTGCAGCCTCGACGTCCTCGTCGACAACGTGGCGCCGGTGTGGAGGCGCGTGGAGGACGCCGAGGTCGCCGTCATGTAGGCGGCGTTGGATACAGGCGAGCCCGATGCCGAAGCTCGCCTGATTGCGGCGGTGGACACGCAGGAGGTCGCGCACGCCGTCCTCCGCATCGTCGAGCAGGAGGATCTCTACGTCGACCCGTAGGTCGACGCCGACGCCGATGCTGGGGAGGAGATCGCAGCCGAATCTACATCGCCGGCGAAGCTACATCGCTGACGAGTAGATCTAGGGTTCCATTTCTGTTTTTAGTTTAGTTTAGTTTAATTTCAGTTCATTTTAATTCAGTTCTACCGTAGTTTCAATCTTGTTCTATGTATAAAGTATCGCGCGAACTTGCAACTCCTTTAACCAGTTTAAATATCCAGTATGAGTTCCTGCATCTGTTCTGCCCCATCACAACTCGTACCGGATAATCAGTGTCCGGGTTACCGGATACGATTTATCCGGTACGAGATTATCCAGCAACGGCTAGAGTTGCTCTTAAACACACTTGGTTTTATATTAATGTCATTGTCACAACATGTTTCTTACAACTCACCCTAGACCATTGAACTTCTATAATGATCTTGTAGGCACTACTTATTCAGGCAAACCTACAAAAAGAAACTCGCAAATTAAGAGAATTATGAATTATTGGATTCATTTTACAATGAACCCAAAACGATTATCTACAAATCAAGCATCTTTTTCAACTCTTATTGCGCCTCTCTCCGCCGCCCACAAGCGTTGCACATGGCAGTGGCCTTGTGGAGATGACATCACGTTCTAGATCGACTTGACGTGTGGAACTATGGTCAAGACAACAACCATGCTTGGTTAAGATATATGCGCTCACTATAGATCTATGCGGCTGGATCTTCCATTCCGAGCTCGATATAGATCTCCATCCACTAAGGCTGGGGTGAGAGAGGTGTTATTGGGTATACATGAGATGTAGTGGAACGCCAACGCAATATATATATATAGGGGAAGACGGAGGAGGAAGACATATCACGAGGAAAGATGAAAAAGTATCGGTGACACAAAGTCAAGGGGAAAGGAAGAGACACAAGGCTAGGGTTCTTAGTTGCTTTAGTTTTTGAAGAATGAGACAACTAATATTGCCGGCAGAGTGATACGACGGTTCATATATGGAAAACGAAGGAGGAATACATATCGCCAGAAGAGATGGAAACGATGCAGCGACCTAGGGTTGAGGGGAAGGAAGAGACACAAGGCTAGGGTTCCACAAAAAGCTAAAGGCAACACGAGATACAACAGGGGGAGGTGGAGGAGGAAGACATGTTGCGTGGAGAGATCAAAAGGGTGCGTCTGCGTCGGGTCAAGGGACGGAAGAGACACAAGGTTAGGGTTTCACAAAAGTTAAAGGCATCATCAGATCTATCAGGGAAAGACAAAGGAGGAAGATATATCAGGAGAGGAGATGGAGAAGCTGCGCGACGCAGAGTCGAAAGGAAGGAATAAACAAAAGGGTAGTGTTTCTTAATTGCCTTTATCTTTTGTGAAAACAAACAACTGAGCTTGCCGACCGAGAAATCGAGTGGTTCATATGTGGAAGGCGGAGGGGGAAGACATATCGAAAGAAGAGACGAAAACATTGCGGTGATGCAGGGACGAAAGAGACACAAGGCTAGGTTCCACATAAGCTAAAGGCAGCGTGGGATCTGGAGTGGAAAGTGGAGGAAGGAAGGAAGAAAATGTTCAAGCGACGCATGTCGAGAGGAAGGAAGAAAGATGATTGATTAAGTTTCTCGGAAAGTGTCTTTGGCTCCCGAGCACTAGTGATCCTGGTGGTTTAAAAAATTCGAAAACACTATTTATGAGTTTCAAAAAAATCTGAATTTTTTTTACTGATGTAGCCAATGATATATCCCACAAATGTGCAAAAAATCAACTTCAAATACGTTGTAGTTTGGGCTACACGAAAATGACAAAAGTGTAGATCAAATATGTATATTTTCAAATCTACAATTTTATCATTTTCGCGTAGCCCAAAATACAACATATTTGAAGTTGATTTTTTGCACGTTAGTGGGATACATAATTGGCTACATCCTTGATTTTTTCAGAATTTTTTAAAACTTATAAATACTGTTTTTGAATTTTTTAAACCACCGGGATCAGCTCGAGAGCACCAAATCTCCTCTCTAGGTTTCTTCCCTTTCTTTTTACCTATATTGTGAAAACAAAGGATTGCTTATATGTTGTTTCGGAAAATCCATGGAGCTAAGATGGACGCTGAGAACTTGATGTTGTCACTGATTCGTGGGTCCAGGGTTTTCTTTTCCCGCATGCCGGTCCACCTTTCAGTGAGCGCTGCCTCAGATCCCTGAGTACAAAACTTTCCTCCCGACCCCTCGGCTGCACGCCCCTCTATAAAGCAAAGTTTTAAATAGCCCGCTATAGCTCCGCTATAACCTCGCTATAGCCTTTGGAGAGCCCTCCCGTTAAAGCTATACATTTTTAACGCTAAACTAAAAACGACGCTAATAGCCGGCTAAATCCCGCTATAGCGCTAAATTTTGATACATTTAGCGCGCTAAACCACTACACCATAGAAGGGACACGAGTTAATACCATAAATTTATCCATCTAGCTTATTATCCCTTCCTATTTTTACTATATGTATGGTGCATTGATGCAAAACTTAGTTACTGAGCTGGAATTTCTAATCAATGCTTGGTTTTAAGATATGTGTGAATTATATGTGATATATAATATATGATACTTGATGGTAGACTTATTTTTTACAAATTTTCATTATTTAAGAAAAACACTAAATGGGTTTAGCTTCGCTATAGCTCCGCTATAGCCTTTCATAGCTTTTGTCCGCTAAATGGAATAGCCCGCTATTTAAAACTTTGCTATAAAGTCGACCCACCCTCTCCTCTCCGTGCACGCAGCGGGTTTTCTCTTCCCCTCCCCTCTCTTTCCGTTTCTCCGCGCTTCGTGCTTCCAAAAACCCTCTCCCATCCATGTCCTCCAGGGGGACCGTGTCAAATCCCAAAACCGGGTGAATCTTCACAGCATCAGGGAGTTGCAGTTTATAAGCCAGCGTACCAACTTTTTCCAAGACACGAAATGGACCATAGAATCTTGTTGCTAGTTTTATGGACTGTCGAATGCCAAATGAAGCTAACCTGTATGGTTGCATGCGTAAATAGACCATGTCGCCTTCCTGGAATGATCTTTCAGTCCTTTTCAAGTCTGCATACTTTTTCATTCTTGCTTGCGCCTGTGCCAAATTGTCCTTCAACCGAGACAATTGCTTTTGTTTGTCCATCAGAAAATCTTTAGCTTCTCCAGACTCTGGACCAGGGATAGCAACTTCACTGATCATAGGTGGCTCATAGCCGAACAGAGCTTGGAAAGGAGTAGTTTTCAAGGCTGTGTGATAGTTTGTGTCGTACCACCATTCAACCAGAGGCAGCCATGAAGCCCATTTTTTTGGTTCTTGGAAGGTCATGCATCTCAGGTAGGATTCCAAACACTGGTTAACTCTCTCCGACTGACCATCCGTTTGTGGATGATAGGCAGTGCTGAGGTTCAATTTAACATTCAGAGCTTTGAAAACCTTTTGCCACATTCCACTTGTAAAGATTATGTCCCTATCTGTGACAATGCTTATAGGAGGGCCATGCATCTTAAACAAATTGTCAATGAATGCTTGTGCCACTGAGTGGACAGTGTAGGGGTGAGCCAAGGCAATGAAGTGAGCTGATTTAGTTAAGCGGTCGACCACCACGAGGATTACCTCCTTACCCTGGGATTTGGGTAGTCCCTCGACAAAATCCATTGTAATATGTTGCCAGGCCATATCCGGAGGATCCAAAGGTTTGAGGAGACCTGGTGACTGGCAGTGTTCAGCCTTGGCCCTTTGGCAAACTGGACAGGTTGAGATGAATTTCTCCACATCTTTTTTCATTCCTGACCAGTAGAATATTCTTTTTAGCCTATGGTAGCTTGCTACCATTCCAGAATGCACGCCCAGTGGAGAGGAATGCAGTGAGTGCAGAATTTGTTGCTTCAGTTCATCATCAGGACCAATAAAGATCCTGCCATTATATCTTATAATGCCTCCATGCAATGTAAATGGAAGATGTGCTGTAGGATCAATAGTGAGCTTCTGAAGCAGTTCTTGGCACTTCTGGTCCTCTGCATAACTGAGTTCCACCGATTCGGTCTAGGAAGGTTTGATAACCGTAATGGCCGAGATACTTTTCCGACATAGAGCATCAGCAGCTTTGTTCTCCTTTCCTTTCTTGTATTCAATGGAATAGGTGAACTCAAGTAGCTTCAGCAAAAGCTTGTGTTGTATGCCCTCGGAAACAGTTTGTTCAGTCATGAATTTCAGGCTTTTCTGATCTGTTTTAATGACCAATTGACTCCCTAGAAAATAGTGTCGCCAGCGCTTCAAAGATTCGAGAATTGCTAGGGCCTCTTTCTCATAAGTTGACAATCCCCTGGCTTTTGCCCCCAGAGTTCTGCTGTAATAGGCAATTGGACAATTTTGCTGCATCAGAACTGCTCCCAAGCCTACACCGCTGGCATCGGTTTCTAAAACAAATGGGATAGAGAAGTTGGGCAGAGCCATCACAGGTGCTGTAATCAGGCTTTGCTTTAGCTTGTTAAATGCTTCAGTTTGAACCTCTGTCCATTTGAATGAATCCTTCCTCAGCATGTCATGCAAGGGCCTGCATATTATCCCAAAATCTTGAATAAAGCGTCTGTAATACCCAGCTAGACCCAGAAATGCTCTGAGCTGTGTCAGGGATCTATGGTGACTCCCTTTTCTGATATCACATGCCCCAAGTATTCAACCTGCTAGGTGGCAAAGACACACTTGCTTTGTTTGGCATAAAGCCTGTTTTCTCTGAGTATTTGAAGAATGATTCTCAGATGCTTGATGTGTTCTTCTTTACTCTTGCTGTAGATAAGAATGTCATCAAAGAAGACCAACATTATTTTTCTCATCCAGTCACTGAAGATGTTATTCATGAGGGATTGGAACGTTGCCGGGGCATTGGTGAGCCCAAACGGCATCACAAGGTACTCAAAGTGACCGAAGTATGTCCTGAAAGCCGTTTTATGGATATCCTCCTGTTTCATGCGAATTTGATGATATCCAGCTCGTAAATCCAGTTTAGAGAAATATTTGGCCCCACACAACTCGTCTAACAGATCCTCTATAACAGGAATTGGAAACTTATCCTTTATTGTGTTGGAGTTGAGTTTTCGAAAGTCAATGCAGAGCCGCCATGTCTTGTCTTTCTTGCGTACCAGGATGGCAGGAGAGTCATATGGACTTTTGCTATGTCGGATGACTGATGATTCCAACAATTGTTTAATTTGTTCCTCCATTTCTTTCTTCTGGTTGTGAGGCACTCTGTAAGGTCTCACCCTAGGTGGTACTGCTCCCTCTTGTAAGGGAATGGCATGATCACAACTTCTCTCAGGAGGGAGACCATTTGGTTCAGCAAAAATATCAGCATATTCTGCTAAAACCTCTTGTATTTCTGGGTCTTCCGAGATAGGTTGTGTGTCCTCAGCTGATAGAGGGAACAAGAAATATCCAGTAGCTCCTTTTGCTAGTGTTTTACGGAGCTTCTCTATGGATATGAGTTGGACTCCTTTCTTCAGTGATTCATCTTTAAGAATGATCTTCTCCTCACCATACAGACGCAGTTTGAGTTCTTTTTTCTTGTAATCGAACTTCACAGGAGTGTGTTGAGCAAGCCAGTCACCACCGAGAACAATGTCATAGCCCTTGAGAGGAAGAACTCGGAAAGAGTTGTGGAATTTTTTGTTCTGGACCGTATACTGGATATCAGGAATATGAGAACCGGTGTGTAAAGCCCCACCACCAGCAACTATCACTTTCTCAAAGGAGTTGGATTCTGGTTTACAGTTGAGTTTGCTAGTGAAGTTCATGTCGATGAATGTGTGTGTACTGCCTGTATCCACCAAAGCAACTGCTCTTTTTCCTCTTATGAGAATGCTGAGAGTAAACGTATTGCTGGAAGTTTCCCCTTTTGCTGCTTGCACGGATATCTGCATTGAATGAGTTGCCTCGGGGTTATTGGCATCTTCTGCATTTTCAGTTTCCTCTTGAGTTTCAGCATCTTTGAATGTCTCCTCTTCCTCCTCTTTACTGTCTTCAGAAGCCATCAAGTTCAGATTCTTGTACTGTTGACACCTGTGACCAAAGAACCATTTTTGTCCGCAATATTTGCACATTCTTGGATCTGCGAACTTTGCATCAGTTATAGGCTTCTATTTACAGACCTCTTTCACACCAGCAGTGTTTTCAGGAGTGTACTTAGGTCTTGTTTGGAATTGACCGTTTGAGCTGCTTTTGTTACTGTAATTTGCCGCATTTAGTCTTCTGGTGTGGCTTTGAGCAGTAGCTAACATTCCTTTTTCCATATCCCTAGCATATTCTACCGCCTCATATAAGGATGAAGGCTTGAGTGGTTTCATGTAATGCTTGATTTCTCCTCTGAGGCCATTGATATAACATTTGATATAGTACTGCTCCTTGACTTCGGGATTTTCTTTTTTGTAATTCACCATTCTGTCCTTGAACTTATCAGTGTACTCAGATACTGTTCCAAAACCTTGCTTGACAGCATTGAACTCTTCGACGGCTTCATAAGAACTTGTCGTGGAGAACCTTTGAATTAACACTGCACATAATTGTCTCCAGTTTAGATTTTCCTCTAAAACTCCTGAATTTCTGAGCCAAGTGTCAGCTCTCCCTGTGACATACATCTGTGCATAATCAAACTTGGCGTCCTCAGGAACATAAACCATCCCAAAATACTTTTCAGTCCTGCGGAGCCACTCTTCTGGGCTTGTACCATCAAATCGAGGGAAATCCATTTTAGGCGCCTTGGCGATGGATTTGTAAAACTGAGCATCTCGATCGAGTTCTTAATGGCGATAACCTCTGTTGTACTGACCTCTGTCATGTGGCTCATACTGTCTAGCCGCATGTATCTGCTCAGGTGGGTTTTGGTGTTGGTGAGTGGCTTGAGGAGTTTGAGGGTTTGGCTGTGGTGGATTTTGGTTGTAGAAATGTTGCCAATTGGGAATGGAATGTGGGTAATAGTGAGGGTTGGGTGGGTTGTATGGGTCTGGGTTTAGTGGTAACTGAAAGTTGGGATGTGGGTTTTGGTGGTGGGTTGGATATTGGTTCCATTGGGGGTAAATTTCTTGTTGCTGGTAGGGAGGGTAGTATGGTGGGTTGTAATGTGGTGGCTGTTGGGGAGGACAGTAACTGTATTGCTGTGGAGGAGCCTGGTACATGAACAGTGTGTCTTGATAAATCTCAGTCTGCTGAGGTTGTTCCACCTCGAATTGCTGGCCCTGTTCCAACTCGTGACCTGAAGCAGGTGGATATTCATACCATGGTGGTTCAGGTAGAGCACGGCGGCGCCAATGAGGTGGTCCTTCATGCCAAGTGTTGCCAGCTTGCCGTTCTTCCACTTCTCCCGTCTGTTTTTCAGGTTCTGACGGAATCTTGGCTGCCGTAGCCCTTGCTTCTCGATCTTCCAGCAGCAACTTCTCAAGGCGGCTGAAATTCTCACTCAAGGTTGCTACTTGCTGCTGTACTCCCTCAACTTTTGTGCCAATCTCATCAGTCTTGGAGTTGACATGCTCAAGATCCAGTTTGAGGGCAGCTACCTCTTGTGCCTCCACATTCTCAGCAGTGGTTCTGCTCTTCCCCATCTGGATCGGCGCCCAAGCTCTGGAATTTTACCAAGGAACCAGTCCTCGAACCCTTGCTCGTACGCAAATCCCTACCGACACCAGCGCTCCACTCCTCCGGTAATGGCACACGGATCAAGATCGTCACAGGAATTTTACCACCGGGGGTGATGCTCCCCAGCAACCTTCACGAGCACCTGATCTATGCCCGAATTTTGCCGCCGCCGCCAAGCCGCCGCCATCGACCACGTCAGAAAGGACGTCACCGCCACCTTCGCCACCGTCGACCAACGCCCCGCCGCCGCGAAAAGGGTGAGGAGGGTGGGATTTTAGGGAGAGCCCAACCACCGTCGCTACGCCGAATCGAATCGCCTCCCGGAGTTGGAACCAGCCTTCGCTGCTCGATTCCCTTCCTCCGAAAAATTTCTTGCCGAGAACCATATGCTCTGATACCAATTTGTCAAATCCCAGACATGAAATCGAACAAGGAACTCTCCCGATGTGGAGACCCCGCTATTAACTGGGGAATTTGCTAATTAACTAGGTTCCTAAGATACAGAAAAGTAGAGAGATAGGCTAGGGTTCATAGCAATGTTCATCTTCGATAGCTCCGTCGTTCCCCAACTGAGAGGCCTCATTCTAGCCTTCCATCTTGAGATGTCTCCTTAGCCGTCAGATCTTCATAAGCTTCAGATCGGCGTCTTCGTTGTAACTGAAGATAGCCATTGACAGCTAACAGGGTTCTGTCAGACCGGCCCCGGTGGTGGACGCGGCGGGCGAGGTGACGGTGCAGGGCGCGCGCCCGGTGGACGGGGCGACGGCGGTGGGCGCGGGCCCGTAGGAAGTTATCCGCAGCATTACGGTCGCGGCGATGGCGGAGGCCGCGGCCCTGGTGCTGGTGGTCGAGGAGCGGCCGGCGGGTACTATCAGCAGGCGCCGCCCGCGCGCTTCGACGCGGGAGGCCGCGGGCCCAGCGGACCGGCCGGCTACCGCCCCGTGGCGCCGCGTCCTGCCGCTCCCCCATCGGTCCCCGTGGCAGCGTCTGCGAGTTCTTCGTCCTCGTCGACGGCGGCATCTGCTCATGCTCTCGCGACTGACGTGGGCCGGCTTGCCGTGACGGCCCCGGTTCATCGCCCCCCTGCACCCGCCGCGGCGCCCCTGGCTCGTCGCCCCCCTCCTCCCGGCGCTGCGGCGGCCCCGGCTCCTCCTCCACCCGCGCCTGCCGCTGGGGTGGAGAGATCTCAACCCGAATCGCAGGCGCCCGCGCTACCAGCGGTCGCACCGGTGTCGAGCAAGTCGATGATGCCACCGGCGCCTCCGGGATTCGGAACGGCGGGGCGGAGGATGATCGTGAGGGCAAACCTCGTGGGCTTCGCCGACAAGGACATCTGCCTCTACGACGTGAGCCACCCCCTGCCCTACCTCTCCTCTCCCTACCTCTCTTTCTCTTCCAATTTTTTCTCTGCTACTACTACTGTTAGATTTGTTCGATGCGCGATTTTTTAGCTGTAGTTGGGGATTTTTGTTTATACATTGCATTGTCCTGTTTAGCCGTTTCTGTATTTTCCCTCTGTAGGATACCCATTTGAGTCGTCTGGCCGCGTAACATCCTTTTCTCGGTCCGTATGAACGATCAAGGCATGCATGCGAGATCTAGGCGTGCTTTGCAGTAGTCGGATGATGTACATTTCCTTGCAGCTTTCTCGGTCCGTAGAATTTTTTTTGCAGCACATGTGGCCTGCTTGCTCAATTCTGGATGACCGAATGGCTCACGCACATGCCACATGGCGCTAGCGCTACCTCACTCTGTTGCTGTCTATACAGCTGGTTTCTTTCTCTGAAAAACGGAGGCCAAGACGTGATAACCCTCGGCCTGCTATTGCTGATTTAGGAAAACCCTCGGCCCCTTGGTGGTTGATAGGCATAATAGCTGCTGAGCTTGCCCTTTGCTGCATGGGTTTCTGGTCCTCTTTATTGCCTTTCTTTTGATCAAGATTGTGGAATGTTATTCCAGCAATTTTTTTTCTTTGCCAGGATGCTAATTAATCTGCCTACTTTCGTTTCAATCGGATCTCACTTTCAGGTTGTCATTAATCCTGAGCCTAAGACAAGACGGATCAACAGAGTTATCATCACCGAGCTTACAAACAAACACCGCGAGTCTCTTGGTGGCATATTGGTGGCTTATGATGGCAGCAAGAGCCTGTACACTGCAGCCGAGCTGCCTTTCAAGGTGATGGATTTCTCCATCAAGCTGGGGAAAGAACGCAGAGAAATGTGAGCATGTCTTAATTTTCGTGTACTGTATGCGCTCTATGCCTAATTGTTTCAGAAGTGCCCCCTGCTAATTTATAGTACTTTTTTGCATTTTTATCTGCATTGGAAAAAAAGGAGTACAAGGTCACGGTTCGATTTGGCGTGAGGGCGAACTTGTATCACCTGCAGCAGTTCCTCGGTGGCAGGCAAAGGGATTGTCCGCAGGACACCATACAAGCACTCGACGTTGTACTGAGGGAGTCACCTTCTCTCAAGTATGATATCATTGTCAACATCTCTTCTCTGTTATATTTTTACTGCTGACTTTGTTTAATGTGTTCACCATATACATTGCTCTCGAAATTCTGCAGACATGTCACTTTTTCTCGATCCTTCTTCTCCACAACCTTTGGCCGAAAAGATATCGGTGATGGCCTCGAGTGTTGGAGAGGATATTACCAGAGCTTGCGCCCCACGCAGATGGGCCTCTCACTTAATATAGGTGCATAATAGTTCAAAAACCTTCTCTTAGGAAATCTCACTTTAGGCCACTCTGCAATTACATTTTTATTGAGCATGAGGCTTTGCCATGGTAGATATTACGTTTGTTCTGTTTAGTCCTGCATAAATTTGCTAGCCGTGTCTTTTTGTATTATATTACTTGTTTACCTGTGTTTAAAATTTACAAAGTACCGGGGGAGTGTTTCAAACACAAGCTCAATCACCGAATGGAAAAAAATATACAACTAGCATTGAGGTTCAGTTAGAGGAACATGCCAGCACAGGTGTTTAGTTAACCAAAATTGTATTCATGTGCCTGAAGTAAAACCAAACACATTTGTTTATACATTGTAGTTTTAGCATGCACTGGGATGTATTTGAGCAGTTCTATTTCATGGCTTATCATCGTTCTGAACTCTTATTGTACTTGTTTTGTTTTACAGACATATCATCAACGTCATTTTACAAGCCTATTGCAGTGATGGATTTCGCTCGGGATTGTCTGAATCTGAGGGATGTCCTCCCCAATCGGCCTCCTTCAGATAGGGACCGTCTGAAGGTACTGTCAATCAAAAAGTATCATACACAATACTTATCACAACTGGCTGAATGATGTATTTATTTTCAGCTTAAGAGAGCACTGCGAGGAGTTCGTCTTGAAACCACTCACCAAGAGGGCAAAAAGAGTGCCTACAAGATAACCGGGATTACTTCCGTCCCTCTGAATCAGCTCAAGTAAATGTTCCTCCTCTTCACCCATTTCCTGCATGCTCTATATCCTACCCATTCCCCCCTTCTGGTGCAATATTATTTACGGCTTGTTTTTAGCTTTCCTCTGGAGGAAGGCACTCAAATGACTGTTGTACAATACTTTTGGGACCGGTACAAGTGTACTGAGGTTCACTTCTTGGCCCTGTCTGCAGTCCGGCAGTGATGCTCGACCTCTATATTTGCCAATGGAGGTAATGTTTCTTGAATTATGTGCAAAACCTGACGTAAATCTCTGCTAATGATTTATATAATATGCTCTTAGGTATGCACAATTATTGAAGGGCAGAGGTTCTCCAGGAAGCTTAACGAGAAGCAAGTGACTGGCATACTGCGAGCTACGTGTGAACGTCCCAGTGATAGGGAGAAGAGTATAATTAAGGTATTATTTTAGACGATAGATGGTACCACTACCAACATTTCTGAACTGAAATTACTTGAAACTGCTTACATCATTTTTATCAGGGTTCTTATCCACGTGATATGATATCTTTGTTCTGTTTTCCCGTGAATAAATTGTTATGGTTATTAACATACTTGTTGATGTGTTGTATAGATGGTTGACCACAACAACTATGCAGCAGATAAGCTAGCACGGGAGTTCGGAGTTGATGTTACCAATAAAATGGTCAATGTGCAGGCTCGCGTGCTACCTCCACCCCAGGTGGCTATTCTACTTGATCATCATTCTGATGTTTATACCCTGCCTTTCAGTTATCACATTTTAACTGTTTATGTTGTTCTAGCTCAAATATCATGATTCTGGGAAGGACAAAGCTTGTACACCAAGTGTTGGCCAATGGAATATGATCAATAAGGTGATTCAATCCTAACTTTGAACCAAAAGCTTTCTTACAAGCTCACTTCTAATATTGGAACATAAGTATGGTTTGAACTTGGCTCATAGTATTTTGGTATAAAATGGACGCTCAGACATAAAAACTGTGGATCTGCAGAAGTAATTCTGTCTAAAAATCGAAATAATATCATGGTTGGACGTGTGTGGTACACAATTTTGAGGCCTCTTTCGTTCTAACCATGAAAATTACCTAGTTCATCCGTAGGCAATCTGATTTATGTATAAATGTTTTTTGAGATGTCCCTCTTGCTGATGTACACTTCCTGTTTATGTTTTAGAAAATGGTCAATGGAGCAAATGTTCAGAGATGGACTTGCTTGAACTTTTCACGCATGCATGTCGATGGGTTGCGTAGGTTTTGTGGTGACTTAGTCCAAATGTGCAATGCCATAGGCATGGTAAGTTCAGCCTATATATATATACTAGTAAAATGCCCGTGCGTTGCAACGGGCCGCAATAAATCAATATGTGCTCATAACCGTTGTACCAGTAAAACATTTAGGTATTGTCTAGAACTTGGTTTCATTATAGCATTAGAACTATGTTAAATTTCGTTCAAATTTTGTACCATTTGAAACCTCTTAGGTTTCACAGGCATGGCAAGCAAAATACAAATTTTAAGATGACCGAAATCAGGGTTCACGGTAGCATTTAAATTTTGTCAAATAAGGTGAGTCACGGTAGACTCATACTTTCCTAGCCTTGCACCACTGAGATATTCGCCTATATTCCTCAAAGAATTAGCCATGTAATCGGAAATTCCCTTTGGAACCCGGGACCGGGAGCATAAAAAAATTTGAAAAACTTTTCAAAAAATTCTGAAAAAATTATGACATGTACCTGACCATGGTACGCACCACCGTGACAAATTTCGCGCCGAAATGACATCATATGCGACCTGGGCAAAAATGACAAAATTCTGTGCTCCGGCAGAGCCTAGACCGAGGCTGTCATTATCGTCCTAGTAGTGTGACTTCTCCTTGCGGGCGGCGGTTGATCCTACGTGAAGCTGGTTTCTTTCGGTGCAAATTATGTATGGGCCAAGCGGCCAAGAAATGGCGAACACAAACCTGATAAAACCTGCATCAGTCAATAGTGGGATGCATCGACAACCCTCATTCCCACAGTCGCAGTTGCAGCGGGAGCCCGTTTCGAGTATCCTCCCAATGAACGGATTAAAAAGCAGCTGCATCTAATGATCTAGCCAAAGGATTTTCTTATCGAAGTGGCCAAAATCACTGGAGCACCGCAGGCTGATGCGGTGGTCGGAGGCGTTGGTGATTGGTGACCATGACCAACGTGCACGACTGGAGCCCTCCGTGACCGTGAGGAGTTTTGACCGACGCCGCGCGAGCGCTGCGCTACGAGATTAGGCGGTCGAGTGGAGTATATGTGCGCTGATTTGTGCGTGAGACTACTATACTTTTCGTTTCTACGTGTCCCGAACAGATGCCGACTTGATGGAGAACTTATACATGGCTGGATCCTGCACGTTTTTTGGCTTATTGATTTGAAGTAGTAGGTGAATTCCGTGGTGGTCCTAGACCATATGTCATGTTGGGCCTGTAGGGACTCAAAGCCCATGGAGGCGTGTGATGCCTAGCGTATGTGCGAACGAAACATTGAGGCATGTTTCTTTAGTACCACCTTGGCTAATTCGTTAACGTTGCACAGTGCGGCAGACGAAATTAAGCTCTGATCGCGCGACTTACCAGGCGTATGAAACCAAGACGACGTACCAAAAAACGGACGAAAATTGGGAGGAAGAAACACTACTCGTATTATATAGTAGAGATATAATAATAATTCTTTATCAGTCATGGTACACTCAATTTAGTGTCGATCTTTCAGGTTATCAATCAAAATCCACTTGTAGATATTCGCTCAGCTTCTGCTAATAACATCGAAGGTGCTTTGAAGGATGTTCACCAGAGGGCCCCGAACCTCCAGTTGCTTATTGTGATTCTCCCAGACATTTCTGGCCATTATGGTATGCACATATTTTTCTAAACGAGCTTATGGTATGCACATATTAATTTTCTGAAACGAGATTAATATATCTTTTCTGAAACGAGGTTATGTAGTGTGCACATTTTTAGTACACCCTTTATTTCTCCCTGTTTTCTTATTCCGCTGGTACCCATATATTTGTGCAATTCTGCAGGGAAAATCAAGAAGGTGTGCGAAACTGAGCTTGGGATAGTATCTCAATGTCTCAAGCCTGATAAGGTCAACAAAGCAAACAGGCAGTATTTTGAAAACGTTGCACTTAAAATCAATGTCAAGGTCAGTTTATTTGCATTCACTTTTTCTATTTTGCTTTAGGTGTTCAATGGAAAGTGTTATTTATGCTTTCTTTATTAGGTTGGAGGGAGAAATACAGCTCTTCAGCTAGCACTTTCGCGTCAAATACCGTTAGTCAGTGATGGACCAACAATCATTTTTGGTGCTGATGTAACACATCCCGCAGCAGGGGAGGATTCCTCTCCGTCGATTGCAGCTGTCAGTCTCTTACAACTGTTCACTTGATAATTTGGTTCATATTCTCTGAATTTAAATGAACTTCCATTATTATCTGGATGCCTACAGGTTGTGGCCTCCATGGACTGGCCTGAAATCACAAAGTACAGAGCTGTGGTTTCTGCACAACCACCCAGGCAGGAGATTATTCAAGATCTCTTTTGGACAACTACAAATCCACAGACGGGCAGCATTGTTCCCGGTGGAATGATCAGGTAAGTCTTTTATGTTCCTTCAGGGTAGTTGATCGCTTAAAATTGACTGACTCCACTTTTCTGCAGGGAGTTACTGTTGGCATTCTTTAAGCAGAACAATAATAGAAAGCCCGAGAGGATAATATTCTACATGTGTGTCCTTCAGAGTATGATGTTATGGTTCGTTGATGATCCCTCTTTGAACTGCTATTGTTTTTCTACGTAGGGACGGTGTGAGCGAAGGACAGTTCGCTGAAGTTCTGATGTATGAAATGGATGCCATCAGGAAGGTGATGCTCCGAATTCATCATGGTCTTTTCCTGTCCAATTCTGTTTTCATCCTCTTTGAACGTATTCACAGTGTTCCCTTTTCTGCCCAAAGGCTTGTCAATCTTTGCAGAAGGACTATCTGCCCAAAGTGACATTTGTGGTTGTCCAGAAAAGGCACCACACAAGGCTCTTCCCTGAGGTGCATGGGCAGCAGACCGACAGAAGTGGAAACATCCTTCCTGGTAAGTGTCTCACGCACATGCACGCACACGTACTGCAAGTGTCTCACACACGCGCACAGAATGTTCCAGTGTAACAGCATGCCCAATTGTTATTCTGATTGATGGTGCTCGCAGGAACCGTGGTTGACACCAATATTTGCCATCCTACCGAGTTTGATTTCTACCTGTGTAGCCATGCTGGGATTCAGGTACGTATCCCCAACACTTCTGTCGCACCGATTTCACTGCCCGGTGGCACAAACACCTTGTCGTGGATTGACTGAACGCGCACATTTTCATGTCTTTTTCAGGGCACAAATAGACCAGCTCACTACCATGCCCTCTTTGACGAAAACAACTTTACTGCCGATGGGCTACAGTTGCTTACCAACAACCTGTGCTACACGTAAGTGTGCCCCCCTCTCACCTTCAATCACCTCTCTGTTTTAGTGTATTTCTTTTCCGATTCAGGTCCATCTATCATCTTGATTGTTTTTTTTGCTAGCTAGACCATGCTGATATGCTATCTTTGCTTGTAAATGCAGATACGCTCGATGCACTCGTTCTGTATCTATAGGTGAGTTTCTTCTCCAAGAACATCTCACACTTTTCTTGGAAGGGCATAGTGATCTATGTATTAAGTTATACTAATGCCTTATTCTTTTGTTGAGCAGTTCCTGCGGCTTACTACGCTCACTTGGCCGCTTTCCGCGCACATTATTATGACGAGCCGTCGGAGGGCTCAGACAGCACCTCGGTTGTCAGCGCTGGTAGCCGGGCGTCAGCCCCTGTTGGCACAGGGGCTGCTGGCCCTCCTGTGTCATACCGCCGGCTCCCCCAGATCAAGGACAACGTCAAGGACGTGATGTTCTTCTGCTGAATTGGCCATTGCTGGCACGTTGTTCGTGGGAGTCCTCGATCGTTTTAGTTACCCCGCTGCTTGGTACCTTTGGTGGCGACTTGTGGTGTTTGTTAGTTTGTTACCATGCGTCATGGATATACGATGTTGTGATGTTGCTAAACATGGGATATTTGCGATGCCGACGCGCTTTTGATTTTGTTACATTGTTATATGGAGAATTGATGTCTGAGCTATAGCTACGGAAACTATCAACTGTCTATCGTTGAAGCTATTCCGAAAGTGTTTTCAAATCAAATATGGATAGAATGGTATGGAAGTCACAGTTAGGAAACGGAAAGAAATAACATCTCTAGGATCATTACAAGATAGCTGAAATGCAGTCGAAGTATATATACAACTTATATATGATACTTTTGGGCTTAGTTTAAGGAATATGCTCCGCGTGTCACATAGGATAAATGAAGAGGTGGAGAAAGAGAATGTTTAGTTGGATGAAATAGAAAGATGAAAAAAGTTTGTCTTTAATTAAAAGTTGAGTTTTGTTTTTACAATAATCTCTCCCATCACATATAGGTAGACCTATTTACTGGATATAAGATTAAGAAATAACCCATTGCACATCATTTTTTCTTTTCCATATCTACATTATATGGCTGTAAGATAAAGTTGTGTTATCAACTATTGCACATGCTCTTATTGCTCACGATCTCGCTCTCTCTGTCATTGCCTCGATCGCTCTGCTTCCGCTTGCTCTGGAGTCCTGAGTGAGGACGTTAGGAGACGATCGAGCTTTCTTGAGGCCTCCTTAGGAGCATAGTGGAGAATTATAATTCTCTCGAGCCTTCCTCAATCACCACTAGGCCTGGAAAGCCTTATTGCCATTGACGGACGTCGCTTATTCATATTTTTTGTAGACCGTCTTCAGGAAATGGGGCCCCGGTGAGAATTGAAAAATTGGCCCTAATTTTTTTTAAAACATTGCATTAGTATGGTACCTTGATAAGTAATTCTGCTCCAAGGCGTCACCATGTCGTACGAAAACCGAAACAAAAGGCAGTCGAGTGAGGACGGGGCTGGGATCTGGACGAAGCCGAGAGAGAACACAAACCGTATAGGGGTGCCACAGTGATGCGTCCAAATCATATGCATCTTTATACATGTTTAAACCGTATATTTGTCATGAAAATGGCAGTATATCACTCTTTACCTGGCGCTAACCATTAATGTGCAAATTATTTTGCAAATCTCATTGTGATTTATTTTCTCGCAGTTAAAGAAGATATTCTGGTGTAAATCAAGCATTTATGAAGAAAAGAACCGGACTGGGAGTTTCCAAATATTCAGAAGATCCAAAATCTGGTGAAATAAAAGATAACGACCAACGGTATGGTCCCACACGACCGTATCAATGTCGGTGCGATCGGCGCCATCAAACCATGCAACTTTCATGAAGAGCCCAGAGTTGAATCGCAACAGAAGGCCTCGAAATCCTAATCTTCCAGAATGTTTATAAGAAGGAGAGGGGACCCCCACAAGGGAGGCCCCCCATTCTTCACCATCTACACGAAGTGATGCCTCCATTTCCACTCCGTCGCCATCTCCACCACCGTAGTTATCATCCATAGCCATATACTACTTGTAATTTAGATCTCATCGCGATTGGCAACATTCTAATAACGGTTCACTAGTACAGAACGACACTAGCTATGGACACCCCTCTATGGAAACAACACGAGTTAGGCGACGTTAGTTCAAGCTTTGCGCGTGACAAATGCGGCCCGCCAGGGAAGCTGGCCCGCGTCCCAACAATCATAGGCAACGGTTCTGATTTTTTAACCGTTGCCAATATATTGGTAACGGAGTTTTCTGTGTAACCATGTGCGATTTGTCGCTCAATGACATCATACATTAATATGAAACTGTAGTCGAGGTTGGGAATATACAATTCCTTTTGTTAGGCCTATCCTGAATATTATAAAAGATTGTCGATTCGCCCTTGTTCCTCTGCTCCAACTTGTTTCTACTCCCCACTCATGTCCTCCATGGCCAAGAGCATGAGTTTGTCAGGGATATCGATGGCGTCTTCCTCCCGCTCCGCCGGCATCGGGCCAGCTCTGCCGCTTGTGAAGCGTGTGTGTGCTGCTGCTGTAGAAACGTGACTCGTTGAGTGTCACGTTCGGATTTGAACCCAGGTCGGATCTAGTTCAAGTGTCCAAATCACAGGATTAATTCGACGCTTCGACCAATTTTGATTGATTTTTGTTCTATCTGATGCTGATTTGGCTCTAGATTCGATTTTCCATTTGACAGTGGAGGGACGAAGAGGATTCTGAGAGCTGTGATATTTTTTTTTGGATTGAAGATTATGTCGAGATGCTGCTTGCTAATGGCGTCGAACTGGAAGCTGCAGAGTTAGAAAATATAGCAATGCTTGTCAGGAGGGGGAAGAAGGAGATGCATACGCACACTGCAGTTACAGTAGCTGGTTTGGCATGGAGCCGAACAAACATAGGAACTATCGACTACAGCTGATCATGTTGTTGTTGTGCACAAGGAGCGGTAGAAAGGAAAAGAAATAGCTTAGTTAAATGTTCTTGTGACCAATGCTAGAATGATTTTGTGTGTTTGTGTGCTGCTGTTCGGTGTGAATTTGTATGCAGCTATGAAAATTAGTAGAATGTAGGTGTGAACTTGTATGCATTTATGAAAATCAATAGAATGTAGTAGGTGCGAACTTATATGCAACTCTGAAAATTAGTAGAATGTAGGTGTGAACTTGTATGCGTTTATGAAAATCAATAGAATGTAATAGGTGTGAACTTGTATGCAGGTATGAAAATCAGTAGAATGTTGTAGGTGTGAACTCGTGTGCTGCTTATAGGCGTTTACCTGTATTTAACTATGGGTGAACCTACCATAAAAATCTATCTGAAATACAAGATATCAAGAAAAAATTGTAAAGTGACAGAACCACAAAGGAAACGGTTATATACACTTAAAAATTCTAAAGTGACAGAACCACATCGTCGTGGTGGCGTCGATGGCAGACCTAGTAAGGGTCTTCGCTTTGATCTGCACTCTGGATTTGGGTTGGCGGAAGATGGTGGACGCTTCCGGAGAGTGTGCACGAGGTGATATCTCTGAGTTGGCAAGGGAGCCAGCGATGGCTGTTGCCGGGGCATAAGGCCCCATTTCCCATGTCGTTTGTGCTAGTTGTGGTGTTTTCACTGTGTGGTAGTTTCAGCTTGTATGTTTGTCGTTGTAAGGCTCTTTGCCAATTTGTGTTGAATAAATGAATAAAAGCCATATGCATCTCTTCGATGCAGAGGTTAAGGCTTCCCCATTTCGAAAAAAAAGTATCCGATAACGTCGCGGCGAGGTCGTCAGTGTATGTCATGCGGAGAATGATGCTCAAGAACTCCAAGAACAATTAGGATTTTTTTCTTAAGTAGTGTTAGAAAAAATGAATTCCAGAGAAAGCTCTTTGGTTTTTCTTGCTTACAGTATGGATTATGATTGAAAGGAAATTATGATTAAAAGAATTAACCAAAAGAAAAATAGATTGTGATTAAGTTTTGTGTCACAAAACACGGCAAAACATTGCGCTGCACCTTAACTGTTCACGACACCAATTTTGCGTCAGCTTTAAATCTACCAAACCGGAAGGTCTAAGATTAGTCACAGTGGGAGTAACATGAGTAGTAACATTAATGCCACGTAGGTAATTCTGATGTGGCGGATAATTAATAAGAAGAGAGATGACTGTGGTAACTAGCTATGTTACCATAACATCACACATTTCAATGTAAGATGAGTGTACAACTTAATAAATATGACACTACACACATGTTACTCCCCACTATGGAGATAGTAACTTAGAGTAGTAACATATCCATGTTACTAGTCTAGGTTACTCCCCATTGTGAGCAGCCTAATGCCACGGCCCACGACACAAAGTGCGTGGTGGATACTATGTGCAGAGCCAAAAAAACACCGTGAGTGTACTTTCCCTGCCACCGTTTTCTCAACGGTTTTTAAGTGTTGTCTAACCACAATCGTGGCCTTTGGGCGTGTGCCTCATGTTTAAAATCGTCGGGGCGAAGAAGGAAAGAGCACTGAGGATACCAACCATCCCCGAGGCTCTCGCGACCATGGCGGCCAAGGACCACGCGCCGCCGCCGGCGTGATCTCCCTCCACCGGGCCTCTTCTGTGACCTCCGCCGCCAGATCCGGAATCCTCTCCGTGTCCCCTCTCCGGCCTCTTCGAAGTTCAGTGCTGCCGTCACCAGGGTCACGAAGGCCGTGGTCTTCTTGCTCCGTTCCTCGGCTCTGTTTTTTCCAAGAAGCTTCCATGTAGGCTGCTGGTTCTTCCAAGGTTGAAGACGCTGCTGGTTCTACCGTGAAGGAAGAAGATGGGGAGGTAGGTGCTGCTGCTGGCTGTGAAGTGAGCATGGCGGTCTCGCGGCCTCGCCTGCGCCGGATGGGCTCGCGCAGCCGCCGCCCGGAATACCACCCTCCGGCCTCCACTGCCGCCGCCGCCACCAATGTTGGGCTCTCCGCAACGTGCTCTCTCGGTCCCTCCGGCTGCCAACCTCCTCTGCCTGCCTCTCCGCCGGCCCCTGCATCTTCTCACCTGCAATCAGCCCCGAGCGTGGCCACCTCCTGCGGAATCCTGCTCCGGGATGTGGGCGTGGCGACTGAGTCGTGGGCCTCTCTTGCTAGCGAGGACGATGCCGTTGATGAGGAGGAGCTGGCCCCAATGACGCCGCCGGCTTCCAAAAGCTCGTCAATGGCCGCTCAGCCGGCTCAACTGACCCCAAGGCGCGTGTCAGATGAGAGAGGGGGATGGCAACAGGTGCTGCCCCGACGTGGTCCGCACCGTCCGGCGTCATCAACCTCCACTTTTCCCCCTCACCCTATCCCGGCTTGGATGTTTGGAAGATGTTGTATATGTCTCGCTCATGGGCATCGTGCGGCGGTGTGCAGCGATCCCTTTCGCTGCTCCCGCTGTCTGGAGAACGGCCATCGTGCTCGCGAATGCCGCAACCCCTGGCGCCCTCTCAGCTCACTTGCATGTCTTGTCGTGCCTCCAGTGTCCCGCCATGGCGCCATGCTTCATCATGCTCCAGCTTCTTGGGTGGGCTCGATGGGATCCACGCCTCCCTCCAAGGCACTTCCATCTTGGGCATCAGCTGTTTCGGGTCCTGCTGGCGTTGTCCCCCTGTCCGATGTGGTGTTGCGGTCTTCTCAGGCTGAGCAGTTTCAAGACGCGCTGGCGTGGATTGGGAGCTTTCTGGAGCGGGCAGAGGCTGCTTTGAGCAGACTCTCCCTTTTGCCGGCTATGTCGAAGACCACTCCTTCGATGTGTCCTCTTGGTGAGGTTGGTGTTGGCTCTGCGGAGGATAGGGGAGTGGAGTTCTATGGTTGTTTCTCTCCTCGTCTAGGGGATATTTCGTCGTCGACCGACTTGTTCTCGGTTCCGGCTACCTCTGAGGCCGAGGCTAGTGCCGATGTGGTGTCTCCAGTGTTGCAGATCATGCCCGATCTTGAGGCGCTGTGCACAAGCCATGCTTTGCCTCTAGCTGTGGAGGATATGAAGGTGGACTCGCCGACGATCTTGAGCTCGACTAAGCAATCAGATGTGGTTTCAGCGCCCATTCCAACCCCGCCGGTGCATAATGCCGACGCTCTTGTCGCAAAAGAGGTATGCGACTTGCTCAGTCGTTTGGATGTTGTTATTCCTGGTTGTGAAGGGTGATTGCTTGCCTCCTAACGGGGACGACAACCAAGCGCAAAAGCATGGTTGGAGATTGTCCTCGGACTAGCATCCGGAAGGAGAAGTCACTCACGTGCAAAAACAAGAACAGTGGCGCCGTTGGAAAGGCACTCGCGGCAGCTTGATGGATGATTTTCGGGTTCTCCGCTCGTACTCTTGGTTCGTGTCGTTCTGTGTCTTTGGTGTTGCCTTTGCTTTTGTTGAGGTGTTATCGTGGAGAGTTACCTTGCGTGTTCAAGTGTTAGGGGCCGTGTTTGTTGTGTGTGTTGAGATCTTGTCGGGTTGTCGATGTGGCCGTTTGATGTTCTTGATCAGTGAGTAGTTCAGGTGGGTCAGTATGTATCGGTTTTCGCCCGGTTTTCCGTAAATTAACTAGACAATTCTCTTCTTCTTAATTAATAAATTGGGGCAAAACTTTTGGTCCCGTTTCAAAAAAAAAAAAAAAATCGTCGGGCACGCCTACACTCTTGGAGTGATGAAGGTACTGTGATTTGCAACGGCTGAAAAGAAAAACTTTAGTGGAGATCATGGGAAAAAAAAGATAACAAGCTCATAAACATGCTAAAATGCCAAAAATAACCTACGTGTCTTACGAGCTAAACACAAATGCCCCATGTCAGAGCCAGGCTCGACCCAACGTGCAAACGAGCCCAAAGCACTGGCTGAACACGAGGGCTCCTATACAGCTCTCAAAGCGACAATACTCCCCCGCGCGGTCCATTAAAAGGTGTGTTTTTTATATTTTAAAATTTTGTGTAAACATGTTGTTTATTTTTAGTAAAATTTTAGAAAAACAGAGGTTATATTTAATTTTTAAGTTGGTTTAATAAAAAGAAAAAATATTTATTTTTTTACCCGTAAACATTTTCTAAACCACCCGTGAAGAATTTTTTTGAATCCCGTGATTTTTTTAACCTCGTAAACATTTTTTACAGAGCCTAGTGAACATTATCTTTAATTCTCTTTTACCAGGTGCCACTGCTAATCCTGGGGCGTCTTGTTCTTCCGATTGGATCGTCTATTGATCTGGTTGCCATGGCTTCCAGTTCCACCGCCCACCTGCACGGCTGCACCTCCCTGTTGAGCTCCCCTGCCCCAAGTTGGGTCCTCCTTGACATCTCGGGCTATATCGCTAAATTCCCCCGCGCCAGCGGTACCTTCGCCACGAGCACGACGAGCACCGGCCAAACCATCGAAGTAGCCTTCTCCATCGCCCGCCCTCCCAACGTCTCCCACTTCTGCGTTCACTGTCCTGACCTTGCAGCCGCTGATTTCACTGGGCCGCCCAAGGTCATCAGCGCGGAGGGGGACCTCATCCTATTCCGCTTCTCGTTCAGCCGATATGCGCGGTTAAGTATGCGTCACTACGACTACTTCATCTACAGGGCGCACCCTGAGTGCCCATCGCTGGACCTTCTTCCCAACCCCAACAAGAATATCTTCTTCGACAACGAGGTCGCCCTTGTGCGCTGCAGCGACGATGAGTACGCCATCGCCGCTCTCAGAAACAAGTTTTACAAGATGCCGCTCGAGGACAACGGCACACTCAAGGAGCCACTCATGTTCAAGCTTTGCCTGTACCGTTCCTCCAATGCCACCGAGGGGTGGACCTCCAAGTGGTTGTCCGTCGCGGAGCCACTCAGGGACAGGGTGTGCCCGGTGGAGGAGACAGAGCGGTACCACCATAAGACGAAGGTGATCACGCTTGGAGGCCCGCGTGGCACGGTTGGCTGGGTCGATTTTTGGCGTGGTATCCTCGTCTGCGACGTGCTTGAGGAAAATCCCGTCCTCTATGACGTACCGCTGCCGCCGCCGGCGAGGGGTAACTGGGAGTTCTACCACAAGCGCTGCTCCTACATATTCCGGGATATCACCGTCAGTCTAAGCAAAGACTGCATCAAGTACGTCGAGCTGGAGAATGGTCTGCCAACAAAGGAGGTGGTGACTGCTCCACCTGATTCCTACCTGGAGTGGTTCTGGCGAAACCAATGCCATCAGGTCTGCCATCACCGTGATGGCTGGAAGGCCGCGACATGGAGCATGCCGAATTGCCGATCCCCATTCCTTCATGGAAGGACTGGAGCCCTGTCTGCACTCTAAGTGTTGATGAAATCGTTGTCGAGCCAACGAATTCTAAACTGCTTCCGAGGCCGTCGCCGCCACTCCTCACCACGGCTTTCCCTACAATGAGTATGGACGATGATGTTGTCTACCTATTGTCCACGGCCTCCCTCGGTACTACTGGCGATATGGACCTAGTAGTGATTGCTGTTGACTTGAGGAAGAAGACGCTGCCGGAAAAGACTTCAGTACTATGCGCAACTGCACCACTGAGATCTCCATATACCTCAATCTCAATACGTCTTCAGGTAACTTTGCCTTACTGGTGCTTGCTTTCTATGTTACTACCTGTAAAGTACGGTGATTTGTTCATATAGTGAAGTTTGTGAGTGAGGGCTAATGCTCTGGATACTCCCGTAAATTGAACATGGCCCCTTAATAATTTGGAAATGGCTAAGACCTAGCGTTTTGTGTGAGTATTGTTTGGTTTAGTATAATCTAAGTGACCAACTTTAGACGTTCATAGATTAGAGGAAATTCCTTATTTGACACTAGAATAAAATGTGATTCCCTATTTGACCCTAAAAAAAATCTTCCCTATTTGACACAAGGTATAAATTTCCTTCCGAATATGACCCTAAAGTAAGACCATGATGGTGCTAACCCAGTGGCAGAGGCTGCGAGTGCGCGCCTAGCCGGCCCGGGTTCGAGTCCCAGCTGCGCCTAAATGGCTGCGCCGAGTCATACTCGAATAAACCGGGCATCTCACCTACCTAACAACGTAAAGTCAAGGGAGGGATCATTCCCCCGTTGACCACATTTTTTATTTCAAGGGTCAAATGGGAAGCTCATTGTTATCTACTGTCAAATTAGAAATTTTTCTTGACTTAATTCGAGAGTCTCAGACGATGGTATGCAATGGGAGGGTAGTAACTATGGTTGTTATATTCTATACTTTTGCCGTGTGTGGCATCTGAGCTGGTAAACAATTCTTCGGTCTTGAGGCTATAGTAAGGAAAAAAACAGTGAATTATGTTGCATTTATGTAGCGGTCATGGTGGGATGTTGTCAGAAAAACCCTGACAACATATTTTAAACAGGCATTGTTTGCTAAGTTAATGGCAAAGTTTGGGTTAAAGGCAAAGGATATGCATCCAAGTACTGGTTTTAGAACTGTTCGATCGTAGCCAAATGTAGTACTATGCAATATACTAGTGTCATTTGAGGCAAATTTTCCTTTAGATTCCATTTTAGACTCTGCTGCTGTCAACATCCCCAAACTTTAATCGCTAGTATCCAAAAAATTATATGGTTTCATTCATCATGCAGATTATATTATTAGATTTGTCATAATATGGTTTTTCATGTCTATATTTACATTTTAATGTGATTGACAGCAAAATAAATAAAATACTGGTCATGTTTATCGTAAAGTATTGATTTGCAGAATAACGAACAGGGGCATGAATAAGCTACTAGACCAAAACCAAGCTAAAAAATAACTGTCCCGGTGGTCTTTTTTAATCATTATTATTGCTCACAGTTTTGTTGCTATTTTGTACTACTACAGAGGACATCATACATGCTTCATTGACAGAAAGTATTATTTCTTGATGTACGGCATTCTGTGAAATCATTAGCTATTTTGTTTTGTAGACAAAAGAGAAGAGGAGAAACAAACCGACCAGTTGAATGTATCAAGGAAGGAAGAAACATGAATGGACAAATGGTGGCAACGTTTTCAGATGGGAGCTGCTAAACGGATGACTATGAGGATGAAGATTGGATGCTGTTGCACAAACTTCAATGTTTTTCTACTCCTTATATGCAATGAACTGTTATCCTACCTGTTTCATGTAATGAACTCTGCACCTATGCTCAGTTTACTACTGCTGCTACCTTTATGTTTCCCAGTAGGTCCAAATAGTGATAATTTGTGCAATAAAAAATGTTTTTTATTTAGTTTCTGGTCGAGGATTACAAGAACTTTCGTTGTAACATCAGTAATTCCTCCCCGCTTTTCATTTTGTATAAGCTATATTTTGTCTATAAATTGTTGATCAACAGAAGTAAAACTGCACATGACTATTTTACCTTTCATGGAAATTCCTAAGCTATAATTCATGAAGTTCAGTACCTTGTGTTAATCATCTTATATTTTCATATGATTTCTTATACATCTTTCATTTGCTTGGTCTAGCAGTTAGGGTTGGACAGAAAGCTTGAGCTTGAGCTCGTCTGGAAGGTCGAACAAGCTCTGAAATCTGATATGTTGTGGTTACTTGACGACGCCTTTTTGAACTGCTATTGTTTTTCTACGTAGGGACGGTGTGAGTGAAGGGCAGTTCGCTGAAGTTCAGATGTATGAAATGGATGCCATCAGGAAGGAGATGCTCATGGTCTTTGCCTGTGCAATGCTGTTTTCATCCTCTTTCAATGTATTCACGGTGTTCCTTTTTCTGCCCAAAGGCTTATCAATCTTTGGCGAAGGATTATCTGCCCAAAGTGACATTTGTGGTTGTCTAGAAAAGGCACCACACAAGGCTCTCCCCTGAGATTCATGGGAAGCAGAGACCGACATAAGCAGAAACGTCCTTCCTGATAAGTGCCTCACACACGCGCACAGAATGTTCGGTCGGCGGTGGTTTTTGGGGCGGCGCTTCCCCTCTCCGCTGCGTGTGCAGCGGGGTGCTCGCCGTCGTCCTGGCGCTCGCGGATCTCCGGATGCCTCGGGCGGTCCAGGCTCTGCTTCGGGTCGACGGATCGGCGCCGTTGACCTGGGGCCCTGGGACTCCGGTCCCCCGGCTCGTTCGTCGTCACGCCGGCGCGTCCTCCAGCGGCAGTGTGGAGCTGGGGTGGTGGTGTGTAGGAGGTAGAAGCGGCGTCTGCGAGGAGACGCTGCTGGCTTCGCCGAGCTTGGTGGCTGATGGAAGGTGGTGCTGCAGGCTGTGGAGGGCGCCGGCCGTGTTCGTTCATCGAGCAAGGTTTCGTCACCGGGTGGCGGACGGCTTCTGTGGCCATTTACATGTGCGGAGGTGCTCTCGGGTGAAGGTAAGAAGGTGGTTTCGGCTTCTTCGTCTCCGGCGTCGACGACAGTGTTGTTTCCTCTGTAGCTTTGCTTCCTGCGTATGTGTGCTATATTGCTCGAGTCTCTGTACTCGTTTCTTGATGTAATACATATGCAGTTCTAAAAAAAAAGAATGTTCTAGATTTTCTGAACGCGCACATTTTGCATGTCTTTTTCAGGGCACAAGCAAACCAGCTCACTACCACGTCCTCTTTGACGAAAACAAGTTCTCTGCCGATGAGCTGCAGTTGATTTTGAAATATTCAGATTTGAAAGACATTTAAATTTTCAAAATATTCAAATTTGTTTTTTGATCATATGTTATAGACAGTCAGCATTTATTTTTTGTGGTAATTTTGATATTTTTTTTATATTTTGCAGTTGGATATATTTAAATTTATTGATTTTGTAGCATTTAATAGTTTTTCAAATTTGTTTAATTAAGTCTGATATATATTTTATATTTTTTGGGTGGTTATGTATGGAAATTTATGGAATTTTTTCCATTTTCTTTTTATTTTTTCTTGGGGGGAAAACCTGCACGTTTGAAAGTCTTTTTTTGGAATATGCAAATTTGAATTTTGAGTTGGAATGCTGAAGTATATGGTTGTATTTTTACATAAAATTATACAAATGTTGGCCAATTTGAATTTGAATCATTCATACATGATTGTATTTGGCCATTTTTTTTAGCATTTTGATATATTTTTTATATTTTCCCGTGGTTATTTGTGGTTTTTTTTTTAATTTTTTTTTGTCAGGTGGGGTCCACCGTGACGTCAGGCTGACGTCTACGGTGGATATGGCGGCCACGGCGAGCAGAGCGCTTTGTTTTTTTTCACAGCCTAAATTATAGCAAATTTGAAGATTGGAGAGAATTATGTTTATGTCTGTGAAAATAAAAAGGTTAAAACATGAAAGTCGTTCGGAAGGATGATATTCATCTACTCGTGCAAGGAAAATTTGAATGGATAGCTGAGTGCGGCGAATTTGACAAATTTCGTCAAATGTTTTTGCGAGTTTAGATCCAAAATTAAGGAGTTAGAATCGACCATCGAAACTGATGACGGGAATGGAAGCTACTCGTCGACGCGCATATATTTCGTGTACATATTATCACGAAAAGGGCAAAAAAAAATTTATAGTGTGCGCGTCGACGTGGACACCACGAGCGGAGGGCTTAAAGGTTGGGCTTTGATATAGGTATAGATTTGTTTTCCGATTCAGATTCATCTATCATCTTGACACTGGTTTTGCTAGCTCGACCACGCTTTTTTTTTCTGAAACACAGTACAACGCAGACGCTCATATACACCCCACACACTCACCCCTATGAACGCACGCACGCACACCCTACCCCTATGAGCACCTCCGAGAGACCAAGTCGGCGTGTCGAGTCTTGAGATTGATGAAGTCACCACGCGCGCCTCGACGGGAATGTCGCCTCCCACTGAAGAATATTCCGCCTTAAATGAGAAACATCAGCGTCAAACCTGGGGTTTGAACTATGGTGGGCTGGAGGTAGAACCACCCTCCTAACTATCTTGCCACAGGTAATTTCTCGCTAGCTCGACCACGCTGATATGATATCTTTGCCTGTAAATGCAGATGCTCTCGATGCACTTGCTCGGTATCTGTTGGTGATTCTCTTCTACAAGATCATGTCAAAAGTATATAAAATATGGATACACCGGTATGAAGTCACAGTTAGAAAGAGAGAATAAATAACAACTCAATATAGGACCAGTACAAAACAGCTGAAATGCAGTCGAAGTAGACAACTGGCTTAGTTTAAGGAAAATGCAATGTACGATCCGACATCTGTCGGCCACCTCGTGAGTTGGGCCAGGGCTGGGCGGGCAAAATCCAAGGCCCTGTGCGAAAGTCTGAAATAAGGCCCTACTCTTTTTATCGAAATTCAGAGAAGGTCGTTGTCGAAGTGATGATGAGGACTGGGCGATTGGCAATCAGCCGATTGTAAGCGCGAAGAAAGTCCGGAAGGAATAGAAGACGCTGCCTAGCATCCTGGTGCTCGAGCTCGACGCTTCTCATCAGCTTTCTTGCGTCGCTGGACTGATTAATCGACGTATGGGTCTTGTTTCGGTCTAGCTTTATTGTGTCGCTAGCTTGATCAATTGACAGCTGGGTCTCCCTCCGTTCTGGACACGTATGAGTCCACAACCTCGTGTCGTGAGGGCCTTACATTTTTCCAAATCGATCTTAGTTTCGTTTCCCTCCAAAAAGTTATAGCTACTCTATGGAAAAAGTATAAATTTTAATTTAAACGCTTAATACTAGCTGAACTGTTAATTTTGTTTCTCTCCTAGAAATATACTACCATGCATAAAAGGGATGAATTTTAATTTAAAGGCTTAATATAGCTCAAATAGGTAATGTAATGCTGTTTTCTGTGAGTCGCTGCGGCAAGGGCATCACTTTTTTTTTTTGACAAGCAAATTATCAACGGCAACCACGCATAGACGGAGCCTTGACTGTCCCCCTCTATCGCTACAGTACCAGAGGGGCGATTTCTTGGGCGTCTCCTGGTTGACCCGCTTGCGAGCTCCGGATCCGTGGGATCCCTCCCTCTCCGGCGGCTGCTCCGGCAGCGGGAGGGTGGGGGATGCCCGGATCGTAGCCTGTACATAGCTAGGTCTTCTAGGTGGCTGGCCGGCGGCGTTGTGGAGGTGGCGATGCTGGCGGAGCGGCTTTTGGTGGCGGCGCTCTTCCCCTCCGGTAGCGGTGTTCTTCGGAGCTCTGCTGCTCAGGGCGTGCCTTCCTGGTGTTCGGCGGTCTCCGGATGCGGTGAGTACCTTGTTCCCCTTCCAGATCGGTGCGTGCGATGGATCTGGAGCCAGTCGGTGTTGAAGATGGAGAGGATGAATCGAAGCAGCTCGACGACGTCGGCGGTCCAAGGTGCGGCTCAACGGAGCCGGTTGTTCGACGACTTCCTGGCTGCTGGGGGATCTGCTTCCGAATCAAGGTCTTCAGAGGAGCAGTTGCAGTGCGGCGCGCCATCGACTCGTCTTGGTCGTCGCCGGCGGACTCGGGGTTCAGCTGGCCTTATCTGTAATTTTCTCTTTGTTGCTGGACCTATCTGTAAGATGGTTGCTTTGATGTAATCCTCTTTCTCTTGCAAAAAAAATTATCAACGGCAAGGCATCACTTTAAGCTGCGATGTCCATTTAAAACAACGAAAAAATAAAATCAAGTGCGGCAGGGTTCAAGCTACGACCAGTCATACCGACCACTTATGCGCAAAACTGGATCCCACGTGACACCAACGTAAGGCCGATATCCACACCAAAGGAGAACAGTCCGAGCGAAGGTACGGAAGTTTGCATGGCGCCTCGCGAAGCTTAGTTTGCCAACCGGGGAGGTTCTGCATCATCGCCAGATGGCGACGGAGAAGGCCTGCAAGCTCTGTGGAGCTGAGCTTGATAACTGGCGTCATAGCTTGCTGGAATGCCATATGGCAAGGTGCGTATGGGTGCTTGTAGATGAAGATTTATTCGAACATGGCTTTGCGTGGCAGTGCCCGGATGCTTGGAGCTGGATCTTTACCATGCTTGAAAGCATGAGCCATGAAGAGTTTGTGAAGTTGCTGGTCACTATCTGGGCCATTTGGACCGCTCGCCGGAAGGCTCTGCATGAAGAGATTTTTCAAAGTCCGCTCTCGACCCATGCTATCTCCGCGAACTCGACCTTGCCGAGGAAGTCTGTGGGCGGGGCCGGTCGAGGAGCTCGACGAAGAGCTTGGGTTGCACCACCAGAGGGCATGGCAAAGGGCAATGCTGATGGATCGGTCAATCGTTCAGGAACTCGTGGGGCAGCTGCTGCAATCTTTCGGGATGCAGAAGGAAATTTCTTGGGAGCTTCAGCAATTGTCATGTCAGGGATTTCGGACCCAAGTACGCTAGAAGCTCTAGCCTTGCAGGGAAGCTGTAACGTTAACCCAGGATATTGGTGTTAAGAAAGCATGCATTGCTTCGGACTGCATGAGCATAATTCATGATATCAGAGATGGAAGCCGAGGCAAGTATGTAACGGTAATTACAGAAATCCTGCGCATACGAGATGATCTAGAGCATGTTCAATTCAAGCATGAGATGAGGGAGTCAAACTAGGAGGCACATGATATCGCTAAAGGGGCTTTATAAGCCTCGATTTGGGTCGGCACGTCTGGCTGATCCAACCACCGAACTTTGTAAATATACCTATGATTATTCAGTAATAAAGTCTGGTGTTTTCGCTAAAAAAAAACTTATGCTCCTTTCGTGTGCATTTTTGGCTACACACTTTTTTTCCATAAATAAGAACATAAAATCAAATTTTGGGCCCCCCAGAAATTTGGGGCCTGTGCAGGCCGCACACTCCGCACACCCATGGGCCCAGATCTGGTCGGGCAAGTGTCACAATGCCACAACCCCATGTATTCTCTTGTCTCTTCTCTAAGCGCTCACGATTTTCATTCCCCCGCCTTGTCCTGGTCGCTCTGTGGAACACGAAGGCGTGGTGGGGAAATCGGGTCTTCCCTGGTGACGGCTGCTGCATACATGCATGGAGGCATGGAGCACACCCACGTGTTCCCATGTGTGCAGTAAGGTGGGTGCAGTATGGAGAGGCCCTAGCGGCGAGGCTCTGACGTTGCCCGAATATCTCTCTCTCTCTCTCTCTCTCTCTCTCTCTCTCTCTCTCTCGATCAATCGACCTTAGGAACATGGAGGCGTGGCGGGGAAATCGAGTCTTCCCCGGTGACGGCTGCTGCATACATGAAGGTATGGAGCACACCCACATGTTCCCATGTGTGCGATGATGTGGGTGCAATATGAGAGGCCCTATCGGTGTGGCTCTAATGTCGGGTGTCGCTGTTGCGACGCTATTGCTGCAGCCCCGACTGTTGTTGTTGTTGTTGTTGTTGTTGTTGTTGTTGTTGCAAAGCCGGCCGCTACGTGCTGCATAACCAAACCCCGGGTGCGGCAAACCAATCACCTTTTTTATCTCTCTATTCCATTTTTTGTTTCCTTATGTTTCTATAGTGTTTCAAATCTATCCTACGAAATAGAAACAGAAGAGGAAGCGTCCTAGGGTTCAACCCTAGCCACCGCCACCATCTACCCCGTCTCCACCGTTTCTGACAGTGAATCAACGGCTCCTCGCCTTCTCTGTTTGCCGCCCTGGCGGCAGGAGGGGGTGGGGACCTCGGACCCGCGCTCAGCGTTGTTGTAAGGTACTAAAGTTAGACTTTGGTTTGGGTCTCCGTAGCGGCATCGACGAGGTGTGGTGATGATGGCGCATTGGAATAAGGTCTGTTCGGCCTCTCTCTACCTCGTCAACGTTTTCATCATCGGAAAAGGGCCAATGAGGGTAGGTACTGCAAAATCTGTTGGCTTCCTTTGTGTCTTGGCAGTTGGTGTGTCATTCAAGTGATGTTATTTGCTGGTCCGTGGTGCGATATCTTCGATCTCTCTACATTCTTTTGGATTTGCGGCAAGGTTCGGTTTTCCAACCCTCTGGATTGGTGGTGAAGAATTGCAAGCCGGTGTTGCTTGTGATGTGTCCCTAGCCGATGTTCCATTATCAGGGGTTATTCGATCTCGTCATTAGACTGATTACTGCGGTTTTCAAAGCCTTGGTTGGCGAGGCTGTTCGCAAGTGTCCCAGTCATTTGTTGTATGTTCAGTGCATGTTTCAAGCTCCGGTAACCATTGAACAATCGAAGGAGGAAGATGACCAATATTATTTTCAGCGTATTTTTGCTTTGTAGTGGCTGTGCTGCGTCGAGTTGTATCTCCTTTATACCATATGTTGTTTTCCTAAATAAATAGCAGACCTAAGATGGCTTCAGGTGACTTTTCTATTAAAAAAATCTATCCTACCCCAACTTGTTTTTTACAGAAGGTTTTGTTGTTTGATCAAAAGTAAAAAAATATATAGTAAAATACAAACTTGGAATAAAGGGTGAAACTGAGCGATTAGAAGAAGACTGCCAGTTAAGCATGCATGTATAACAAACATGTTACCTAGATTACCCTACCTATGTATAAAACTTTACAACACCATTGATAAAACATCAAGCATAACCTTTGCGAGATCAGTATGACCCTAGCTATGTAGAAACCTTAGTCCATCGTCACGACGGTCGGTAACGATTATACTCCCTTCATTCCAAATTGTAAGAAGTTTTAGATATTTCAATATGGAGTACATACAGACTCGAATGAGTGAATATAAACACTAAAACACGCCTAGATATATCAAAATCGAAAAAAAGCTAAAACATCTTATAGTTCGGAAAAGAGGTAGTACCTTTGAGCGAGTGGAGGTCAGGGTCGTCGTCCTCCGGTCCAGCTAGTTTCAAGGTGGCAGCGCCGACCACGGATCGACACAAGATGGAATAGAGGATCCCCTTGCCTCGCCAACGGCTTCTTTGTCCAGTCGCTCGTCCCATGCATACCGGCCACACCGCGGACTAATCTCCTCCCACAAGCATCTCTTCCCGCCTTGTCCTTCTTGCCTCTCTGGTCACCTCCCGACGCGACCAGATGAGGCAGAAGTGATAGAGGGTTTTTGCCAAGGATTCCTTACACTCAACCATATCATGTGATATATTCTACATCTAAAGATGGGAGACACCATCAACATTAGAGGATATTCCACGAAGCTTCTCAACTACTTGGATTTCAAGCTTAGTTCAACATTTTGGATGGTATCTACACAAGAATCAAGGAAGCTAGCTATGGTTAGAAAAGGACTTGCGCCATTGCACCTTCATTGAGATATTGATACTTGAAGTAGATAGATCATAAATATTTGTTTTCTCTCATTGAGTACAAGCCTCAAAGAGAAAGTGAAATCAAGGCCCGTGCCTAAACCAAGGAACCTAAAGAACAAGGGCCTAAAATAAAGTTTCCAAGGGATATGTGAGATGTGACGTCAAAAGATGTTGCCACCTCCTCTTGTCAATCCAAGATGTCCCATGGTGAGCCAGACTTGATCATCTCAAATCAAGTAGCCACGAGAGAAAGGATAAATACCTTTCAACAAGCTATACAATAATGCAAGGTTGTTACAAGGAATTGCAGTTCAACATTTACAATTACAACTTTATCTAATAAGAAGAGCTTAGGCTTAAGCAAGAAGAGGCCAAAGTTGCTAGGGAATTCAATCAACTATCAAGGAAATATCATGGGAGTCATCCACCCGTCCACAACTCAAGCTCAAGTGATGATTCTAGATCAAGCTCAAGTGGATGCCTCTCCAACTCGAAAAGAAACTCCAACTGCCCATTCCAGTGGTTCGAAATCTCAATAAGGAGGAGATAAAGATCTCACTATATCAGCAGTCCTAGTGCGCCATAGTTTTTCTCACTTGTTGGTGTCTTGGTGCTAAAGGGAGAAGTGTTTTCATGGTTAACGGTTAGATGGGAACACAACATGGGTTTTGAAAACTTTGAGAGTTATAATCTTCCCTCAATTTTTTATAATTCCTATAGGCTCCTTTCTTATTTTGTATTCTACCTATATATATACCCTTTTGTTTGTGAATTCCCCAAAAATGGTAGAAACGCATATGGTAAATGGACACACTAGCGGACTAGACTCTGGATGTAATCGAAAGAATGGTGTTTACTCTAACATGGATTCATCCTGTTGGTGATCTTTTGAGTAACACCTCCTCTAACATGGATCAATTCTTTTGGATCCTTTGAGTAACACCCAAAAAGGTGATCATTATTTAGTAGTCATTAGTTAATGGGCATCCCCTGATTGATCATGAGAAATTCTCTAGTCAACATTTACACATTGAACTTTCTCTATTGTTCATCCTTATCGCAACCCATGTTGATTTAGCTTTGTGATAGGTTGTTTTCGTCTTTGACATTGATCTTAGAACAATATGGAAGGATTCTGGTGCTTAAACCTAAAAAAGTAATTTTCTCTAGGAGAATGATACTAAAATTTTAAATTAACAAGTGGATCTAACTAGCAGGCAATAATTTTGAATAGAAATAGACCATTCTGAATCCGAAGTATAGAATCAAGCGAGAGGACAGAGCCCAACTGGGAAAGGTAGGGCGGCCGCCCTATCTTAATTTTTGGAGAAAAAAACATGTATATCAGTATCTATCCGTGTATATAATTTTCACTTTTTTCTGCTCTTTTTAGGGGTAAAACGAATAGAGATCAAATTGAGCGTGTTGCGAATTGCCTTGACCGAATTGGGCTTGATGAGCTGTGTAAAGCTACCTTCCTCGAAGTAAGTGAATCTTCCTCGCCTGGTGTTGCCCGCGTGTTGATACTCTTTAGATATTCATTATTCATACAGGGAGGAACTGAAGACTTTGGAGCTTGTCTTCGTATTGCAAGCTTAGCTAAAAGATGGTTGAACCCGAAAAATACATTGTGTTTTTTTGGAACTTACCGCCTCATTGAGTTGGCATTGTTCTTATCAGTGACGACATCAACATTTAAAATGATCTTCTCAACTATAAATATCATCTACACCGAGATGCGTAACAAGCGATACTTAAAATTCTTAATGTTGGGAGTTTTAGCATAGCCTGAGACTTTTAGAGGGCATTAAAATATATTATCAGTAGGTTTCTAGGTTATACTCATGTGTAAATATGTTTATATTTGTATTGTAGTAAGTGATTACATGATCATATAAAGTATTGGCATGTCTCACTATTTTGTTTTTTTACATAACCTTTTTTGTATTTCCACTAATATAAAAAGAGGCAGAGGGTGGCTGATCCAAATAATATCAACCCTACGATCGTATGCATCCAACATTTCAAAACTCTCCAATGATGTATCATACCCCAAATAATAGCCCTTGATCATCTAAATCTAACGATCACAATTAGCTTAAGGGCATGTACAATGCGGTGATGTCAGCCTTCTCTTAGAGATGCCACGTCGGATATTTGCTTAGTTGGAGGAAAGAGAATGAAGAGAGAGAGGGTTGTCTTCCCTTAGCTAAGGGATGATCTCTTAAAAATTAAGAGAAGGCTATTTTGTCCATTGTACCATATGCTCTCCCTTATTAACATAATTTCTTTCTAAATTTATTTAGTTCTCATTAATTGCTAGACATGAAAATAAGAGATAATGCATTGTAGGACTACTATTTATTGCCTTCTCTAAGTGACGTGGAGGGATAAGAGAAGACCAGCCTTCTCTACCATTGTGCATGCCCTTCAATTGCTAAAACAACCTCCAATCATATCCTGCAATAATTAATGACGTAAATCGTTTCCAATTCTGGTGTAATTGATTCCTATTTTCCCTCCCCCTTTCCTATTATAAAGGCAGACAAAATCTCACAATTGTGATCCCGCGTACCCCCTTTATACAGAAGTTCATTAACGGAGGGAGAAGAAAAGGCAAGATGTGAGGGAGCAATTAATTAAAAAAGGGGGCTTGGAATGAGATATTTGGAGATTAATTTCTTTTGATTTGATCTAAACAAAGGATCTCCATCTCTAACTCCATTAATATAAGATATAGTACTTTTTAACCTATAGAAAATACTCGGAGGGCAGACATCCAAACTTTAATTTTCCTTGATCCTTAGCCACCGATATAGCGAGTGATTTTTCGAGCTGAAGTAGAAGAGATGGTGGGACTCACGGTATTGGTTACTCCATCCGTTCCAAATTATAAGTTGTTTTAGATATTTCAATATAAGTGAATATGGACTGAAATGAGCGAATCCACACGGTAAAACGCATCTAGATACATGCGAATTCAAAAAAAAAATTAAGCATCTTCTATATTTTGGAACAAAGGTCGTACGGTAGGAAATTAGTAGGCCGTAAAGTTACTGACAAAAAGAACAGGAAAGCAAAATCACGCACAAGTCACAGCCGTACTCCGCAAGTCCGCAGGCTTGACATCTTGATGAGGTTAGTTAAGCCAATGATTCCATGCCATGCCATTGCTACTCTGTCCTGCACAGAAGGCTTCCCCATCTAGAAGAACCCCTGAAAGAATTGAAAAATACAGAGTAGTCCTTCTCTTTTACATCACACACCCTGGACAAAAGATGAAAAAAGCAATCAAGTCCAGCACCGCCATGTCCATTGACCTGAAGCCAACGCCGGCCATCCTCTGCATCGCCGGGGACGAAACCACTTGGGATGTAGAGGAAGGGAATCGCCGCCTTGACTCCATTGAAGGGCCTCCAAGGTTGGAGGTTGAACGAGGGATGCATCATCAGCATCCATGGAAGCCGCCTGTCGTGGGGTAGATAACACGGCAGCTGCTACTTTGGGGTAGCTTGAGTTGATGGGCAAGGCGACACTGGCGTCTGGGAGATTGTTTAGCACTGCAGGGACAAAGGGTTTACCCAGGTTCGGCCTCTCCATTGGAGATAAAGACCTACTTCCTGCTATCTTGTTATTGATCTCGATCTCGATAACCCGGCTACGACAACAGAGCCGGATCTCGATCTAGGTTACAAGGTTGAGGTGTTTCTCTCGATGGTTCTCTCGCCTAAGCTTGGATCGTAAAGTTCTCTCCAACTAGGGCTCAGGGACCGGTTTATATAGACGACCGGGTCTCCTGGCACTTTACAATACGAACCCGGGCTCTACCCAGACTCGGAGTCCTACTCTAGCTCTTCTAGCCTTCGTGTCCTCCAAGTCCCGAACCGCCTCTGGTCTTCTAGAAACTTCCCTTCCTGAACCGGGTTACCGCCAAAGCCTCTGGCCCAGCAACATAACCCGGCCCATGCTGATGGTTAGCTGGCCTGGCCGGGCCTCCTGCCTGGCGGGTCATGCTTCCCTCTTCATGGGCCTACCGGGTTATTATCCCCCCATCAGTAGCCCCCAGATTAACCTGGTTGCCAGGTTGGCATGCTCTGCTTCTTATTCTTGAATATTGCTTCTTTGAGCAGAACTGATATCCTGGCCAGCCGGGTTAATCACCTGAAACATAAAATAACGCATAACAAATTTAATATCGAACATGTCTCTTTTCTCCTTTGCTTGGCCAGTCTTTTTGGCGGTTCACGCCGTAACCCGGTTATCTCTTGCCGGGTTCCACCCGGGTTTCACTTTCGACACTTAGTGAAAATTATCGCCCAACTGAAATCCATCCTTATCCATCTTAATCACGATCTTATCATTTAATACTCCGTAATTATCTCATTCCGTTTGTCGTTGACTTTTAGTCAAAGATCCTTATCTCTTCACTTTTTACCACAACACCCCTAGGGTTTTTACTGTGCCTATAAATAGGAGACCAAGAGACACCGCGGTCACTTTCCCCATTCAGTTCATCTTCTTCCTCGCGCCGCACTGTAGCAGCCGCGGATCCAATCTCAAATCGAGCCTCCCAATCTCCTGCAAGAAGATCCACAGGTACGATTATCCCACACATCCGTGCTCCGCACTTGATTCCAACTTGAATCTCGTCCAGATTTGCTTTGCATTTCCCTCTCCACGCATCTACATCTAGAACTAGGGTTTCTTATCTCCATTGTTGCGCTCAGAGAACCTCGAAGCTCCTCAGCCATGGTGAAGGACAAAGCGAAGGCCGGAGCTCCCCGTGCGGCGAAGAAGCTCGCAAAGAAGCCTCACAGCACCCACGGTGCATCTGGCTCCGCCGCCCCCGCTGCTACTCAGGTCAACTGGACCAAGTCCACGGTGACAACTTGATGCTTCAAGAATACGTGAACTGCGGCGAGCTCCCTCTCAAGGATGAGATCAATGGCGCTGCTGGAGAAGAAATCCGCCCCAGCCCCAAGGAAGGTGAAGTGGTGGTTTTCCTCGACCATGTTCAGCGCGGCCTTCGCCCCCCGGGTTCCCTGTTTTTTCGCCGGGTCTTGAAGTACTACGGCCTTAGGCCTCAAGACATCGCGCCCAACTCCATGCTGAACATCAGCAACTTTGTGGTGTTCTGTGAAGATTATCTGCAAATGGCTCCAAGCCTCGAGCTGTTCCTCGAGTTCTTCTACTGCAACCCCTCTCGCAAGGACCAAGTACTCCCATATGGGGGAGTTGCGATCCAGCGCCGAAGGGAATGCGATTTCCCGGCTCTTCTTCTAGCCAGCCATCCCAAGGGGTGGCAAAACACATATTTTTACTGCAAGACACTTCACCAGAATCTGACGACCCGTTACCCGGCTTTCCGGAACTCGGGCTTAACATATGACGCCAAAATGAATAGTTATGCCGATGACGCCGAGCGGGTCAAGCTCGAGCCCACCTTCGCCGGGCCAGAGCTTTACTCGCCCATGGCCTCAAGGGCACAGATCTGGTCAAGTGCTGGATCGGTTGGTTCATCCAGCCACTCAGCATCAGGACCCGGCTAATTTGCCAGTACACTGGTGAAACCACAGACAACATGCGTTACTGAGATGACGCTTACTGATGATCAGCTCGTGAAGAATGCCAAGAGATTGCTTGGCGAAAAGAAAGATGCCATTGCACTGAACGGGCTCGCCCCATTTAGTGCCAAGAACAAACCCCCCACGGTAAAGCCAACACTCAATCAACTTTGCTTACTTTAACCCGGTAAACTCATCCATAGACTGTTATTTACTGTGACTGCTTTTTCTCAGGACTCCAAGTGGTGGAGCGTGGATTTTACCCCTACATCCTCTCCTGATGGGGAGGACACAGAAAGTGAAGACGACGAAGAAGAAGAAGAAGAAGAAGGTGAGCTAGACTCCGTAGGCCGGCTCTTCCTCCAGTTGATTAACAACGAAGTCCCCAACAAGGACACCTCTACTGATAACCCGGCAAATTTTATTCCAGGCCCCACTGACCCGGCTTCTGACGTAGCGCCGGGTCCCCAAACTACTGCAGCTCCTACTCAGAAGAGACCCGGGCCACCATTGCCAAGGTACCACATTCTCTTTTCTCAATTTTCATGATGAACTCATCTCAAACTTAAGCATAAACAGGAAAAGGAGGCTGAGAAGGAGGCTGAGGCGAACAAGAGACGCCGAACCCGGTCTTCTACAAGCCAAGCTTCCCTGAGCCCAGGTATCCCTCAACGCTCTTTATCAAGCTGGGCCAAATCCATCCAGAAGACGCCCAGCAAACAGTTCCCTTTAGCTGGCAAGATCCGGGTTCCTAAACCATCTCGTTTGTCAGATTCTCCTCGGATGGTGTTAGCACACCCGAGGATTTCCAGATCAACGCCGGGTTAGAAATACTTCACACATCTTTTCCATACCTCTATACTTTACTGTCCCATTCTTGTTTAACTAAGACACTATCTTGTTCCAGTGCCAGAGCTTTTATGGATGAAGACCCGGAATCTCCTCCCGCGGCGTCTCCTCCTCCAGCAACCACAGAGCCTTCTCCTATGGAGGCACATATTGAAGAACCGGAGGACAAAGACGAGCCAAGGGAGCAAGCAACCCCCGCGGCTTCTCCAAAAAATATTGACCCGGTGCCAGAATCCTCCCCAGCTGCTCACTCGCCCGGGTTAGGCTCTGGGACTAAAGAAGATGAAGTGCAGGTTACTGGGACCCGGCACGTTCCAGTACAAAATGCTCCTGAGACTCTTGCCAAGGTGCCAGCCCCAGATGCTGACCCGGCAACTCCTGCCAAGGACAAGAACCCGGCTTCCTCCTCAAATTCACCGGCTCTGGACGCCATGTCCGTTCCAGCACTTTGCGACGAATATTTTTCTCGCCTTGCTCAACACAAGACCCTGGAGACAGAACTGGTCGCCCTAATTCAAAAACGATATCAGGTACCCTTTTTACTTCTTGCCTGTATATTTTCTTGCATAACTATACCCTAAGTAGCCCCCAAGCTCTAAGTTCATCACTTGTGATGAGCTTGGTGCTTACAATATGCATTCCTTAGGTAAAAACTTCAAACCTGTAGCCCCCAAGTGCCGGGTTGTCTGTTTACAGCAACCTGGGACTAAAAAACTTCCATCATTTAAAACTTGCCCATTTTCACATCAAAACTTTGAACACTGTAGCCCCCAAGTGCCGGGTTGTGTGCCTGCAGCAACCTGGGACTTCTTTATTACGTTGAACAATTGAACTTCAAACTGAGTAGCCCCCAAGTGCCGGGTTAGCTGTCCACAGCTACCTGGGACTTACAGTTAGAAAATTTTAGACTTTTTGCGCATGTAGCCCCCAAGTGCCGGGTTGCACGCCTGCGGCGACCTGGGACTAACACAACTTTTTGCATCTTAACAGGAAGACCATGCCAAGGCCCAGGCTGAAATCACCCGGCTCAATGACGCTGCCAAAACTGAATCTGAGACCCGGGCTGATCACTCAGCTCAACTCCAGGCCTTGGAAGAAAAATTACTGCTCTGACGCAAGAAAACTCTGATCTGAAGAAGGACATGCAGGAGAACGAGGAGAACTTCCAGGAGCAACAGGAGACCCTGCAGAAGCAGCTGGATGAAACCAACAACGAGCTGACCCGGCTAAAAAGAATGATCACCTCTATGGTTGAATCTTTAGTGGGTAAGCACTACTCCTTTGAATTTCAACCTAAACTGATCAAACAGACCCGGTTTTTGAAATTTCACTGTTACGCTTTTCCTTACACAGGCCCTCGTGATGGGAACCTCCGCAAAACCGCTGCAGAGAAGATCAAATGCATGTACACGCTGACACGTCAGCTGTACTTTGGCAGCTGCGAGGTCATCAAAGCCGCTAGGCTCTGGGAGAACCCGCCAAGCAAGTACACTGAAGTCCTTGGGCATCTGTCAACAATGCCACAATGGATCCATCTGCTCAAGAGATCAGCTTGCAGGGCCGGGGTGATGCGAGGTCTTGCCTTGGCAAAGGCCTACCATCCCCACTAAACCCGGCTCCACTGAAGAAGGGCTTTCCTCAGTTTGACACTGATGGCAAGGAGTTCGATAAGAAGTGCTACGCCCGGGTTGTGAAGCAAACCCGGCACGTTGCCACTGTAATTGCCAGCAAGATGAAGCTCACCACTTTGCAGCTTGGATATACTGAAAATGATGAAGAGATCATGGATGACGAGCCACAACGCGTCGATCTCCTCCAAAGCTATAAGGATTCCATTGACCCGGCAAAAACTGCTCCTGGTACCTCCACTGCTCCCAGCTCCTCTACGCCAGTTATTCCTCCTCCGTCACGGGCGATAGCTGAAGAAGATGATGAAAACTTCTTCCAGCCACTTCGAAAAATCACCCGGCGCAAGACCAAGGCCAAAGAAACCGACGAGACCAAGGAGCCAGAGGCTAACCCGGCGGCCGCCGAAGAAGAGACCCGGCAAAGACCGTCGAAACAACCAACCGGCTCTCCTCCCCGTGACCCGGCTCCTGAAGCCGAGCTTGAAAACTTACGCAGATGCTTTTATCTCTGCAAGAAAACAATCTTATTCGGCCCTTTGGGCACTTATTGTAATAACTTTAGCACTTTGCACTATGCCTGTGATGGTGCGCCTATGCACCTGATGAAACTTTTTATGCTACTCTCAAACTTTTGCTTGAAATATGCCTCTTCTGTGGTTTTGATGACCCTTTTGATTTCTTTAACTGTGAGCCGGCTTTCGCATGGATACCCTGTCGCTACTTCTCTGAGAAAAACAGGGTCGAACCAAGTCCCAATGGGCTTCATGGTTGATTGAATTTCCAGGTGAGCAATCAGGCCATAAAATTGCGAGTCACATCAGCTCAACAGCAAGATAACCAAGAATAAACTAGTGGCATAAAGCCGGGTCTTGGGATTGCAGCTACAAACTATTGAAGTAAGAGCCCCCAAGACCTGGATCAATGTTTATAAAGTAATGGCTTAACTATGCAACATTACCCCATTGATCCTCATACTGGTGGGACACGCTCTCTGGGCGTCCTCAAAGATAACTATGCACTTGTTCTATGACAAAAACATAAACAACTAAAATGTAAACTTCACCTTCATACTTCTGAATCCAAAGATGGATACTGTAGCTAAAACTGCACAGCCGGGTCACAAACATCGAGACCCGGACGACCGTAAAAAGCCGGGTCTTGGGACAGCCCCCAAGGACAAGCCCCCAAGACCAAACTTAACATAGAACTATGCAACACTACTATCAAACATAAAAAAGAAACTGAAAGAACACAAATTTCTGTTCAACCTTCACTTTATTGATAGAAAAGGTTAGGTCAGCAAGCCGCCTCATTAAAAACCTTCCAGTCCCCTTAGGTACCCTGGTAAGGAAAAGAGCGCGTCTGAAACCTGCTGCCTGTTACATCGTGTTTTACATCTCATATCTCTTTCTCGCTAAGTATAGTACGGGCGCAGCTGTGCAATGTTCCATGGCCTCTCACGCTCTTCCAATGAAAAGGTAGAGTGCGATGTGTCATTCACAGACTCGGACTTTTCTCTTGCATCCACTAAATAATATGAACCATTGTTCAATTTCTTGCTTATGATGAAGGGCCCTTCCCAAGGGGGAGATAACTTGTGCATCCCTTCTTGGATTGCACCCATCGCAGCACTAAATCTCCCTCCTGGAAAGTGCGAGTTTTAACCCGGCGACTATGATACCGCCTCAAATCCTGCTGATACACTGCTGATCTCTCCAGTGCTTGTTCTCTGTTCTCCTCAAGCAGGTCCACAGAATCCTGCCGGGTCTGCTCATTTTCTGTTTCAACGTAAGCCGCCACGCGAGGCGAGTCATGAATTATATCACTTGGCAAAACTGCCTCTGCCCCATACACCATAAAGAAAGGGGTCATCTTTGTGGATCTGTTTGGTGTTGTGTTGATTCCCCAAACTACTGATGGCAACTCCTCAACCCACGCTCCAGCGGCTCTGAGACACGGGACCCGGAGACGTGGTTTCAAACCTCGAAGTAACTCCTGATTTGCTCGTTCTACTTGCCCATTGGCCTGTGGATGAGCAACTGAAGCAACATCTAAACGTAGCTAATTTTTTTTAAATAATACATTTTATTACAGAAAATCAAAGAATATTACACGGATTGAGGGTTTTTCAAAAATAATGCGGCCTAATTTGCGGCCAAGACGATAGGTACCTATCGTCGGGGGCCAAGACGATAGGCCTATCGTCTGTCGGCTGCGTGCGACAGAGAACCTGCTCGTCCACGATAGGACTTATCGTCTGGGGCCAAGACGATTAGTTCCAATCATCTAGGGCCAAGACGATAAGTGCTAATCGTGCACGACAAATGCATGGCGCTGCATGGCACTGGTCCGTTCTGTTAAATGAATTTGTTTCGCATGGCGCTGCTGCACGACAAATGAATTTGTTTCGCGCTCCCGCCTTTTATTCCGCACTTCTTCTCCCGCCATATTTCTCCCGCCATAGTTCTCGCGCCATTTTGTTCCCGCCATTTTCCTCCCGCCATATTTCTCCCGCCATAGTTCTCGCGCCATTTTGTTCCCGCCATTTTCCTCCCGCCTTTTTTCTCCCGCCATTTTTCTCCCGCTCTTCTTCTCCCGGGTGAGCCTATATATATACCCCAGTAGATTTGGTGATGGAGGAGGGGTGTGGTGCGTGGTTATTTCCTCAGTCGGATAGGAACGATGTCTGGTAGTTCGGGTCCTAGTTCGGAGCATAGGTCGTGGTGTGTTTTGTATCACGCCGCAATATGGACTGAAGGTAGTATTAGGGAGGGTAGGCCGAAGAGCTGTTATAGGGAGCTAATTAGTGAGTGGGGCAACATTCGTGAGGTGGGAGAAATTATAGCAAAAAAAAAACAAAATCCAGATGACCCCTAAAGAAATTTCAGATGAAATTGATGGGTGGCGGTGGAAGTGGCAGAGAATTAATGAGCTAAAAGCTATTGAGGCCGGGCTTAGGGACATGCCTATGACACCTAAGTCAAAGATAATCCATTTTTCGCCGGAGGCCTATGCATTTCACGTGAAGGTAACTGAGTACCGAATTTATATTATGTTAGAATCTAGTGTTATCGTACTAACTTTTTTCCCCTGATTTTGCGAATGTCCAGCACTGGCCTGCCGAAGGACAGTTTCTGAACAAAGAGATCCCTCATTTTGGTTGGATGGAAATGCTTTTTGGCGCATGTCGTGATGGTCCTGGAAATGCCCTTCACGCTGAAGCAGTGAAGAGGGCTATATCAAAGGCGAAGAGTGGTGGATCATCCAAGAAAGCCGTTCAAGATGATAGTGATGATGATTTCATGCCTCCTAAATGAGCCAACGCTAGACGTAAGTTGAAGAGTGTTGGTGCATCCAAGGCTGTCGTCGATGAAAATAGTGATGACGACTTCATGCCTCCAACACGAGCACGTGGTAGAGGGAAGTGAAGTCGTTGATTCGAATTAGTTATCGTTAAGTTGCATGTAATATTTGTACCAGTAGTTGTTCTATGCAGTGTTTAGAAGTAGTGAAGTTGTAACGTGGACGTGTAGTGCTGTATGTTAAATTAATTTATGCAATGTGGAATGTTTCGTACATAGATAATAATATGTCTCGTACATAGATAATAATATGTGTCGTACATACGAACATAAATATGTCTCATACATAGATAATAATATGTCTCATGCGTAGATAGACAAGTCTCAACGACGTCTGCCACGACGCGGAGGTGGTGGGTTAGGCGGCGACGTCCATCCGTACCTGTGCGGTGGCCTAACGTGACGTGCAGGATCCAGGGACTCGTCGTGGTCCTGCTGTGTCTCTTGTGTGGGCTATGGTGGAGGAGTGTTGTACATGCCCATCCATGCGTCGTGATAGTTGTACGCATCCTGCTCACTCCCCCACGTTGATCCAGACAACTGTTGGCCGGACATGGAAGACTGATACCCTGTCAGAGTCAACATAAAAACTTAGTAGACGAAATTGTACCATGATTAATATCGAAAACAAGATATAACAAAATACATACCCTGTGGCTGGGGTTGTGGACGAAGAATGAAGCCGCCCGACGTTCGGCTCTGCTGCTGCTGCCACGACGAACCTCCAGCCTGGTCAGGCGGCGGTGGTCTGGGCGTAGGCTGCGTAGGTAGACGTGGTCACGACTGGTGTCGGTGTCGCTGCGGCTGCTCCGGAGTGTGCTGCGGCTGCTCAGGAGTGCGATGCGGCTGCGTCTGTGGCTGGGAACGACGAGGTGGCCGCATTGCTGTCTGCGGATCAACATCGGAACGTGTGCAAGTGATCACCTCGTAGATACGACGGAGCCTCTCCTCGAAGCGCCGCACCCAAGAGTAATGCGGCGGGCGCTCAAGTAGTGGTCCGCTCGAAATCGAACGAGCGTAGGTAGCCACATCAGTCTGCAGCTCGTGTGTCAACTGAGCCTGTAATTTGGACAAGAATTTTTAATGAAACGTAGGTGAAGCATACATGCATTGAATAGGGGGAATGAACTTACGGCGTACTGTCTGGTGCCTGCAGTAGACTGGCTTGGATACATATCCCACGTAGAAGGGGCCGGTGTCGCCTCTGGGTGCTCATGATTCAGGATGCGCACTCGTGTCGAGGTGCTATAAACCGCTAAATAGGAATCGAACAGTGCGGGATCAAACTCGAGAGTCTCCACCCAGACTTGTTCCGTGGCACTGTGCCACTCTGCGGTGTACGGCTGAAGCCTCTGAAGCCACTGTTGCCTGGTCTTGTTTGTTCCTTTTCTTGAGAACCTACATTTGTGATGTGTGCTCGTCATTTAACTAGCTGTAACATGTGGAAAAGTTTGGAACACATAGAAATACATACCCGTGAATGATGGGTGGGACGGGATTATCCGTTGGCAGAGGAAGTGCAAGTTGTCGGAGACCAAATTGCCTCATAACCCGCTGCTGGGCCATCTCCTCCACGAATACATCGAAGATGATCTTCGATTTTGTCATCCAGTAGTTACGATCTCTCGTGCAGAGCGTGGAGATACCACCCGGGTATTTAGCGTGCATAGCAGCCGCCGTGTACGGCTGCCAGAGAACCGCACCCTCGCTCAAGTAGTCAAACTGCTCGGTGAAAGCCTCGTAGCAATTCCGCATGTTATCTTGAGCATAGCGTCTCTGCAGGAAACAAAATTAGTGACATCACATGTGTAATGAAACAGGCATGCAATACGTTAAATTGTGATATGTACACATACCTCACGACGCGTCCACAGTGTACCGAAAGTAGGCAAGTCTATCCTCTCAGCGTCTAACAACGGGGTCACCGGGTAAGCCTGCTCAGCTCGTACGTCTGGTCGTCCGATAGGGAACCTCTCCCACGACCAGAGCTGCAACAATATAGGACATCCAAGCAGACCTGCATTTGCCGCAACAAGTCTGTTAGTGAACTTATCAAGCATCTCACGAATGTAATTATACTTCCATGTCTGGTTCTGCTTGCAGAGTTTTTTGAATAAATTCATCAGATCCTTGTTTTTGAATTGCGAGAAAAAATTGGCCCCAAGATGGCGCATGCACCAACGGCTCTGCAAGTCCACCCATGGCGTTTCTTCCTCTGGCCCAGGATTTGTGAGTGCCTTGATGGCATTGAGTATACCTGCATGCCTGTCATGAAGGATGCACACATTCGGCTTATCCTTCACTACTGCAATTTTTAGCTGCCTGAAGAACCATGTCCAACTTGCAGTATTCTCGCTCTCCACAAAAGCAAAAGCGAGCGGCACGATCTGATTGTTGCCGTCCTGACCAATGGCGGTCAAAATCTGCCCTTTGTACTTGCCAGTGAGAAAAGTTCCATCAACACAAATCACTGGCCGACAATGACTGAAAGCTTCAATGCATACACCGAAAGAGAAGAACAAACGACGCAACACTTTTACATTTGGGAACTCTTGCATATAGAAGTGTTGAACGTCCACATGGGTGCCTGGATTACGGGCCTGCAATGTATGAACGAGCCAAACAACTGAGTCATATGAGTCCATAAAAGAACCAAATCTGATCTCAAGCGCCCGCTGCTTAGCCCTCCAAGCCTTGCCATAAGAAATTGTGTACTTAAACCTGCTCAACACTTTTTGCACAATGGCCTTAACGTCCACATCTTTGCCCACCACTAACTCCGAGTAAAGCAACCGAGCAAGAAGGGTGGACGAAATATTGGCATGATCTTTAGGTATGGTTTGAAGTTTACATGTGTGCTGTACCAAGTCACTGACCTTCCAGTTTAGCCCAAACATAGGGAGATATCCATGCACCCTCGCTGGACAGCTCGGTACCTGGCATTCCATTGTCAGATATTTCTTACTAGACACCTTTGTTCTGAAAACCCTCGCCGTCGACATTGCCCACTTAATGATCGCGTCCTGCAAATGTTGCTTGTCAGGATAGAGAGCACCAACGGCAATTTTATTCTCGTGATATTGCCATGCAGAATCATGACCATCATTCACGGTCATCGCAGAAGTATAGTCCTGATTCCATGACGCTGGATTTGGCACCTCCAGCTCGTCATCTGACTCATCGGAATCATCGGCGTCAGCACTATCACCATCTGTATCTTCCTCTTCCATCTGGTTCTGCATATGCCCAAATTGATCGTCCGCATCTGCCTCACCAGTATAATCATCCTCCGCATTAGCCTGACTGTTCTCGCCGGACTCGTAACCGCCGCCTCCAACATCTCCTGACTGGCTATAATCATATTCTTCAGTATGCATCTCTTGACTGCTCTGCCCAGGTTCATTGCCACCCTCCCCGACATATGAATTCACTTCCTTCGCGACAGGAAGCAGAAGGGCGACTGGGTTTGTGCCCCTGGTTTCACAGGCTTGCAGCCAGCGCACCCACTGAGAGGTCCGATCTATCGGCCTCAGATAGAAGAATATGTCTGCCCTTGCCCTTGACTTCGACCACAATGCATGCACGCCAACGGTGTCTGTTTCAGGATTAAGCCCTAAACATCCTGCCAACCAGGCTTTCACCTGACTAATCGACCATGTCTGCGGGGAATTAAGTTCCAACTCCGAGTTTTGAAACTGACTCAAATCTGCCCCCAATTCATTTGTTAACACAGTACCATCACCGTTGTAGAACGTACACTTCACTACATCAGACATCTCTGTTCGCCTATAAAAATATTAAGTACCATCGATTAATAATAATAACCCGAACACCACTAAATATATATACCAACTCTCCGAAAAAAATTACCGACTCTCCGAAAAATTATACCGACTCTCCGAAAAATATTACCGACTCTCCGAAAATATACCGACTCTCTGAAAAATTATACTGACTCTCCCAAAAATATTATCGACTCTCCCAAAATATACCGACTCTCTGAAAAAATATACTGACTCTCCAAAAAATTATACCGACTCTCCAAAATATATTAACTACTTAATATCGCACGATAAAATACCCGGACTCGTAAACTAATAAACAAACCTAATTAATCTAAACTTAAATACAAACCTAATTAATCATGAATGCAAACCGTACTCAATAGTACCCGCACTCAATACCACCGTACGCACAAACTTAACCCTAAACGCAAACCTAATCTCTACTATATAATATGCTTAGTCGACCGTACGTCGCGGCAATTTTGTGTTTTACCCCCTAAAGTTTATGTGAATTAACCCGCAGTACATAACTCCGTGTTCATTGCCTGCCACCGATTCGATCGAGATCTCCACCCCCACACCTTCGGTCGGGCAGGCGGAGGAGACCGGCTCGATCGGGGCTCGGGGCAGGGCTCCGCCGGTGATCCCCTCCCCGGATCCTTGTTCACCTAGGCCCGCCGGCGCCGGCCACGCCGTCCTCCGCGGTGCTGGTCACGTGGGAGCGGTCATCCTCTTCCTCTTCCACACGCGCATCGCGCTCGCACCGCCCCTGACGCCACTCTTCTTCGCAACCGCCGACCCAACCGCCTCCTATCCACAACGCCACGCTGAGCCGGTTCCCGTCGTAAGCCCTCGAAGCCAGCCCCGTCCGCGAGCACCACGGATCGACGCTCCCAACTCCCCGCCGCCCTACCGCCAATCGGCCACGCAAGCCTTGCGAGGCGAGGTGAGGTTACCGAGGCGGTGCTAGAGGAGATGGACTGGTGGCGGGATGCCGCCAGCTTCCGTCTGACTGCTTCTGCAAGGACAAGAGGGCAGCAGGCTCTGAGCTCGAAGCTAGAGAAGCCGGCCTTGTCCATGACGCGGTCAACGCTCGGTCGTCAAGCACGCAGACGACGGGATTCTCCAGGTCCAACTTGTCCACGGCGCCCAGGTGCTGCGGTCGCCTGATCACAGCGCAGAACCGAGCGCGTTCGACGACGCTGGATCGACGCGCTCGCCACGGTGGGTCATGGCAGATGTGGCTGAGCACGACATCTCGGCAGAGATGGAGCGCCTTCAGCTTGGAGCGAGTAGGACCTGGAAGCTGACATTCACACTGCCCGAATTGACAGTGTCCTATTGCAGTGGAAAATGCAGTTCCTCGGATGGGCACCGGTCTGTTTCTGGATTCAAGATATAATGCTATCATTTCATCGTTTATATCTATGCTACGAGAGAAAAGAATCATGGTCAGTTTGCAAGCTTGTATGTGTAAACAATCTTCTCTACAGCCAAGCACTTTAATAATTTCTCTTCAAACCTAGAGTTTCACTTTCACTTGACAAATGCAAGCTTCTGATTAAATATTGTCCACGAAATCATTTCAAGTACTGAATTTATTACTTTGTAACTGAATACACTACTTGACTATTATGGTGTGAATGTCAATCACTCAATCATAGACTAAAAGGTCTTTCCTCGCTCAGCGGATTACCATCCCATTTTGTATAGCTTTCACCATTCTTCCGCTCCAAATGGATCAAGGTGACTGCCTCGCACAACTAATGCCATTTGTTCGGTCGAATAGATGCAGTTTCAGCAGAGAACCAAACACGTTTTTCCGCTCTCAACCGAAACATTTTCCGGATCCGTGTGATACACCGGTTTTGTGTCACGAAACGACAAATTAAGCGGGTTTTCACTTTATTTTTATCTTGCTTGTTGCAACGCACGGATATGTTTGCTAGTAATAATAAAAGCACTAAGGTTTCTTCCTCCCCAGTTTTCGTCCGTCGTCATGGTTTCGTACGTCGCGTGCTTGTTCGATGGTTTCGTATGCCGTACCGACAGAGAGACGTGTGTTCGTTTCCGTTTCCTCCTTCTCATCCAGCGCCTACGAACTGTTTCTCATCTCCGGTTCCAAACCAGCAGCTCCGAATCGAGTCGAACAAGCGGTCGTCGACCAGCTCCAGGGCAGAAGGACGTCGCTGAAGGCGTCGGCGCCTCAGCGGGCCGGGGAGAGGGACAAACTGCAAGGCCGTGCGGCTCAGGGTCTCTGCATCGGCGCGGTCGACGGCCGGGTCGCTGTAGCGGCAATCGGCATGATCCAGGCAGGAGGGACGTGAGAGGAGTAGGAGAGGAACACTGAGTTCGTGCAGAACCACCCCGGTCTCCAATCTGGAACTGGTCGACAACGAGGAAACCGCCGCGCAGAAGATGAACCACGCTCAGTTTGCCTCCGACGCCAAATAGTCGTTAATCCCGCTGCACGACCTCACTCCGTCCCTGGCTCCCTGCGTTTCTAGGGAGCACAAGATGCGGCGATGAGTCGAGGCCGTCGTCCAAGCCTCGACTCCCTTCTGCCTAAATCCAGCCCCATGCACGTCGTGGTGCTCTTATATCTTATAACATTCCATCCCAGTCTCATTATGCACAGTTTACAGTAGGAGAATCATGCCAGGGTTCATCTACAGGTTCGAGCATGTGCTGCAGACTCATGAAGTCATGAGTCATGCATGACTGATATATAATCTTGCGCCACTATTAAGAAATCAGGCGATGGTATGTGCTTTCCAAGATAGTTGTCAGCAATGGTTGTCATGAAGAGTTAAGGTGTAGCTTTTTTTTTTGCGGGTAGAGTTAAGGTGTAGCTAGTGGTATGTTACTTGATGGGGGCCTGGATGTCAAGATTTTGCCAGTAACAATTAATAGACATGAGTTGTTGAACGTTGTTTCAGGTTTTCGTGTGGATCAGTGCATGCAGGAGCATGACATGCTTAATATCGCATCTTACAGCAACTATTACAACTAGCTGGGGTTGAGCCGTAATGCTTACAAAGTGCTATACAAGTTTACGGCGTCATCCAGGACCAGTCAATCAGCGTTCACGTCTCCGTTTGTAATTCGGTTCTTCGGTGCTTGGTGCAGAATGGGAGGTCTTTTATTTTTTAATTTTTTGAACAGCAGAGTGGGAGGTCTGATTTTTTTTGTTCTCGCCGTCACTGGCGAGGAGATTCCATCAGGTTTTATCATGATCTTCTTATCAACTATGGAGAACTTTTCAACGACTATATCTGTGAGAAGGCCCTTTCCCATCAACTACGGCGCATAATTAAATGGTCAACTGAGAATCTGGGACATGACGTAGACCGACGAGAATCTCCCGTTGCAACGCACGGGCATGTTTGCTAGTTAATCTAAACCTAATTAGACAAAGAACACGTACCCTTGACGCGTGCCTTGATTCACCGGAGCAACACCACCTCTACCACCACCGGAGCAGCAGCCGCACCACCACCACCACCTCCTGCACGAGCTACCCCAACCTCCACCATTGCTTCACACAAGCTCCACCAAACGGCCACCCCAAGCTATCCCATGAGTAGATCGAAGTTTCCTCTGCTCCCTACTACCTATATGAGGTTCTAGGACGAAGATTTTGTGGTTGTTTCGAGTAAATCGGCCGGGAATCGCCGGAGCAAAACGAGCTCGGCCGAAACAGAGAGAGAGACGCGAGGAGGAAGAAAGGAGCCGTCGGTGCTAAATCCTGGGACTAATCGTCCGGGGCCAAGACGATAGGCCTTATCGTCGTCGACGTGGACGATTGCCGTCCACTCGAGCACGAGTGGCTCGTCGTCCGCGTGGGCTGGCCCAGCCAGCATGCAGTCGTCTGCGGCCACAGCGATTGATACCTATCGTCCTGGCCCCCGACGATAGGTTCCTGTCGTTTTGGCCCCCGATTAGGCCGCATTATTTTTGAAAAACCATCAATCCGTGTAATATTCTTTGATTTTCTTTAATAAAATGTATTATTTAAAAAAAATTAGCTCTAAACGTATACCCTGATTTCCACAAAACTTTGCCATCTCACCAAGGGACATGTTGATACCGTTATCTATGATGATACTATGAGGATACCCAAACCTGTGTATGATCTGCTTCAAAAACTTGACTGATGTAGCTGCTTCACAATTAGTAACAGGCATCACCTCTACCCACTTTGTAAACTTATCAATGGCAACCAAGAGGTGGGTTTTCTTGCAAGGAGACATGCTAAAAGGACCCACCATATCAAGCCCCCAAACTGCAAAGGGCCAAGTCAAGGGTATTGTTCGCAACTCCTGAGCCGGCACATGAATTTGCCGTGCATATCTTTGGCAACCATCACATCTACTCACCAAACGCTCTGCATCAGCCTGAGCTGTGAGCCAGAAGAAGCCGTGTCTGAAAGCTTTTGCTACTAAAGACCTTGTTGAAGCATGATGACCACAATCTCCCTCATGAATCTCTTTCAAAATTTGCCGGCCTTCCTTTCCAGACACACATCTCTGAAATACTCCAGAAACACTTCTCTTATATAACTCGCCATCAATAACTACATAGGCCTTAGCCCGGCGCACAATTTGCCGGGATATAACTTCCTGCTCTGGCAGCTCTCCACGCAAAAGATACGCCAAATAAGGTTCTGTCCACTCTGGAATTTCATGAGTTGCTGCTACCAATTGCGAATCCGGGTCTTCCTGACCCGCCAGTTCCTCTACGCCCTGAGGCTTGACTGATGGAGTCCATAGCTCGTCCAAGAAAACGTTAGGTGGAACCGGCTCTCTGCGTGAGCCGAGTCTTGACAAAGCATCTGCAGCATCATTTTTCCTGCGGTCAATATGATCCACCTGATAGCCTGAGAAAAACCCGGCTACCCTGTCCACCTCTCTCCTGTAAGCCGCCATTGTCGCATCTTTTCTATCCCATGTTCCTGAAACTTGCTGTGCCACAGATCTGAATCCCCATAACAATTAATATGCTTGATGCTCATCTCCTTTGCCATACGCAAACCATGTAACAAGGCCTCATATTCTGCCACATTGTTAGAACAATCAAAGTGAATTTGCAAAACATAGCTCAGCTTATCACCCTTGGGAGAAGTTAACACAACTCCAGCTCCTGAACCTTGTGCTTGCTTAGACCCGTCAAAGTGCATAACCCAAGGCTTGAGACCCGGCGCAAGGGGTGGTGCACTCAACTGTGTCCAATCATTAAGAAAATCCGCCAATGCCTGAGATTTGATAGCTGTACGAGGCACATAGTCAATGTGGTAAGGCCCCATCTCTATTGCCCACTTGGCAATTCTTCCTGTAGCTTCTGAATTCCTGATAATATCTGCTAAGGGTATTGAACTCACCACTGTGATTGGATGCTCCTGAAAATATGGTTTCAACTTTCTACTTGCCATGAAAACACCAAACACTAGCTTCTGCCAATGCGGATAGCGCTGCTTTGCTTCTGATAACACCTCACTAACATAATAGACCGGCCTCTGAACCGGGTTTTCCTTGCCTTCCTCCTTACGCTCGACCACCACCACAGCACTCACAGCCTGAGGCCCGGCAGCGACGTATAACAGCATGGGTTCCTTGGGACCCGGGGCCGCCAGAACTGGCGCTTTTGATAATTGTTTCTTCAGAGCTTCAAATGCTCATCTGCTTCCTGATTCCACACAAAATTGTCTGTTTTCTTCAGTAACTTGTACAAAGGTATTGCTTTTTCTCCGAGCCGGGATATAAACCGGCTTAGCGCAGCCACACATCCTGTCAACTTCTGAACATCTGCCAATTCCTCAGGTTTTTTCAAACTCTGGATGGCTCTGATTTTTTCCGGGTTTGCCTCAATTCCACGCTCTGACACAATGAAACCGAGCAATTTTCCTGCTGGAACTCCAAACACACACTTTGTAGGATTGAGCTTCATCTTGTACTTCCTCAAATTTTTGAATGTTTCTGTAAGGTCACTGATAAATGACCCGGCTTTTTCTGACTTGATCACCACATCATCCACATAAGCATGCACATTGCGCCCAATCTGATCATGAAAACAATTTTGAATGCACCTCTGATAAGTTGCTCCTGCGTTCTTCAACCCAAAAGTCATGGTCTTGTAACAAAAAGCACCAAAGGGGGTGATGAACGATGTCTTTTCCCAATCCTGCCTGTTAAGCTTGATCTGATGATAACCTGAATATGCGTCCAGAAAACACAAGAGCTCGCTGCCTGCCACTGCGTCAACAATTTGGTCGATGCGCGGCAGTGCAAACGGGTCTTGGACAATGCTTGTTGAGACTTGTAAAATCAATACACATCCTCCACTCATTATTTTTCTTCAGAACCAAAACCGGGTTAGCCAACCACTCTGGGTGGAAAACCTCCATGATAAAGCCGGCTTCCAATAACCGGGCTATCTCCTCTCCTATAGCTTTTCTTCTCTCTGCGTTCATTTTTCTCAAACCTTGTTTCACCGGCCTTGCCTTTGGATCAACATGTAAACGGTGCTCAGCGAGTTCAGTCGGAATGCCTGGCATGTCACTAGGTGTCCACGCAAAAACATCCCGATTCTCACGGATGAACTCGATGAGCGCGCTTTCCTATTTATCAGTTAGGCTGGTCCCTATGGCGAACTGCTTGGAGGAATCCCCAGGCACAAAATCCACCATCTTAGTATCCTTTGCTGCTTTAAACTTTGCCCTGTCATCTTCTGTTGTTGGTTTTTTGAGCGCTTGTTATCCTGCGGGTCAAGATTAGACCTGTAAGCTTTCAACTCCTCTCTAGCACAAGTTCGCTCTGCCAGGGCTGCATCTCCCTCGTCACATTCTGCTGCAATTTCTCTGTTACCATGAATAGTGATGATCCCCTTGGGACCCGGTATCTTCAACTGCAAGTATACATAACACGGCCTTGCCATGAACTTGGCAAAGCCGGCCTTCCAAACAACGCATGATAAGGACTTGGAAATTTCACCACCTCAAAGTGAGCCACTCTGACTGAAGTTATGGATAGACTCGCCAAAAGCAACCTCTAATGAAATTTTTCCCTCTGGTGTAGCAGACTTCCCAGGAACTATACCATGAAATATTGTTGACGTTTTCTGCAACTGTGACTCCTTCAGACCCATACGCATAAATGTTTCCCAGTACAAGATATTAATGCTACTGCCACCGTCCATCAAAACCTTCTTTAACTCAAAGCCATGAACTTGAGGAGCCACAACTAACGCAAGCAGACCCGGGTGCTCCACCACATCCGGGTGATCTGCTCTGCTCCAAGTAATAGTATGCTCTGACCATCTCAAATACCTTGGTACCCCTACAGCCACTGAATTAACTGCCCTTTTGACTATCTTTCTTTCTCTCTTGGTCGTGCCACTGGTATATATATGATATTGGCCAAGTTGCCTTGGCTGGTTCGAGAATCCACCCTGATTACCTGTATTTTGGCCGGGTCCTGTATTTCCAGTTGGTACCGCGTTTGCTCCAGTTAGAGGCCCCGCAGCCGGGTTAGCACTCGGGCCGGGTCCTCCACTCCTGTTTGCTCCTTGCAGAGCTCTCTGAATCTCATTGTTTTTCCACCTGTTCAAATCTACACACTGGGCCAATGAATGATTGGCGGGTCTGCCGTTCTTGCTATGACGAGGACACGGCATCCTGAAGGCCTCTTCAGTGCTCATTGGGCGTGTTCCTTGATAACTATTTCCACCACCGTAACTCCCATTATTTCCCTGATAACCTCTGTTTTCCTGATAACCTCTGTTTTCCTGATAATTCCCATCCATCCTTTGCCTCTGAAACCCGGCATTTGCATTTGCAACTAGCTCTGAGTTTCCTTCCTGATGCCCACGCTTGTGCTGGTTCTGATTGCTTTGTTATTGTTTCCCGGGCCATTGTTCTTTCCTCCATTGTTCGCAGCACCTTTCCCTTTTTCTTCCTCACTATCATCCTGGGTTTTGTCCGTGGCTGCGTGTCTGTTGCACGCATCCATCAACTCTGCCATAGTAACGGGCTTAACCCGGTGTCCTTCCTTCATGCGGCCCAGCTTCTGGACCAAGGGAGCGTACTTGCAAGTTTTCTCCATCGATGAAATTGCATCCTTGGGCTCGATACCTGATGAAGAGTGCAGGATCTCCGTGACCCGGCCCATCCAGTGACGAGCTGACTCGCCCTTCCTCTGTACGCAACGATCAAGATCTTCAATGGAAAATAAACGCTTGCACGTGCCCTGAAAGTGCTTGATGAAAATTGTTTTCAACTCATCCCAAGAATTGATAGATTTCTCTGGCAGATTCTTGAACCACAACTTTGCTGCACCATCACTCATCATCAAATACATATACTTTGCACAAACGTTCTCTGTGGCATTGCGTATACACATCGCCATCTCATAGCTGCTCAACCAACTCGCCGGGTCTGTGCTCGGCTCATAATTGGCAATCTTGCTTGGCTCCTTGAACTTCTCAGGGAAAGGCTCTGCTCTAATGGCATCTGAAAGACACTTGGGACCCGCCAAAGTGGAAGAACTTGCTAAAAGATTGTTACCCGGCGAGCTTGCAGATGCTGCTGGCACGGGACCCGGTCCTCCTTGTGGTGCTCCAGCGCAGGTACTGCCGGGTTTGCATTAGCTGCACTTCCCCGCTCGCGATCTATTGACTATCTGCTGAGCCACAGAAATTGCAGGGGCGGGTTGATACTGCTGATTATTCTGGTTCTGGTTCTGCTGGGGCGGGTTTTGCTGCTGTGCCGCGGCAAACCCGGCCAATGGCGGGTTTCCCCCATGGCGACTCTTGCTACGATATGTTGTGGAGTGAAGCGCTTTTCTCTTTTGAATACTGAACTTGCTGAGCAACCGCAGTGCGTAACATGTCAATGGCACGCCGAGCTTCAACCTCTGCTGGCGAGTCTCCTAATGGAATACGATCAGTGCCAAAGTTGCGGCATATACGTTATCTGCTGGATTGGAATAGTGACCCGCCGGCGTGTGAAACCTTGGTGTCCTGGGCGGCAGACCCGGATTTCCCCTGGCTCCCCCAGCGAGAAGACCCGGCGCCGCTGCAACTGCAACTCCAGCTGCTCCTGTTCCTCTGTCTGGTTCTACATTTGCTCTAACAACTGGAGCCACCTGGGTTACACCAACTGGTTGATCTTCTGGGGTTCTAAACAATACTGCTGGATTTATGGCGTTTTCTCCAGGAGCCAGCCGGCTCTGGTGCCTCCTCCGGTGTGCCCTGGTCATCTCATTGAGACGATTTTCCTCATCCTCTAATTGCTTTCGCCTAACCTCCATATCTTTTTTCTCTGCCATTGTGTCTCTGCGCACCTGCTCCAAGGCCCGGCGTGCTGTATCCAATTCTATAGCTCTGGCTGCCGCGTTTTCTGGAGTAACAATCCTCGTAAGTGCTGTTGGATCTAGGACCAGGCCATTGTTAAACATGGCCTGGGCCCCAGTTGCATTGTTTCTTTCCTCACCCTGAGCTCGGTTATTGAGAAAACCGAAGCTATTCCTGTAACGCGCCGTGTTTTCACTTTCCTCTGACACCGAAGCCGGGTCTCCATCAACCCTTTGACCCGCCAGCTCCAACACTGGTGGCAATTGTTGCTGCTGCTGACCCGGAGTAAAAGCTGGTGGCACGACCGTTGACGGTGATGCCCCCGTGTTGATCGAAGGAGCGGTGTAAACCGCCACCCTCCTAACCGGGCTTGGAACGGACTCTTGCTCCTCTTCGTCCTCTTCTTCTACTCCATATCCGAACCGGCCTTCGAACAAGGGCAGATCGATTCTGAATCTGCATAGTCCACACATCACCCGGGATTGGAGCCGGGTTTCCCGATCTTTCCTCGTGCACGTCCAGGGCAGCTCATCTTCAGCCGTACCAACTGATTCTTCTCCATCAGATTGAACAATTGTGGCAGCTCCTGACACAGATTCATAGTCTCCATCACTAGCAGATCTAGTTGCAATCATACCAACAAAAACGTTAAACTTGCCAATTGGAATAACATCACCTGATTCAAGTAGATCTGATTCCGGCCCCCAGCCAAAATCATCAACGATGGGCTCTCCTTGCGAATTGAGGGTGATCTCGCCGAAAACATAGTTCTCTACTCCTTGCCTTGCTTCTCCCATGATGGTGACACCTTTGGACGCGATTCCCACAGACGGCGCCAACTGTCGTGGGGTAGATAACACGGCAGATGCTACTTTGGGGTAGCTTGAGTTGATGGGCAAGGCGACACTAGCGTCTGGGAGATTGTTTAGCATGCAGGGACAAAGGTTTACCCAGGTTCGGCCTCTCCATTGGAGATAAAGACCTACTTCCTGCTATCTTGTTATTGATCTCGATCTCGATAACCCGGCTACAACAACAGAGCCGGATCTCGATCTAGGTTACAAGGTTGAGGTGTTTCTCTCGATGGTTCTCTCGCCTAAGCTTGGATCGTAAAGTTCTCTCAACTAAGGCTCAGGGACCGGTTTATATAGACGACCGGGTCTCCTGGCACTTTACAATACGAACCCGGGCTCTACCCAGACTCGGAGTCCTACTCTAGTTCTTCTAGCCTTCGTGTCCTCCAAGTCCCGAACCGCCTCTGGACTTCTAGAAACTTCCCTTCCTGAACCGGGTTACCGCCAAAGCCTCTGGCCCAGCAACATAACCCGACCCATGCTGATGGTTAGCTGGCCTGGCCGGGCCTCCTGCCTGGCGGGTCATGCTTCCCTCTTCATGGGCCTACCGGGTTATTATCCCCCCATCAGTAGCTCCCAGATTAACCTGGTTGCCAGGTTGGCATGCTCTGCTTCTTGTTCTTGAATATTGCTTCTTTTGAGCAGAACTGATATCCTGGCCAGCCGGGTTAATCACCTGAAACATAAAATAACGCATAACAAATTTAATATCGGAACATGTCTCTTTTCTCCTTTGCTTGGCCAATCTTTTTGGCGGTTCACGCCATAACCCGGTTATCTCTTGCCGGGTTCTCATACTCCGGGTTTCACTTTCGACACTTAGTGAAAATTACCGCCCGACTGGCCGTACCTGGTGGAGAGCTTGCAAGGCGAAGGAAGATCAAGGCCGATTCAATAAAACTGCCTGCCGTACCTCCTGCTTCGCGAATCGGGAGCTGATTCATCTTCTTCTGGCCTGCCGTGGAGGCGGAGGGAAGAAGTGGTGCTTCTGCTCGTCGAAGTGGTTCTTGCTGCATCCCAGAGCTCCACACACGGTAGTCTTGATTGCTGCCGTGATCCATGGCCAGGAAGATGGTCGAATTTCTACCTCCACGACGGAGGCTTTCTCGTTCCAGTGCCAGCGCTCGGCAACTCGTTGCCACCAAGTGGTTCGTCCCCGGTGGCATCTAGCTTGCTGGTGGCTGAGAACGCTCGTCGGAAGAGAGCAACCGAGCAAGAGATGCTCTGATGATCTCGGCGTCGGCGCCTGTAGATCGCCGGCGAGATGTGGCAGAGGATCCCAAGGGCTTGATTGCTTTTTATCTTTTAGCTCTAGGGTTCTTTTTGTAAATTTGAAGGGCCTTTCTTCGAATATTAGGTCTTCCAGGGCTAAATCTGCAAAGGACCTTTTTATAAAATGTAAATGCCACCTGGTGATATAATATGCAGCATCGGGGTCCTTGGACCCCACCCCCTTGTACAAAAAAAAATCTAACCATCTTAATGCAAGTAAGTACGGTGCACCCCACGTCGTAATCATGACCGTACGCGTTCTACATCGATGGGTCAGCAGGCAGATCTGGCGGGTCCAATAATGCAGCAAGGAAGGAAAAGGAGGCGCCGATTTATATGTTGACGCGTCCGTTCCAGTCTCCGTGCATTGCAATGCTACACGACAAACATGGACCTGTGTCAGCGACCGGCTGGCGTACGTCGAGCCCGACCTCATCGTCCTTCTCTACTCGCCACGTCAGTCGTCACAACACACATCCACTGTCGCTCAAGACCAAAAATACGTTACGTCCGTACAGAAAAACGCGAAAAATACGTATACAGCTTCTGAACAATCCACGTCATCGCCCGCAGCAGTGTGAACACAAGCATAGGGGTCATCCGTCGGCCAGTGGTGGTGTTCGGTGGCTGACCAGGTCAAGCCTGCTCCAAAGCCTTCTCTGTTCACACCTCACCTCGCGTCGTCGCTTCCCTTTGTGCCATTGACCGGAGTTGACCCCTCCTTCTCCGGCGTCCGCCGCTGGTCGTCGACGGGCAGGCGGCCGCCGGCGCCGTCGCGGAACCTGGCGTAGATGTCCCCCTTGTAGAAGCTCCACGTCCTCCACACCAGCACCAGCGACACCAGGGCGCCGAACGCGGTGGCCGCCGTGATGATCAGGAACGACCGCCTGAAGCACTCCACCCCCAGGCACACCTTGTCGCGCCCGCCGCTCCCCGCCGCGAACCCGCCGCCCGGCTGCTTGTCCGCCTCCGCGTCGTACATCCTCCCGGCGACCAGCACGTTCAGGATGTAGGCGCCCACGGGGCTGGCCATGCCGCCGAAGTTGTAGAGCGTGGAGTAGTACTTGAGCCCGAACACCTCGGAGATGATGGCGAACACCAGCGGCCACTGCGCGCCGAAGCAGAACCCGATGATCACCGACGCCGCGTACAGCGACTGCGGGACGCCCAGCGCGATCAGGACGTGGCCGCCGCAGGCGAGGAGGAGCACGGCCGTGAGCATCAGCGTGCGGGGCAGCTTGTACCGCTCCAGCAGGTACTCGGAGGCGAACCCCGAGGTGACGCGGCCGGCGTAGTTCCAGATGCTGATGAGGGAGACGAAGGTGTTGATGCTCTTGGACGGGTACCCCAGCGACTGCCCGATCTGGCCCATGTTGTCGATCGCCGTCAGCGTCCCGCCCACGCCGCAGATGGTCGCCACGAACAGCACCAGCATGTCCACGCTCACCAGCGCCTGCAAGATCGTGTAGTCCTCACCACGAGCCGGCGGACGGAACATGGTCTTCACGCACCCGCCAAACGAACCCATACAGCTGGAACTCGAAGCCATCTGCTGCTGCTTCTGCTCCTTTTCAGTGTCTGGTGGGCCGGACATTTGGACGAGCGCCTGGTGGTCGCCGTCCACCGTGATGGTCGGCAGTGGGTCGTTGGCTAGTTGGGCTGCGTCCAGTTCCCGCTGGCTGTGGATCTTGTACTCCTGCTTGATGACGACGCAGAGCGGGAGGAAGAGGACGATGAGGAGCGCGGTGGCGGCGATGATGTAGGCGCCGTGGGAGAAGGCGAACTGCTTCTGCACGACGATCATGACGAGCAGGTAGCAGGCGAGGCCGATGGAGATGTAGAGGAAGCAGAAGAAGGGGTCCACGCTCGTCTCCTGCCCTCCGCGGCGGCGCGGGTACGGCATGATCCGTATGGTGTGCACGAAGACGACGGAGATCGCGGCGGGGAGCCAGGCGATGAGGAGGATGAGCGACTTGGCGTCGTCGCCGTAGAAGGCGAGGTAGAGCTGCGTGTATACCGCCCCGCTGAGGCCGACGAATCCCTTGAGTATGCCGAGCACGACCCCGCGGCTCTCCGGGAAGTTCTTGACGCAGGTGACGAGCGCGCCGGTGTTGGCGAAGGACTGCGAGTTTGCCCCGACGAAGATGTAGAGGCAGACGAGCCACACCGGCGGGCGGGAGGTTTTGCCGTCGACGGCGAGGTAGACCATGAGGTAGCCGACGAGGTTCATGGCGGCGCCGATGGCGAGCACGACCCAGGGCGGCGTGACCTCGTTGATGAGGCCCGAGAAGACGCCGAGGTTGGCGCCGAGGTCCTTGAAGAAGGAGATGGTGTTGAGCGTCTGCTGGTCGTAGCCCAGCGCCGACTTGAGCGCCTTGGAGTAGATGCTGAAGATGTAGGTCGCCCCCGACGCCGTGAGGATCGCGAAGCTCGCGAAGACCGTGAACCACCGCCCCACGGCCACCTGCCGGGCGAACCCCGTCGTGAAGATCACGCTGAGTGCGCCCTTCGGCGCCGCCGCTACCGGCGACGCGCCCGTGTCGAACACCATGGCGGCGCGCTTCAAGACACGGCGGGGGTGGTGCTTGGGTTCCCTTTATTCGTACAATGGCCAGTCTTTTCGGGTTGGTTTGTGTTTGGTGCGTGTCTCGTCTCTACCAATAATGTATAGATCCTCTTAACTGGAGTATGTACTGGTAGTAGAGTATGTTCGTTTGTGTGGTCGTTGGTGTGAATATGTAATTATGTTTATATAGGGCAAGTTAGGAGTGGGGAAAAGGTGTGGGGGAGAGATATTTCAGGCGCACATTCTTTCACATAGCTTTCGCCGTGGCCTAATCGTGTAATACGGGTTTCACACATGTGTGTGGCACAGACAGTACACAGAGAAAATAGCTTGACAAGTGTACTCACGGGTCATGACAAACTAAGATTCGCCGACACTTCCTAAAAAAAATCAGCAAAAGGAAAATAACATCACCGCGCCACTGGCAATACTCTCACTCCAATTCGGTTTTTACATTTCTCTACCCGAGCATTTCCACATGTGCCTCCAAATTTTATCAAACACCACCCTCTAAATTGTGTCCGCTTTGGGGTGTTGGACATGCCCGATACAATCTCATGTGTTGTTCACAGCAGAACCCCCAAACTTAAACTACAACTAATTTAGATTTAAACTACAACTAAACTAATCTAAACGCCGAGAGATGGTGGCTCGCTAGGGCCACCCTCGCCATCGTACGCCGTCGGTACGACATGAGAGGAGCTAGCCTCGTTATTGCGGCCTGCCACATGCGCGAGCCAGCGCCTCTCCGACTTGCGCATTGCACCATGGTCTGGTGCGTCTCCGCCTCCGCCACTGCTGTGCGCGCACGCACGCAAGCGCCTCTGCTGGCGTCTCTTCTCCAGTTGTTGTGCTTCATCGGCCCGACAGAAAGCGTCTTCCACACAGAAACGGTGAGCGTCCACCATGTCGAAGCGGTAAGCCTCGTGAGCACCGCCAGAGGCCGCCGCCCTTTGGGAGTTCAACTACTTGTGGGCCGCCCTCTTGGCATCCATGAAGGGCCGGCATGTTCTTCCCTCGCCGCGATCTCGAGCGAGCGCTCCATGGTAGCGGCCTCTGATGCGGCGTCCGCCTCTGTGAGGAGCGCTCTCACCTGGCGGTAAACCTCCAAGTCGCACGCGGTGAGGATGGAGCTCATCGCGGTGACCCACTCCGGCGATAGCGGCTCCGGCGGCGGCTCCGCCGCCTCCTCCTCACTCTCCTTGTTATGCTCGTAGTCAGACGAACGAGGAGTTGGGTCCTCTGTAGGGGAACGACGGTGTGCAGCCTGGGTGATTGTGGCCCAGAAGATGGCTAGGCGGCGTGGCATGTTGTCGACATCGCGGCGTGATTTGTGTTGTCTACCCGAGATGTGAGAGCACGGCGGCACGACGGGGCTTTTTATAGCCGGCCGACTCGGTGGAAGTGATGCGGGAAATGGTGGCGTGAGCGGGAACCGACGGGTAGGTGGTGAGGCAATGCGGCTAAGTAAATGCCGGCGACATGTCTCCATCGCGGTCGCCCTGGTAGCCGCGGACAGTTAGGGCTGATCCGACATTACAAACCGATGTGACCGGTGTGCGGGTGAAAAGCCGGGCCTGCCTATCTTAGGCTGCATTCGGACATCTCCGGGTGTTGTTTGGCACCCCAGTCTTCCCACAAGATTGAAGAACCGCTTGGGGGTGTCGGATAAAAAACGGATCGTGTCGGACATTTAGGGTGCCGATGTGCCCGATTTTTGTGTCCGGCACCGGAGTGAGCCTTTGGATGCCGCTGGAGATGCTCTGATATCTCTGTATCCAATCTGCACAACTTTTATTACTCTTTGAACAAGAAGATTTTTCTTAGGGAATGAAAGGGAATTTTCAGATGGTCCCAAATCTGAATCCCTCAGAGCATCTCCAGTCACAACCCCCATACCGCGGACAGTGACCGGATGATGGCGTGAATCACACGTTCGTTGGGAGACCCCAAGAGGAAGGTATGATGCAGTTCAGCAGCAAGTTTTCCCTCAGAAAGAAACCAAGGTTATCGAACCAGTAGGAGCAGCAACTCTTCAGAAGGTTTTTGGTGGCTCGCACGGCGCAACACGATCACCAACGTGGAATCTGCACACAACACAATCAAACTACTTTGCCCCAACGAAACAGTGAGGTTGTCAATCTCACCGGCTTGCTGAAAACAAAGGATTAAACGTATGGTGTGGAAAATGAGTATTAAATTGCAGAGAATGAAAAAGGAACAGTTTGCAGTTTGTGGTTGTTTAATCAGTGTAAAAGAATGGACCGGGGTCCACAGTTCACTAGTGGTGTCTCTCCATAAAAGATAACTAACATGTTGGGTGAACAAATTACAGCTGGGCAATTGACAAATAGTGAGCGCATGACAATGCATATATATGACATGTTGACTACTATGATATTTAATTGGGCATTACGACATAATACATAGACCGTTATCCAACAGCATCTATGACTAATAATCCACCGCCGGGTTGTCATCCGAGTCCCCCGTTGGTATTAAGTTGCAAGCAACGGATAATTGCATTAAGTAAAGTGCGTAATGTAAACAAACACATATGCCGTGGACATAGCATCGTTAGGTTATCCCTAGTGGCAACAGCACATCCACAACCTTAGAACTTTCTGTCACTGTCCCAGGTTAAACGGAGGCATGAACCCACTATCTAGCATAAATACTCTCTCTTGGAGTTACAAGCATCTACTTGGCCAAAGCATCTACGAGTAACGGAAAGCATGCAAGATCTTAAATAACATAGATAGATTGATAATCAACTTGACATAGTATTCAATATTCATCGGATCCCAGCAAACACAACATGTAGCATTACAATAATATGATCTTGATCATGTAGGGCAGCTCACAAGATCTAAACATGATGGCACAAAGTGGAGAGACAACCATCTAGCTACTGCTATGGACCCGTAGTCCAAGGATGAACTACTCACGCATCACTCCGGAGGCAGGCATGGCGATGTAGAAGCCTCCGGTGACGATTCCCCTCTCCGGCAGGGTGCCGGGAAGAGGTTCTGAACCCTCCCGAGCTAGGGTTGACGGCGGCGGCGTCTCTGGAACTTTTCGTGGATATTTGCTCAGGTACTTAGGGTTTTCGCGTCGGGGGGAATAAGTAGGCGAAAGGGCGGCGGCTGCGACCCCCGAGGGGCCCACACCACCCTAGGGCGCGCAGGGGGGCCCGCGCCCTAGTGGCGTGTGGGGCCCTGGTGGCTCTCCTCTGCTGCTCCTTTGGTCCGTCAGGTGTGTTCTGGAAAATAGGGACCCCGTGTAGTTTCGTCCAATTCCGAGAATATTTCCAGACTAGCTTTTCTGGAATACAAAAACAGCAGAAAACAGGAACTGGCACTTCGGCATCTTGTTAATAGGTTAGTCCCAAAAAATGTATAAAAGTGATATAAAGTAGATGCAAAACATGTAGCAATTGGTATAAAACAAGCATGGAACATCAAAAATTATAGATACGTTTGAGACGTATCAGCATCCCCAAGCTTAGTTCCTACTCGTCCTCGAGTAGGTAAACGATAAAAACAAAATAATTTTTGAGGTGACATGCTACCATCATAATCTTGATCATATAATATTGCAAGGCACATGTAAATGAATGAAGTGATCCAAGTCAATGGTCTATAATTTGCTACCAAATAGATAATGAGTAAACAATGAATCACACAAGCTAAACGTTTTCATGAATAGTACTTTCGAGACAAGCATCAAACAGTTTTGCATAAGTGTTAACTCATAAAGCAATAGTTTCTAATAAAAGGTATTTAATCAACACAAAGGAAGAATTAGTTTCAGCATTTGCTTCAACTTTCAACATATTTATCTCATGGATATTGTCAACACAAAGTAGTATAACAAGTCCAATACATTGCATATAACGCATGTTGTAACAAAGTTGACACTAGTGTTTGCTTGTGGAAGACAGAAAGAATAGGAAAACTGACTCAACATAAAAGTAAAAGAAAGGCCCTTCGCAGAGGGAAGCAGGGATTAAATCATGTGCTAGAGCTTTTAGGTTTTTGAAAGCATATAGAGATTGCATAAAATATTTGATACTCCTCCCAACCTTGCTAACACAAGCCATGGCTAACCGAATCCTCGGGTGCCTTCCATCAATCACATACCATGGAGGAGTATCTATTTTTGAGAGGTGTTTGTTAATTGTCAACGAATGGTAGCGGGTGAGAACAGTATTCTACCTGTCAACGGACTTTTAAGAGCGGCTCCCATGAAGGACGTTATTTCTACCAGCAAGGCAGATCATCCCTCTTTCTCTTTGGTTTACACACATTCAGGTATTTCACTGTTTGTCATTGCTTACTGATGAATCAGGGCAAAAGTGTGAAGAGAATTAATTGGTTAAAGTTGTAATTAATTGGGACTGGGCACCCCGTTGCCAGCTCTTTTTGCAAATTGGATAAGCGGATGTATATGCCACTAGTCCAGGTGTAAAAGTCCATCGACAAATAGAATAAAGAATAACCACACTAATTCCTCATGAGCTAGTAAACATTGACACAAAAAGGGAATAATAACATTTTGAATAATTTAAAGGTAGCACATGAAAAATTTACTTGGAGTGGCAAGGAAATACCACATATAGGTAGTTATGGTGGACACAAATGGCATGGATTTTGGCTCAAGGATTTGGATGCACGAGAAGCATTCCCTCTCAGTACAGAGTTTAGGCTAGCAAGGTTATGTAAGCAAACAAGAATATCAACCCGTACACCAAGTTTTATATGACAAACATATTGCAAACGTTATAAGACTTCATACCGTCTTCCTTGTTAACCAAACCCTGTTATTAGAAAATATCTAGACCTTAGAGATACCACCGATGCAAACCAAATTTTCAACAAGCTTTACGGTAGTTCTTCACTAATAGGCTTAACTCATGTGATGCACAATTTAATCATGATCTACTTGTTAACTCAAAACAATTGACAAGCATCAAGTTATCCATTTTAGTGATCTACAAGATTAAGCAAGTTTTTCCTTATACCAATTACCACATGCAACATTTTCTGAACCAACCAAACACCAATCAATTTATTTATCAACTCTCCAAACAAATATAAGTGAAGCAAGAGAGTACTTTCTACAAAAGAAAGCTAATAGCTCTGACAAGAGATACATGAAAACAAGAGCTAAAAGCTGAACAGCGCTAGATATGAATACTCAACAAATATAAGTGAAGAATAGGAGTATTCTCATGAAAAAGCGGAGCGTGTCTCTCTCCCAATCAAGAATGCTAGGGTCCAGTCAAGCTTTATTGAAAATAAAAGTGCAATACTGAAAATAAAAGCACACAGACGCTCCAAGAAAAGCACATATGATGTGAAAGAATTAAAATATAGTTTCACTAGAGATGACCTGATAATTTTGACGATGAAGAAGGGGATGCCTTGGGCATCCCCAAGCTTAGACGCTTGAGTCTTCTTGAAATATGCTGGGGAGATCCATGGGAGCCTCCCCAAGCTTAAGCTCTTCACTCTTCTTGATCCTATTATATCATCCTTCTCTCTTGACCCTTGAAAACTTCCGTCACACCAAACTCAAAGTAGATCTCATTAGAGGGTTAGTGCATAATCAAAAATCACATGTTCTATAAAGACGCAATATGATTTGTTACTTTAAACATTAGCTACAGCCACTGATGTTATGTGAAGCTCTTCCACCCAAAAAAGAATTTCACTCAACACTAGTAAAAGAGAGAATGCAAAATAAAAAGGCATAATCTGTCTAAAACAGAACAGTCCGCAAAGACGAATTTTTTCGAGGCACTTACGACGCTCAGATCGAAAACTCTGAACTAATGAAAGTTTCAGACATTCATAAAGATTACGCACAAAAATTTCAGATTTAATTAACAATCTGGTGATTTTAGGAATTTCGTACAGTGAACAGCAAAAATCTGTTTCTGCGCAGCAATCAAAATTAAGCATCATCTTAACATTAGAGGCTACTCTTGGCACAACAATGCGAGAAAATAAAGATACAAAGGAGTTGCTACAGAAGTAAACACTCCTTGACTCAATAAAAGAAAAATTGCAGAAAAAAAAAATGGGTTGCCTCCCATAAGCGCTTTTCTTTAACGCCTTTTAGCTAGGCACAAAGCATGCATCAAGTATTACCAAGTGAAGAAGCATCAACATTGTAATTTGTTCGAACAATAGAATCATAAGGTGGCTTAATCTTCTTCCTAGGAAAGTGTTCCATACCTTTCTTGAGAGGAAATTGATATTTTATATTCCCTTCTTTCATATCAATAATAGCACCTACAGTCTAAGAAAAGGTCTTCCCAGCACAATAGGGCATGATGGATTGCATCAATATCCAAGACAATAAAATCAACGGGGACATAATTGTTGTTAACCATGATAAGAACATCATCAATTCTTCCCAAAGGTTTTTTAATAGTAGAATCAAAGGTGAACATCCAAGTAACAATTTTCCAAAGGTGCTAAATCAAGCATATCATAAATCTTTTAGGCATAACAGAAATACTAGCACCAAGGTCACACAAAGCATTGCAATCAAAGTCATTCAATTTCATTTAATGATGGGCTCCCAACCATCTTCTAACTTCCTAGGGATAGAAGCTTCATGTTTAATTTTCTTCCCTAACTTGTATGAGAGCATTAGTAATATGTTTAGTAAAAGCCATGTTTATCACTAGCATTAGGACTTCTAGCTAGCTTTTGCAAGAACTTAATTACTTCAGAAATATTGCAACCATCAAAATCAAAGTCATTATCATCAAAAGTAATGGAGTTATTATCTTCCTTATTGCTAGAAATTTCAGCATCTTTATCAAGGACAGTTTCAGAGTTATCAGGCAATTTAGGACATTTTGCAATAGAAGTGGAAACATTACCAACACCAATTATCTTGCCATTAATGGTAGGAGGTTTGTAACACTTGAGTTTGAAGCATTTTCAGAAGTAGTAATAGTATAAACTCTAGCAATATTATTCTTTCTAGCAATTTCATCCTCTCTTTCCCATCTAGCATGCAATTCAGCTAACATCCTCACATTGTTATCAATTTTAACTTGTATAGCATTGAGAGTTTTGCTCTCTTTAACATCATGAGGCATGTTCTTTAGTTTCAACAAGTCAACATCAAGAGCAAGACTATCAACTTTAGAGGAAGCACATCAATTTTCCCAAATTTCTCCTCAACAGTTTTATTGAAAGCAGTTTGTGTACTAATAAAATCCTTAAGCATAACTTCAAGATCGAGGGTACACTCTTATTATTGTTGTAGGAGTTACTATAGGAATTTCCATAACCATTGCCACTATTAGAAGGATAGGGCCTATAATTGCTATTACCAAAATTATTCCTATAAGCATTGTTGTTGAATTATTATTTTTAATGAAGTTCACATCAACATGCTCTTCTTGAGCAACCAAAGAAGCTAAAGGAACATTATTTGGATCAACATGTGTTTGACCATTTGCAAGCATAGACATAATAGTATCAATTTTGGCACTCAAGGAAGAGGTTTCCTCAACAGAATTTACCTTCTTACCTGTTGGAGCTCTCTCGGTGTGCCACTCAGAATAATTAATCATCATATCATCAAGAAGCTTTGTTGCAGCACCCAAAGTGATGGACATAAAGGTACCTCCAGCGGCCGAATCCAATAAATTCCTTGAAGAAAAATTTAATCCTGCATAGAAGGTTTGGATGATCATCCAAGTAGTCAGTCCATGAGTGGGACAATTTTTAACCAATGATTTCATTCTCTCCCATGCTTGAGCAACATGTTCATTATCAAATTGCTTAAAATTCATTATGCTACTTCTCAAAGAAATAATCTTAGCAGGAGGATAATATTTTCCAATAAAAGCATCTTTGCATTTAGTCCATGAATCAATACTATTTCTAGGCAAAGATAGCAACCATTCTTTAGCACGTCCTCTCAAGGAGAAAGGAAAAAGTTTCAGTTTAATAATATCACCATCTACTTCCTTGAGCTTTTGCATTTCACAAAGTTCAACAAAGTTATTAAGGTGAACAGCAGCATCATCAGTACTAACACCAGAAAATTGCTCTTTCATAACAAGATTTAAAAGTGCAGGTTTAATTTCATAAAATTCTGCTGAAGCAGCAGGTGGAGCAATAGGTGTGCATATGAAATCATTGTTGTTCGTGCTAGTGAAATCACACAACTTAGTGTTCTCAGGAGTACTCATTTTAGCAGAAATAAAAACAGTACAGAAAATAACTTGAAAGTAAACTAGATGCAAGTAACTAATTTTTTTGTGTTTTTGATAATTGAAAGCAAACAAGATAAAATAAAATAAACTAAGCAAGACAAAAACAAAGTAAAGAGATTGGAAGCGTGAAACTCCCCTTGCAGAAGACTGCTGTCTCCCCGGCAACGGCGCCAGAAAAAGCTTGATGACGTGAATCACACGTTCGTTGGGAGACCCCAAGAGGAAGGTATGATGTAGTCAGCAGCAAGTTTTCCCTCAGAAAGAAACCAAGGTTATCGAACCAGTAGGAGCAGCAACTCTTCAGAAGGTTGTTGGTGCTCGCACGGTGCAACACGATCACCAACGTGGAATCTGCACACAACACAATCAAACTACTTTGCCCCAACGAAACAGTGAGGTTGTCAATCTCACCGGCTTGCTGAAAACAAAGGATTAAACGTATGGTGTGGAAAATGAGTATTAAATTGCAGAGAATGAAAAAGGAACAGTTTGCAGTTTGTGGTGGTTTAATCAGTATAAAAGAATGGACCATGCCGACCAAGCCCCAGCTTCATGCTCCAGTTGTTGGCGTGCCTCCCTTGCCTCTCGTTCCCTTTGGCGAGCACGGCGTTCCGTCCGAGCCTGGGTCTCCGCTTGCCTCACCCTATCCCTCTTCTCCGCGTCCGGCGTGTATTCTACGAACGAACTTTCCTTGAGTATGTCCCAACAATGGAGGAGATTCGACTCCGTGTTCGCCGGCCTCCCCGCAAGCACATTGTATAGTGGGATGGCATCCTCCATCTATGAAAATTGAATCAATAGCTAATCAACGAAATGAAGCAAGTATGATAGGACATTGTTGAGTAGGATACTGCATTGTATCACATGGAACTTACGGAACCCATTTGCGCATAGCATCCGGCAAACTTGTTAATCTCGATGACGATGCATTGCCACCTATGGCAGAGAGACACTTCATTGCGGAAAACTTCCGAATTCACATTGAACACTTCGGCGATCCGGCCCCAAAATGAATCATGGTTGTAGCATCCGTTTTCAGGATCGGGCGGGGTCGACAACCACGCATTGCACCACTTCTTATCATCGCTAGCCGAGTACCTATTCACTCTAGGAACCTATGGGCGACAACAATTTCAGAAATTAACAAAATCCTGCATCCGCATCCTAATTATTCCTAAATCCTACAATGGTGGAAGGTAGAAACGAACATACCCACGGAAGAGCCGCCACTGATGAGCCGGAACCGGCAGCACAACCGGAGCAAAGCGCCACCTCCACCGATTTAGCTGCCAGCGGCGCGGCTTCCATCTCCGCCCCGGGGCAGCTGCCCATCTCCTCCTCCTCCGCAGATCCGCTGCCGGAGTTGGCCATCCGTGCAGCTCTACGGAGCGGAGAAGAGTGACACTGGATTGGAGTGGAAAGGGGATCGGACGAAAGTGAGAGGTAGGGTTTCATCGGGGTGGGGATTGAGTTGATATAGGTGGGGTCGCAGCGGGCCGTGTCCGACATGGCGGCCTGTCCGGGCGCGTCCGGACCGCCCCGAACTCTCTCCACATATGGGCTGGTGTCGTGTCTCGATGCACGGACACCGGGAGTAGAGGATACCCCCTTTTAGGTTCGGCACAGGGCGCGAAGGAGGCTGAGAATCGTCTTCTCGGGCGGAGTCTAGATCAAGCTCTCCTCTCCACGATCAAAGCATGCAACCAAAGGGACACAAGGAGCTACCCAGGTTCAGGCCGCCCGAAGGCTAAAAGCGCTACTCCTGCATGTTGATACGTCTCAAACGTATCTATAATTTTTGATGTTCCATGCTGATATTATATCAATTGCTACATGTTTTGGTTACACTTCATATCATTTTTATGCATTTTCTGGGACTAACCTATTAACAAGATGCCACAGTGCCAGTTCCCTGTTTTCTGCTGTTTTTGGTTTCAGAAAATCTATTAAGGAAATATTCTCGGAATTGGACGAAACAAAAGACATCGTCAATAATATCACGAGGTGATCACGGAGTCCAGAGGGGAGTCGGAGCAGACCCACCAGGGGGCCACGCCACACTAGGGCGCGGCCCAGGGTGGGACCGCGCCCCCCTATGGCGTGGTGGCCCCCCTCGGCCACCGACGTCGCCTCTTCGCCTATATTTTCTCCGCGACGCGAAAACCCTATTACGGTCGATCATATTCCACGAAAAGTTCCGTCGCGGCCGTCATCGTCAATCTCAGATCGGAGGAGTTCTGAAGCTCTTCCCGGCACCCTGCCGGAGGGGAGATCATCACCGGAGGGCTCTACATCACCATGCTTGCCTCCGGAGTGATGCGTGAGTAGTCCACCCCTGGACTACGGGTCCATAGCAGTAGCTAGATGGTTGTCTCTCTACCTTGTGCCTCCGGAGTGATGTGTGAGTAGTCCACCCCTGGCTAGTGATGCGGCCGTCATCGTCAAGTAGATGCTTGTGACTCCAAGAGGGGGTATTTATGCTCGATAGTGGGTTCAGTCTCTAGATATCTGGATCAGTGACAGAAAGGTCTAAGATGGTAGATGTGCTGTTGGTACTAGGGATAAAACATTGGTGCAGTGTCCAAGGACACTTGTATTGATTACATTACACACTTTACTTCATGCAATAATCCGTTGTTAGCAACTTAATACTGAATGGGATGCGGATGCTACCTTGAAGGTGGATTATTTAGGCATAGATGCTGTTGGAATAACGGTATATGTACTTTGTTGTAATGCCCAACTAGATTTCATAGTAGACATCTTGGCATGTACTGCATTGTTATGCCCTCTCTATTTGTCAATTGCCCAGCTGTAATTTGTTTACCCAACATGCTAGTTATCTATTCTGAGAGAGACACCACTAGTGAACTGTGGACCCTGGTCCAATTTCCTCATACTGTTTACACAACCTGCTGCAATCATCTGTTTCCTGTTATTTGTTGTGTTTCCTGCTGTTTTCCACACCATACGTTTAACTCTTTGTTTCTGCAAGACCGGAGAGATTGACAACCTCTCTGTTTCGTGTTGGGCAAAGTTCTGGTTTGTGTCTATGCAGATTCCACGTTGGTGCAAATACTCTCCCGTCAACCAGGCACCAGCTGTTTTCTGGCGCCGTTGCAGGGGGAGTCAACATCAACAACCTTCCGATAGATCGTCAAGTCCTACTGGATTGATAACCTTGGGTAGATTTCTCAAGGGAAAACTTCTGCTGTCTACATCATAACCTTCCTCTTGGGGTTCACCAACACGTAGCCATCAAGCTGTTTTCTGGCGCCGTTGCCGGGGACTTGGAGGCTATTGGAAAGGGGAGTCTCTCAGTTCCAATCTCTTTACTTTGTTTTTGTCTTGTTTTAGTTTTGTTTTGCTTGCTGTTAAAAATCAAAAACCCAAAAAAATTAAATTCCTGCATCTAGTTTACTATTTCGGTTGTTACTTGCTTGTTGCCATGTCTAGTTCCACTCCTAATATCATGTCTCCTGAGGAAGAGGTTTTCACTTTTAAGCAAGGAAGTGGGGAGAGTTTGGGTGATGCTTGGTCTAGAATTTCTGAATCCTATGTTAAAACTGAACCTAAAATGGCTTTGAGTCTGTTTCTTAGTAGTTTCTATTTTGGGTTGCTTCTTTGTTATAGATATGCTCTAGATGCTGTAGTTAGGGGAGATTTCCTTCGTTATGATGGGGATCAAGCTTTCAATGCCATAAAAAAAATTAATTGCAGCATCTGCCTCTTCAAATAAAAAAATAGAATCTGCTTTTGAGAACATTCATTCAAGACTAGAATCACTTGAGTCAGAGTTGGCTAGTTTTAAAGAAACTTTTAAACTTTTTGAAAGTGTCCCTATGCCATTCGAACCTTCTGGATGGGTTCCTTCACTAAAAATTTCAATTGATGGGACCATTTTCTATGCTCATTGTGATATTAAATCTGAATTTTGCTTGATGCCTAAGAGGATTTATGACTCCTTGAATTTATATTAAATCTGAATTTTGCTTGATGCATCTCTTCATGCCTAGCTCAAAGGCATTAAACAAAAATACTTCTGGAGATAACCCATGTTTTTATTTGCTGTTTTATTTTTGTTTTCTTGAGTCAAGGATGCTTGTTTACCTCTGTAGCAACTCCTTTGTATCTTTTATTTGCTGTTTTGTTGTGCCAAGGAGAGTTACTAATGCAAAGTTGGTATTTATTTTCGGGACTGCATTGGGACAGATTGCTGTTCGTCACCGTTTAATTCAGTAGAAAATCAGAAAAAATCGAAAAATGCTGAAACTTTTTGTGCATGTTCCTGATGATGTTACGCAACTTTCATTATTTCAAAAGTTCTTCATCTGAGCATCGTAAGTGCCTCGAAAAAATTCATCATTACAGACTGTTCTGGTTTGACAGATTCTGTCTTTTATTTTGCATTCTCTCTTTTACAAGTTTTTAAGTGGTTTATTTTCGTGTAAAAGTGCCCACTTGAGCCTAGTAACAGTAGCTAATGTTTAAAATAGTTGGCTTGTGAGTTTGTCTTTGCTAGAACTTTGAAGTACTATCTTTTAGTGCACTAACCTGCTAATGAGAAAAGCTGTTAAGTTTTGGTGTGAAGTTTTCAAGTGTTGATAGAGGAGAATGATACTACATGATCAGAAGAGTGAAGAGCTTAAGCTTGGGGAGGCTTACCTCCCCAGCATATTTCAAGAAGACTCAAGCATCTCAGCTTGGAGATGCCCAAGACATCCCCTTCTTCATCTACAAATTATCAGGTCATCTCTAATGGTGCTATATTTTTATTGCTTCATACTAGTGTACTCTTCCTTGGAGCGTCAGTGTGTTTTTGTTTTCAGTTTGTTTTGTTTTGTTTGCTGTGCTATACTTGTTGGATCCTAGTATTCATGTTTGGGAGAGAGACACGCTCCAGTTTTTCATTAGAATACTCTTGTGCTTCACTTATACTTGTTGAGTATTCCTGTCTAGCTGCTGTGATTGCTTTTAGCTCCCAGTTTTTTATGTATCTCTTGTTAGAGCTATCAGTTTCTTTTGAAGAAAGTACTCTCTTGCTTCACTTATATCTGTTTGGAGAGTTGTCAAATAAGTTGATTGGTGTTTGGTTGGACCAGAAAAATGCTATGCATGTGGTAGTGGTATAAAATGCTTACATGAATCTTTTTAGATCGTTGTCTTGAGTAATTTGATGCTTGCCAATTGTTTTGAGCTGTCAAGTAATTAATGTTTAAGCTTGTGCATCATGTAAGTAATGGCTGTTAATGAAGAACTACTATAAGGATTTTCTGCTATAATAATCTGTTGCATGATAGGAAGTCCATAGTAGTCTACATAATTTTTGGATGAAGGCTATGTGTTAACAAGGAAGACAGGGGGAGTTTATGGTTCGTCAAACCTTGTGTTTTATGTACACTCTTGCTATTCCAGTTGATAATGATGTTTGCTTATAATAACCTTGCTAGCCTAAACTCTGTACTAAGAGGGAATGCTTCTTGTGCATCCAAAACCTTGAGCCAAATCCATGCCACCTGTGTCCACCATACCTACCTATTATGTGGTGTTTTCACCATTCCAAGTAAATTTCTTCATGTGCTATCTACTAACTACTCAAAACTGTACATTTCCTTTTTTGTGTCACTACTTGAAAAGCTCATAAGGACGTAGATAGGTGGTCTTTATTTCCTGGTTGATCAAATTTTACACACCTGGACTAGTGGCATATACATCCGCTTATCCAATAATTTTGCAAAAAGAGCTGGCAACGGGGTGCCCAGCCCCAATTAATTACAACTTTCATTAATAATTCTCTTCACATGTTTTGCCCTGATTTATCAGTAAGCAACTTAAATTGCAAATAGACACTCCTCCATGGTATGTGAATGTTGGAAGGCACCCGAGGATTCGGTTAGCCATGGCTTGTGTAAGCAAAAGGTTGGGAGGAGTGTCATCTATAAAGAAACTAAAATACATGTGTAAACAAAAGAGAAGAGGGATGATCTACCTTGCTGGTAGAAATAACGTCCTTCATGTGAGCCGCTCTTGTAAAGTTTGATCAACTAGTGAAGTAGAGTATTGCCTATTTATTTGATTTGTTGACACCTGTATACACCATTACCTTACAAAACAATATTTTATGCTCTCTATATGCCTTCGGGAACTACAGCTCTAGCACATGATGTTAATCCCTGCTTCCCTCTACGAAGGGCCTTTCTTTTACTTTTATGTTGAGTCAGTTTTCCCACTTCTTTCTGTCTCCTTAAGCAAACATCATTGTCAACTCCAGTATAACAGTTTTTTTCATAACTTTGTGTTTGGTTGATCATATTCTTTGCATTGACATTATCTATATGATATACATGTTGAAAGTTGAAGCAAATGCTGAAGCTATTATCTTCCTTTGTGTTGATACAAACACTTTCATGTTGAGAATTATTGCTGTCGGAGACTAGTCCCAGGAACTAGGGGTGTCTCTCAAAAGCCAGGAATCGAGTAAGGGGCTGAACACAACGTCAAACAAATCCTCAACAACCTCGGCGACGGTGCTCGTCGAGCTCGGTGAGGAACATCACGGCAGAGAGGGAACACGAGCCGCTACCCAGGTTCAGGCCCACCGTGGAGGTGTAAAAGCCCTACGTCCTGCTAAGATGTATTGCGCTGCTTGGAGAGGTTCACAGTACAAACGTGCTTGCCGAGGGCACAGTTATGGCTATGGTGGACTGAGCTCCGTCTTCTTCCTCGGACGTAGCTCTTCGGTGGTGGAATGAGTTGGTGAATGCGGGATCCCCCTCCTTGGTCGTACACTGGCTCCTTATATACTGGGCTTGGTCCTCTTCCCCGAAAACCTCCGGCGGGAAGGGATACCACAATGCCGTCGAGTTGGAGCACAGCGCACAGCGTCGGGGGTGTCCATGGACGCGGTCCATGGCAGAGAGCACGTCGTCTTGGCAGAAAAAGCCACCGTCCAACCAGGACAGTGGGCTGGCGCTGCAGAGCTTTGGGGCATGCCCCACGGTGACGTCGCAGTTGGAGCGTAGCGGCGGCCGGCCGCTTTATCACCAATTTGGCAAGTCTTGGAGTCCGCTTTGCTTGCCGCAGCTCCCTTGACCACTTTATACACGAGAATGGCAACTGCGGCGTCTTCGTCATCACGCGCAGACGCGCGCGTCACTCTGTGGCGGATGCAGAGCCCATGTGCGCTCTGCAGCGGTGCAGGAGCTTGCTTCCACTTGAAGGAACCCCGCGAGGGCCCGAACCCTCGCCGAGGTAGCCGTTGACTTCTCGCGAGGGAAAACCTCCCGACGGTGGCGCGGAGACGCGCCAGGGCCTGAAGATCCTCCAGGAGAGGCCTTCCCGAGGCAGAGGCTCCCCTCGAGGCCTCCTAGGCCGACCGTCTGGTCCTTAGCAGAAATGCTCAAACGAGCAAAGAAGCCCTCGCGAGGGAAAATGCCTCGCGAGGCTCGTCAGGCTGAGAGCCTGGTCCTTAGTAGAAATTCTTGCGGAGCGTTGGAGGGCTGTGGCAGGCCGGCCCATGGTACCCCGGTTTCTACTGGGCCGACAATTGCTGCTGTGAGCTAACTATTATGTTAGACTATTATATCTCTAAATGTTTTATAGTGTTATTCATGAAAGTTTGCACTTGTGTGATCACTTATGTTTACTCTTTATTTACTTGCTTGCAAACTATAGACCATTGGCTTGGATCACTTCATTCAGATCATGTGCATTACATTGTTATTTGATCAAAGATTGTGTTGGTAGCATGTCACTTCAAAAATTATCTGTTTTTATCGTTTACCTACTCGAGGACGAGCAGGAACTAAGCTTGGGGATGCTTGATACGTCTCAAACGTATCTATAATTTTTGATGTTCCATGCTGATATTATATCAATTGCTACATGTTTTGGTTACACTTCATATCATTTTTATGCATTTTCTGGGACTAACCTATTAACAAGATGCCACAGTGCCAGTTCCCTGTTTTCTGCTGTTTTTGGTTTCAGAAAATCTATTAAGGAAATATTCTCGGAATTGGACGAAACGAAAGACATCGTCAATAATATCACGAGGTGATCACGGAGTCCAGAGGGGAGTCGGAGCAGACCCACCAGGGGGCCACGCCACACTAGGGCGCGGCCCAGGGTGGGACCGCGCCCCCCTATGGCGTGGTGGCCCCCCTCGGCCACCGACGTCGCCTCTTCGCCTATATATTCTCCGCGACGCGAAAACCCTATTACGGTCGATCATATTCCACGAAAAGTTCCGTCGCGGCCGTCATCGTCAATCTCAGATCGGAGGAGTTCTGAAGCTCTTCCCGGCACCCTGCCGGAGGGGAGATCATCACCGGAGGGCTCTACATCACCATGCCTGCCTCCGGAGTGATGCGTGAGTAGTCCACCCCTGGACTACGGGTCCATAGCAGTAGCTAGATGGTTGTCTCTCTACCTTGTGCCTCCATGTTTAGATCTTGTGAGCTGCCTAACATGATCAAGATCATCTTATTGTAATGCTAGATGTTGTGTTTGCTGGGATCCGATGAATATTGATACCATGTTTATTCAAGTTGTTTATCTATGTGCTCTTGATATTGCATGCTCTCCGTTGCTAGTAGATGCTTTGGCCAAGTAGATGCTTGTGACTCCAAGAGGGGGTATTTATGCTCGATAGTGGGTTCAGTCTCTAGATATCTAGATCAGTGACAGAAAGGTCTAAGATGCTAGATGTGCTGTTGCTACTAGGGATAAAACATTGGTGCAGTGTCCAAGGACACTTGTATTGATTACATTACACACTTTACTTCATGCAATAATCTGTTGTTAGCAACTTAATACTGAATGGGATGCGGATGCTACCTTGAAGGTGGATTATTTAGGCATAGATGCTGTTGGAATAACGGTCTATGTACTTTGTTGTAATGCCCAACTAGATTTCATAGTAGACATCTTGGCATGTATTGCATTGTTATGCCCTCTCTATTTGTCAATTGCCCAGCTGTAATTTGTTTACCCAACATGCTAGTTATCTGTTCTGAGAGAGACACCACTAGTGAACTGTGGACCCTGGTCCAATTTCCTCATACTGTTTACACAACCTGCTGCAATCATCTGTTTCCTGTTACTTGCTGTGTTTCCTGCTGTTTTCCACACCATACGTTTAACTCTTTGTTTCTGCAAGACCGGAGAGATTGACAACCTCTCTGTTTCGTGTTGGGCAAAGTTCTGGTTTGTGTCTGTGCAGATTCCACGTTGGTGCAAATACTCTCCCGTCAACCAGGCACCAGCTGTTTTCTGGCGCCGTTGCAGGGGGAGTCAACATCAACAACCTTCCGATAGATCGTCAAGTCCTACTGGATTGATAACCTTGGGTAGATTTCTCAAGGGAAAACTTCTTCTGTCTACATCATAACCTTCCTCTTGGGGTTCACCAACACATAGCCATCACATGTCTGGATTGATGGGTTCTTCATAGTGTGGCTTACAATGGAGCCTCCCGGATGGGATACCCGGAAGGGTTTTGGCTGGAGGTAGAAGAAGGACAGATCCTGACCCGGAGGAGATCACCTTCCCCTCTACCTTCGCAGCCCTAGTCTAGTCTTGCTCTGGTTCGACTTGTTTATATCTCGTCTTGTGTTCCTCTCGTCCTGTCCTGTTCTTCCTCTCCGGTGCCATGGTCCTCCTTTTATAGGCTAAGGGGATCCGACATGGGCACGCGAGAGGTGTGAGGGGTCTTGGCGGGAAAAACCCCTTGGCGGTCCTTGGAGGAGACGTGGCACTCTCTCCTCCAAGCGTTCTGAGGAGGGCGGCATGGTCGTCCGCCCTTGGAAAAGGTGGGACGGACAAAGCCTGTCCGCCCCACCAACTGCGCTTGTGGCAACGTCACCAGGGCGCGGCCTTCATCTTGGCGCCCAAGTCTTCCACCAGCTTCCGGCGAGCTGGCGATCTTATCCTCTCGATGGTACGGATGGATACCCGGGGCGCTCCTGGCCTCCTGCCGGGAGCACGGACCCGCGGGTGTCTTGCCTGGTTCTCCTGGCGAGGGGGTGACCCGGAAGGTCACCTGGTCCTTAGTCGCAGAGACTTGTTGTCAAACTTGTCGGGTGTCCTTGAGGCAGATGGGCTAACCCATCTGCTGTACTTGACTCCTTGCCTTGTCCATCTTCTTGGTGGGCCCCAGCGGAGGACCCACTTTGGCAGCATCAGGGGAACCCCATGTTCCACTGCTGCGACAGTAGCCCCCGGGCATGGTCCCGGCGGCTCTTGCTTCAGTTGCTGCCGGGGCTATGGCCAAAGAGTTGGCCAAAGTGGGTGCCCGGCACCTTGTTTCGGTCCGTCAATCGTCGTGATGGTCTTGGAGTTATTCCGCTCGGGGGAATAACTGAGTTTGCCTCCTCGATTCCCGCTGCGGGGAAGCTGTGAAGACGGTTGGAGAGAGAAGCTCCGCGCGCTATAAAAGCGGACGAACGCCTCGCAAGTCCCCATCTTCTTCTTCCTTGACCCATCTCTCCCTTCCAGGCCAACACTCCAATGGCGAGAGGAAAGAGAGGAGTGGGACGTCCTCGAGCTTCGGCCCCGACGGAGAGAAGCTCCGATGGCCGCGGAACGCCGCCTCAAGAGGGCGAGCGAAGCGAGGTGGTGGAGGCAGAGGAGCCGTGAGATGTGGAAGAACTCCTTCTCCATCCCCACGGGCTGCAATCCACACGAGCTTCGCGCCCTACGAGTTCATCCTGGATTTGCGCCGCAAGATCCGCAGCCGGATTGACCTTCCGGACTCCTTTGCGATGGCGATGGAGAACAACCGGCCTCCGGGCTTGTGGCTGCAGGTGGAAGGCTGCCCAACGGCCCCTCCTGGATCTCGGTGGAGTACACCGTCGACGACTCCATGCTCCTTGGTCAGGGGTGGAAGTCATTCGCTCGCTCCCGCCGCCTGACCCGGGGGCAATACCTCGCCTGCAAGTATGACGGAGACGCCACACTCGCCGTGAAGATCTTCCGCTGCAGGAGGGCGCGTGGAATGCTGCGCCGAGAGTGAGAGCAGCAGCAGCTCCGGCTCCTTCGACGAGGACGAAGATGAGGAAAACTCATCTAGCGTCAAGGCCGAGGAGAGCTAGCTTCCCTGAGGGCGAGGAGCTTCAAGTCGGCGGTCCTGAAGATGTCCTTGACCTCCTTCTTGGCCGCCTCGTCGACGTACTTCTGGAAGTAGCGTCTTCCATTGTACGGTGGTGCTCCTCGCGTGCCGGGAGCCAATCTTTTTGTTTGTAAAAATTAGCCCCCGCTGTAGATCTTGAAATGAAGAAGAACTTGTTCTCCTTTTTGTCTCTTGGCCTTCGGTCGTACTTGATGTGAATGGGAGCGGTTTTTCGCCAAACGCGCCCCATTAACGCGGCAGCCGTAGCGCCAAGGGGTAGGTGGAGCATGGGAGGCCTATAAAAGGCCCTCCAGACTCCAACTCCCTTGACACATCTTCTCGCCTTGCTCCTTTCTCTTCCCCCCCATAGATCGCAGAGCAATGTCTGGAGGGGAGGAGATGTCCCTGTCCGACGTGTCGACGGCGGAATCCACTTTCCGAGGCGCGGTGGAGGTGCCCACGAGGGCGGAAGCCCGAACACCGGAAAGGACGAGGTCGTTCCCCGCCCTCGGGTCTCCTTGGTTTTCCCCGCGGTGGGGAACATCGCCGGTTCTGCCGCCATGGAAGCGTCGGTGGCGCTGGCGACCCGGAAGGACACCATCAAGATGGAACTGTGGAAGGAGGCCGCAGGCAATCAGAGATTGATCCGCCTCCTCTGCGACCTTGACGATGTCTTCAAGGTAAAGTTGCCTTGGTTTTGGCAATACGATCCTTGGGAAGAGCCTGCGCCTTGACTCGATCTCTTCCTTCGTACAGGATGAGGAGGACATCATGGATAAGTTCGTGGACCACGTGCACCTCCTCTGCAGCCAGCATGTGCCGGGGTTCGCCCGAAGTTCCCCGGCCCGTGGGACCCTGAAGATCCTGCGCGAATGCCCTCCTTCATCCCAGGCGTCCCCGGGAGTCCGGAGTTCACCCGGCAGGCGAAAACAGAACAGAAGACAAGTCTGCACAGCCAGTGACCCTGGACTGGCCTTAGTAGCATAGGCTTGTTATGTAATCAAGAAGTTGCACAGCTGAATGTAATTCGGAATTGTAATTCAGAATTTAAATTCAGATGAATGCAACCTAGCCTCAACTCCCGGGGTCATGTCCCAAATCTTCCTTTGCACTAACGCGCTGTCAAGTTTCAGAGGAGGTCCCTTAGGTGCCAGATACCCTGACTGTTCCACACACAGTGGTACCCCTAAGAGCGCTATACCTTCCGGGTGTCTGACTCCACTGTCCACAGGTACTTGGCCAGAGGGAAACGGACCGTTCGCTGGGGTGGTAGCATTACCCCCGCAAAGGCTCTCATCAACTGTCAAGCATGCGCAGGTCGATGGTATATTGACTCCGAGCGAGATGTTATGCCTAAGTGCAGGATGCTGATGCAAGGACTTAGCTGTTTTTCTGCTGCGTCCTCGATCCATCCTGTCCCTCCCGGGTATCCAACTCCTTAACCGCTTTCCACCGTCAGCTCCTGTCCCGGGAAGGCGCTGCACACAACAAACTTTCAGTAGGAAAGAATGGACCCTCTTTTCATGTCGAGATAGTGTTTCATCCGGAGCAACCCGCAAGCAAAGTTGAATGTGCATTTCTGTGCTTAGGTTCGTTAAAACACAGCACTGCCCGTTCACTCCTTTCCGCGGCAGTACGGCACGATCGGGTGGCAGTGCCTACTGATAGGCCACTCGCGCTCGACCCGTCAGCCACCGGCACCATGTCAGCCCCCTGCTTGGGGGTTGTTACGGATAACACACATCTCGACATAAATTGAGGCTCACGGAATTGAAACACTTATCTTTTATTTCTTGGCGATGACTTCTTACACCCTATTACAGAACACTAGCCCCTTGGGCGTGCTTAGCGGATTCGACGTTTGGCGATTCATGTTCGTAATTAGGGGTAGAACTTGCGGAGATTCTCGATGTTCCAGGCGTTGCCTTCCGGCCTGCCGTTCTCGTCTTCCAGATAGACTGCTCCGGGTCTCAGTGTATGAGTAACCCGGTAGGGTCCTTCCCACTTGCTTGACATCTTGTTCAAGCCCTCGAGATTTTGCATCTTGCGGAGAACCAGGTCTCCCTGCTGTAATTCCCGGGATCGAACATGACGGCTGTGATACCGGCGCAGCCCTTGCTGGTATCGAGCAGACCGCAATGACGCCCGACAGCGCATTTCCTCCAGGATGTTAATGTCATCGATCCTTTGCTCAGCTTGGGCATCTTCATCATATGCGAGTACCCGGGGGATCCGTGCCTTAGCTCTGTTGGCAGGACAGCTTCAGCTCCATAGACAAGGAAGAAAGGTGTTTCTTTGGTGGCTCGGCTTGGAGTTGTTCTGATGGACCACAGTACACTGGGTAGGTGATCAATCCAATTTCTCCCCTTGTTCTCCAGCTTGTCAAATGCTTTGGTTTTCAGACCTCTTAGGACCTCCGCATTGGCTCGCTCCACTTGACCGTTGCATCTTGGATAGGACACTGATGCAAAGCACACCTTGATGCCCAATTCTTCACAGAAGCTGAGGAAGGCTCGACTTGTGAACTGAGTGCCATTATCCGTGATGATTCTGTTGGGTACTCCGAAGCGGTAGACAATCCCCTCGATGAACTTGATGGCGGCCTGGGCCGTCTGGCGTGGTACTGGCATTACTTCAACCCACTTCGTGAACTTGTCAAGCCACAAAGAGGTATTCATGTCCGCCAACTGACTTTGGCAACTTGCCGACGATGTCTAGCCCCCAGACTGCAAACGGCCAGGATATTGGGATTGGTTGCAGTGCTTGAGCTGGCTGATTGATGTTCTTCGCGTAGTATTGGCAAGCTTCGCAGGTCTTGACCATTTGCTCGGCGTCGTGCAGGACTGTTGGCCAGTAGAATCCCTGGCGGAAAACCTTCCCCGCCAATGATCTTGATGCAACATGACTTGAACATGTGCCCTCGTGGATGTCTCGTAGAAGTACTTGGCCTTGTTCTTGTGGTATGCAGCGGAGCCTGACTCCGTTGTCGCGTCGCCGGTAGAGCTCGCCGTCGATCAGGACGTAGAGCTTGGCTTGACGAGCCACCCGCTCGGCCTCGTGATCATCCTCCGGTAGAGCATGCTCCGTCATGTACTTGACGATGTCCAGGGCCCAGGGTGGGTGGGTTCTCTCCACCGGCAACACCATTTGACCAAGGAGGAGCATAGCTTCCCTTGGTCTGGTCCTGCCGGGTCTTGCGCGCCTTCTGGGCTGGCTTCCCGGGTTGTCGAAGTAGACGGGTCACCAGCCCCCAGTGTCGATGTAGATCTTGTCTTGAGCCTCCTGGGAGGTACTGGTTCTCGCTTGGAAGCCATCTGTGACAGCTCGTCCGCGGTCGTGTTGTCATCCCTAGGGACGTACACGGCCCGGAAGCTGTCGAAGCGCCGCTGAAGCTTCCACACCTCCTCGACGTACGGTGCCATCTGAGGGCAAGCGTACTCCTTGTTCACTTGTTTGATGACTAGCTGAGAGTCACCCTTGACGATGAGCTTGGTGATGCCGAGGCCAACGGCAGCACGAAGTCCCGCAAGCAGGCCCTCGTACTCCGTCGTGTTGTTCGAGATATTCTCCTTGTACTGCATCTGGACGACGTACTTCAGACGATCTCCTGTGGGGGAGACCAAAACGACTCCGGCACCTCCTTGGCCCTTGGTGTAGGAGCCGTCGAAGTTCATGGTCCAAGCGTCGGGATCTTCTTTCCCGGGAAGGCTGGATTCCTCCACCGGGTCGTCGAACGCTGTCTCAGTCCACTCCGCCGTGAAATCAGCCAGCGCTTGACTCTTGATGTTGTTCGTGTGCTCGAACTTGAGGCCGAAACCTTGAAGCTCCACGGCCCACCAAGAGACTCGTCCGGCGGCGAGGGGATTCTCCAGCGGACTCCTCAAGGGGTACTTGGAAACCACGGTGATAGGGTGGCTTTCGAAGTAGGGCCTCATCTTGCGAGAGGCGATGAGGATCGCCAGCAACAACTTCTGCATCATGGGGTACCGCTCCCGGGCATCGCGCAGCACCGAACTGATGAAGTACACCGGGTGCTGTATCTTGCGGGTCACCGAGTCCTTGACGGGCTCAGCTTCTTCGAGAGGGAGCGCGTCAGCCCCTAGTGATGCTACTTCTGCGACGTCGATGACGGCGTCGGTGGGCATGCCAGGCTCAGGGCCTTCCGGCCCTGTGCCACCTAGCTGCTTCTTCTTGCTTGGTTGCCCCGGGAGGATGTTTCCGGGACGCTTGCCGCCGACCTTGTCCGGAGGAGCGTCACGCTCTACTACAAGAACCGCGCTGATCACCTGATTGGTGGCAGCGATGTACAGTAGTAGGGGCTCCTTTTCTGCTGGTGCCACGAGGACGGGAGGCGAGGCGAGGTATCACTTGAGGGACTGAAGAGCTTCTTCAGCCTCCGGGGTCCATTTCACGGGACCCGTCTTCTTGAGTAACTTGAAGAAGGGCAGGGCTCGTTCTCCAAGTCTTGAGATGAAACGCCCGAGTGCTGTGATGCACCCGTTGAGGCGTTGTACGTCCTTGACTCGCCGTGGCGCCTCCATGCGCTCGATGGCGTTGATCTTGTCGGGATTGGCCTCAATCCCCCGGTGGGAGATTAAGAACCCCAATAGCTTGCCGGACGAGACCCCAAACACGCATTTGTCGGGGTTAAGCTTGAAGTTGACCCGACGAAGGTTGTTGAAGGTCTCGTGCAGATCTTGAATGAGGGAGTCCTTGTACCGAGTCTTGACCACGATGTCGTCGATGTACGCCTCCACGTTGCGGCCCAGCTGGGACCCAAGACATGCTTGCATGGCGCGCTGAAAGGTTGCGCCGGCGTTCCGGAGGCCAAAAGGCATCCGGTGTAGCAGTAGCAGCCCTTGGGTGTGATGAAGGCCGTCTTCTCCCTCAGAGGCCGCCGCAGGCTTGGCCTTCTTGGGAAGGGGTTTGGTGACGAAGATGCGCTTGTCGGGTCCAGGGTCCCGCTTCTTGTTTTTGGCGGGGGCGGCTTTTTCCTCGGGTTCATCCTCCCCGGGAAACTTAGCCCCCTCCTCAGCTCGGGCGCATCGATCCGCAAGCTCCCAGAGCTCGCAGGTGGATTCGATGCGGTGATTGCTCAACTTCTCGCGCATCCGGGTATTGCGGACGTTGGCGTGAAAAGAAGCGATCACCAGCTCTTGCTTGATGCATGGGATTGTGTTCATCTTCTGGGTGAAGCGCTGGATGAACTTGCGAAGATTTTCACCCGGAAGTTGCTTGAAGTCGTGGAGGTCGCTGGGAGCCCCCGGGCGCTCGTACCCGCCTTGGAAAGCCCCCAGGAACTGTTCCTTCAGGGTCCTCCAGGAACGAATGGAACACTTGGGAAGGTTGGGAAGCCATGTCTGGGCATCTCCCTTCAGGGCCAGCGGGAACCAGCTGGTCATCATCATCTCGTCGGCCCCGGCGACTGCCGCAGCTAGGGAGTAAAGCTGCAGGAAGTCCCGGGGGTTCGTAGTGCCGTCGTAGCGGAGGACGTCGATCTTGAACTTCTTGGGCCAGGTGACCCGTCGGAGCTCAGGGGCAAGGGCGAGGCACCCTTCAGCGATGTCGTCGTCCTGATCCTCCCGGCGATGGCGCTCGCGACAACGTTCAATGCGGGTGCGCATATCCTCGGTTAGACGGTTGTTGAGGTCGTGGCAAAGATCCCGGTTGCGCGTGGTAGATGACCCGACGGAGATGGCCTTGCCGCGACCGCGGTTCAGCCGGCTCGCCATCGGTGGAGCGGTGCGAGGAGGCTCCGTCTCGCCCCGGCGCTCGCCATGGGGCTGACCCTATGGGTCATGCGCCTTGCGCCCTCCAGCCTCAGGGCCGTTGATGGTGGGCGCTCGAGTTACGTCGGGCTCGGGCCGCCGTCGGCGAAGTCAAGGAGCGCCTCTACACGGGCTCTCCATTTTTGGTAGACCTTGGGATCGCCAGAGCTCGGAGGGAACTGCATGAGAGCCTTGGCAGCGACAAGAGCGTCGTGGCGAGCTTGTGCGTCCGGGGGCAAGTGCGTAGAGGACTTGCTTTTGAAGCTTCGGGGACCTCCACTGGCGCGGACGTGATCTCGCCCCTCCTTGGCGCCGTGACCCTTGCCTGCGCCGTTCCCGACGCTTTTCTCCCCGGAACGTGGGGGCGGCTCGGAGGACAGTCCATGAGCCGCCGGATCGTCAGGGTCGACGTTCTTGTTGGTGTTGGCCCTCTCCGACGCCACCTTCTCCATAGGAGGCGCCTGTGGAGGAGCAGGCTGACGCGCATCCGCAGCGCGGCGCTCGGCGGAGGCCTGAGTGCGTGAAGGAGACGCGGCCTTCGAGGTAGCGGCGTCGATCTTCTTCCTCGGCGGCATGCTTGACGAAGAACTTGAAGTTGATGAAGAAGAAGACGAATCCAGCGCTTGCACCCCCTACCTGGCGCGCCAGATGTCGTGTCTCGATGCACAGACACCGGGAGTAGAGGATACCCCCTTTTAGGTTCGGCACGGGGCGCGAAGGAGGCTGAGAATCGTCTTCTCGGGCAGAGTCTAGATCAAGATCTCCTCTCCATGATCAAAGCATGCAACCAAAGGGACACAAGGAGCTATCCAGGTTCAGGCCGCCCGGAGGCTAAAAGCCCTACTCCTGCATGTCTGGATTGATGGGTTCTTCATAGTGTGGCTTACAATGGAGCCTCCCGGATGGGATACCCGGAAGGGTTTTGTCTGGAGGTAGAAGAAAGACAGATCCTGACCCGGAGGAGATCACCTTCCCCTCTACCTTCGCAGCCCTAGTCTAGTCTTGCTCTGGTTCGACTTGTTTCTATCTCGTCTTGTGTTTCTCTCGTCCTGTCCTGTTCTTCCTCTCCGGTGCCATGGTCCTCCTTTTATAGGCTAAGGGGATCCGACATGGGCACGCGAGAGGTGTGAGGGGTCTTGGCGGGAAAACCCCTTGGCGGTCCTTGGAGGAGACGTGGCACTCTCTCCTCCAAGCGTTCTGAGGAGGGCGGCGTGGTCGTCCGCCCTTGGAAAAGGTGGGACGGACAAAGCCTGTCCGCCCCACCAACTGCGCTCGTGGCAACGTCACCAGGGCGCGGCCTTCATCTTGGCGCCCAAGTCTTCCACCAGCTTCCGGCGAGCTGGTGATCTTATCCTCTCGATGCTACAGATGGATACCCGGGGGCGCTCCTGGCCTCCTGCCGGGAGCACGGACCCACGGGTGTCTTGCCTGGTTCTCTGGGCGAGGGGGTGACCCGGAAGGTCACCTGGTCCTTAGCCGCAGAGACTTGTTGTCGAACTTGTCGGGTGTCCTTGAGGCAGATGGGCTAACCCATCTGCTGTACTTGACTCCTTGCCTTGTCCATCTTCTTGGTGGGCCCCAGCGGAGGACCCACTTTGGCAGCATCAGGGGAATCCCATGTTCCACTGCTGCGACAGCTAGGTTTGGGGTGTGCCGGACCGTCCGGACGTTTGGGCTGGCTTTGGGGGAACCGTTGGGTGCTGGTTTTTAGCCCAAACCATGTCCGGCGGACCGCCGGGCGTTTGGACGGCCTTTTTTTTTTTGATGTAATACGTATATATTAGGGCAAAGCCAAACAGAGTACAGAATACGCATACAAAGGATAGACCAGAGGGAGACGCAGCTCCATACAAAATGCAGAAAGACCCCTCGGGAACGAGAGAAATACAACGAAGACCCTCGAGAGCTCTGCCACACCAGTCCACCGCTCGACTCCGACGCCGGCAAGCAGCACGAGAGAAGAAGACGGACACCCACACACCCAAGGTTGGAGAAGCTCCATCGCCATGACGGCTTTATGAACCCCGAGAAGAAGCACAAGAAGTGCCCACCTGTCGCTGTGGCACACGGATCGGGGAACAACCCCAAGCTCACCTCCAACCTCCAGATCTGGCCGCTCCCGTCGACGACGTCGAGGAACAGCGCCAGATCCGCCTGCCGCAGACCTCAAGCCCAGCACGGAACACGCGGACCTCCAGCCCGCCGCCAGCCTCACCAGGCCAACCGCAGTAGCTCCTGCATAAGATCCCCAAATCTCCACGTCGGCGAGGGAGCAATCGCCGAAGCGACGATGGAGAAGGAGAAACAAAATCCACCACGAGATCGTCACCACCGCCATGACAATCTCGCCTGGAACCCTAACCACCTAGATCCATGACCGGCACGAGCCGAGGAAGCCGCGTTGGGGCTGGATCTGGAGGAACTTATTCGCCGCCGCCGTCACCACCGTCGAAACCGAAGCGACGGACGAGCGAAAACCTAGCCCTAACCTATCTACACACCATGAACAGACCAGCGAGGTTCCCCCTCCCTCCCGCCGCCGGAGCGGCTGGCGGAGGAAGGAGGAACCCCTAGGCCCGCCGGCGGAGAGCGGTGGCACTCGAGTCTTCTCCCTTATCGCCTGTCGCGAGAGCGAGAGGATAAGAGAAAGAAAAGTTTTGGACGACAGCCGGGGAACATATACTTGTCGAATAAAATGGGGGATGGATAGAAGCAAGAGACGTCTCTTTCCTTGATTGACAGTAACGAGCACGAGCTTTGAAGTGGTGCGGCACCAGGCAGTGCTATCGCTGAGCGCGTGAACCGGGAATCTGACGCGTCCCATCATCGATGGCCACGACCGACGTGTGAACCGGGAAACCCTCCCAGGTTGGGTTTGCAGACTAGTTTAGCGGACTTGCTTATGGCCGGCCAGCGAGTAATTTAAGCGCCGCGAATGCAGCGTGCCTGCGAGGGCGGATTGATGTTCCACGACGTGACTTGTTAACAGCAATCGGTCCCCGGCATCGAGGAGAAAAAAAAGCAAGCAACGGGCCTTCCCTTCCTCATGGTCCAAACCGTTGATGTTGCATCTACGCTGTGACGCTGTCAGGCTCATCACTGTGCGAGTCCCGTTAAGTACACGTCTGATAGTCAGAAAAGGCCACAGCACCACGGGAATTCTTTGTCATCAAGACTTAACTCTTGGATCCAACGAGAAAGCACGTGGCCAGTTACCCGCCTAACATGCCCACAGCCAATCATAGACGTGATGCATTCTGCACACTGCAAACCTTAGGGTGTGTTCGGTTGTAGAATTGCATGGAACGGAATGGGATGGTTCCGTTTCTGAGACGAATTCCTGCGTTCGGTTATAGCACGGAATGGAACCAAGTGATACCTCAGAAGCGAATATTCGGGGAAGATGCGGAATACACCCGTCTGGCCGAATCGGCCGGACGGGGTGGAATGGACACTCGCTAATCACTCTCGCGATGGGAAAGAAACCGCTCGTCTCACCTCTCACCCGAACCCTATCTCCATTCGCTCCACCACGCTCGTCTCACCCCTCACCCGCGCCGGCGCCGCCTCCCTCGCCTCCCTCACCCGCGCCGGCGCCGCGACCCTCACCCGCGCCGCCTGGACCAAAGCAGCCAGAGGAGGGGCAAGCGGAGGCGGGGCACGACCGGCGGAGGCAGAGGACGACCGGAGCAGGGGCGGCGGAGCAGGACTCGAGCAAGCTAGTTGAAGAAGAGCGTGAGCATCTCTACCTCCCTCCCCGTTTCGTCCTGCTTGCTAATTGGCTTATTTGGCGCTGTGATGTGGTTTCGGTATGCTTCTGGTAGTAGCAGCTGCTTGCTGATCTATGATGCTTGCTGATCTATGATGCTGCTTGCTGATCTATGATGCTATCAAATGAAATCCCTGAAAATTTGCTCGCATTTTGATATGAAATCCCTGAAAATTTGCTATCCAATGAATGAAATGTCTTGGAAATATATGCTGATCCATGAAATTTCTTGCCAATATATGATGAAATCACATGTATCTTCTTTATTAGCAGTGTATAAATTGTTTGTATGCATTGTAGATGGGCAAAAGCATGGATAAAAGGAAAAGGCTGATTAGGGGAGCCGCTGTTTTTGTTGTTTGGGCTGCGATTGTTGTAGCTGTTCGGGTCTTAAAAAGAAAGAGAAGACCATGTATTTCCTATGGTCCAATGCACGAAAGAGATCGGATAAGAATTGAGTATCTCACTAGTAAAATATGGCACTCAGATGTGACTTGTATAAACATGTTGCGGTTTAACAGAGCTTCTTTCTTTAGGCTGTGTGAGATAATGAGAGAACGCAAGTTGCTAGAAAATAGTGTCCATTTATGTGTGGAACAGAAAGTGGCAATGTTCTTGCATACCATTGGACACAATCTTCGGAATAGAGTTGTTGCAACAAATTTTGGTAGAGCGTTCAGCACAATTAGCATATATTTTAGGCAAGTCCTTCATGCCATTGGTGAGCTGCGTAATGAATATATCAGGCCACCTTCATCGGAGACCCCAGAAAAGATAGCAGGAAACCCTCGGTTTGACCCATATTTTAAGGTATATGCCAAAACTATTACTTAGCTACGTAGGATTGTATTCACCCATAGTATTGACATTTCTTTCACTATATAGGATTGTATTGGAGCTATTGATGGCACACATGTGCGAGCATCTGTTGTTAAAGATGTGGAAGATTCATTTCGTGGTAGGAAGCCTTTTCCTACTCAAAATGTGATGGCAGCGGTAGGTGTTGGCTGGGTGGGAGGGGACATCACATGATGCCAACGTTTTAGCTGATGCATTAGGGCGTGAGAGAGGCCTACAAGTACCACAAGGTAATAAATTGACTTAGATATGATTGTCCATATATTGTCCAAAAAATTGTGACCAACTTGTGTCTTTTTTATAGGCAAATATTACCTAGTTGATGCCGGATATGGAGCCAAGCCCGGCTTCATCCCACCTTTCCGTAATGTGAGATACCATTTGAACGAGTGGGGCAACAATCCCGTACAAAATGCGGAAGAACTTTACAACCTTAGGCACTCATCTCTACGTATAGAGGTAGAGCGAGCCTTTGGATCCCTCAAGAGGAGATTCAAGATTTTAGATGATGCCAAACCATTCTTTCCCTTTCCGGTACAAGTTGACATTGTTGTAGCTTGTTGTGTTCTTCATAATTACGCACTATCCCAAGGTGGAGATGAATTCATCTTACCGGAGATAAATTGGACCGCCCACCCAATCCGGTCACAAACACAACAAGCAAGAAACCATAGAGCCACGGTTGACCGTAGTCAACAAATTGCTAATCAAATGTGGGCGGATAGGCAGATCATGTATGGTCATTGAGTGTGTCAAAACCATGTATTTGAAGTGTTATTCATGTATCCTTTCATTGTATTTTATTTGTGGACGAAATGGACCATTTTATGTATTGAAACCATGTGTTTGTGATGTTATAATTCATATTTGTTCAACTATTTCAGTGCTGGTCGAAATTGACCATTTTATGTATTGAAACCATGTGTTTGTGATGTTATAATTCATATTTGTTCAACTATTTCAGTGCTGGTCGAAATTGACCATTTTATGTATTGAAACCATGTGTTTTTAATGTTATAATTCATATTTGTGCAACTATTTCATTGCTGGACAGAAATGGACCATTTCATTTATTGAAACCATGTGTTTTTAATGTTATAATTCATATTCGTGCAACTTTTTCATTGCTGGACAGAAATGGACCATGTTGAAAGCATCGATGCTAGTGGGAGCAACACCCAGGGTGCAAGTGGGAGCAACACCCAGGGTGCAAGTGGGAGCAAGACCAAGGCGGTGGTTCACTGGACCAGTCCTATGTCCACGATGATGCTTGGCTTTTTGGCTGACATTGTGGCTAGTGGTAAAAGAACTTCAAGTGGTTTCAAGCAGTGCCATCATAACCAGTGTGCTCAGGTTCTGAATGACCACTTCAAGCTATCACTGAATCATGACCAGATTAGCAACCACCTCAAGAAGTGGAGGAAGATTTGGGGCAGGCTGATCCAATTGAAAAAACTGAGTGGAGCTCTATGGGACGAGGATACTTGCACTATTGGACTTAGTGATGAACACTACGCAGGGCATTGCGCCGTAAGTTTTTATCTAATGCATTCTATTTACTAACATGAAGTTTTGTGTACTATATGCTTCTCACTTGTGCATCTTTTTGTAGCACAACAAAGCTGATATCCCATTTCTGAATACCCCAATTGAACATTACCGTGCAATGGAAACAATCTTTGGGTCCACTACAGCAACAGGGAAGTACGCCAAGTCTGGCAATGACCCCTTGTCTATCGATCTAGAAGATGAAGGCCAAGAGAGTGAGGTGAACACATCGCCAAATGAAGGCGAGTCCGCTGGCAAAGGACCAGCGAAGAAGAAGGCCAAGCTTGTGCACAAGGAAGATGATCCCTTGGTCACCACTCTCAAAGATGGTTTCAAGATGATGGCTGAAGCTCTTGTGAAGTCAGGTGGAGATGATGATGATATACCCGATGGTTTGTGGGATGCTTTGAAGGAACTCAATGGATTTGATGAAGACCACATAGCTCATTATTATGCTCATCTTGTTGATAATCCAAAGATTGCAAAAGCATTAATGACTCTTAGCAAGGCAAACAAGTTGGTTTGGGTGGGTAGGTACATGGAGAAGGTCTTTGGAGTGGTCTATAATTTGAATTGAAGTGATGGTATGAACTTCAATTATCTTTAGGCTATGTTTGATACCTATTATGCTATATGGACTGTAATGATCTATTATGCTATATGGACTGTAATGATGCACTGACCTCGAACTATGCTTTTGGACGACTACTACGCCATGAACTAGACATGGTTGAAGTCTGTGGCATGAAGTACTATGCCATTCTTTTGGATGAATGTAACGAATTTGGACTACTTTGTAATGAAGTTGGAGTATTTGGATGATTATATGTTATGTGATTTGAAATCTGTGTTGTTAGAATATACTTGTTTTCATTATGAATATATATTTGTTGCTGTTTATTGCTGAAAATATAGGCGAAATTCTGCCAAAATTTCGATTAATATTGTGCTACTAAAAATCACACAGCAGACAGCAGTGGACACAACAGTGGTAAGCTCACCATTCCTGTTAAAGAGGTGACCACATGCCACTTGTAGCCATTCCATTCTCATCCCATTCCAAAAAAGAACACAGGGATGGAATGGTTCCGTGACAATTTTGTGTCCAAACCGAACACACGGATGGAATGGTTCTGTGACAGTAGAATGGAATGGTTCCATTCCATTCCCGCACATTCTACAACCGAGCACACCCTTAGGGCACCTCCAACGGGTGGAGCAAACGGACCAGCCCAGTCCGCTTTTGTCCGAACGGACAAATGCCCTTCTCCAACGGGCTGGCGCATCCGGACTGGTGTCCGCCCGGACACCAGTTTTCGACCCAAACGCGGCCCAACTTTGGGGCGGCTTTGGGGCGGGACGGACAGGCTCTCGGTCCGCCTCTTTGTCCTCCCTATTCGCGTCGGGCCCAAGGTCCAGCCACAGAATCCCCTCCCAAACCCTCGTTCGACCGCCCATTCCCTCCCCAGCCGCCCCCAGCCGCCCTCGCCGCCCCAGCCGTACGTTCATGGAGGACGGGCTGTCCAAATCCACGGCCGCTACCGGCGCCGCCCTACTCGTGGTGAAGAAGGAGCCGAAGCCGGCCTCGGTCAAGTGACAAGGCCGGAGGGAGAGGACTCGGGAGAAGAAGGCAGAGGAGAAGGCCGTCCTCGCAGCGGCCAAGGAGAAGGAGAGGCTCGCCGCCATCGCGCATCAGGCCAACTCCGACCTCATCGCCGCCCAGGCCGCCGTCCGAGCTGTCCTTCTCCTCAAAGGGGAGGTTTTTGCAGGGGCCTTCGTTGCTGCCACCGGCCTCTCCCCCGACACGGTTCCGTTGGCCGGAAGCTCGGTCTCCTCCGCCAAAGCGAAGCCGCCTAAATCCTCGTCCCCCGGCCTCTCGACGCCGTCGCCGGCGGCCGCCCATCACCCAGTGTCGCGGCTGGGTTCCCGCGAGGACTCGCCGGAGATTTCGTCGGTCCCGGTCGAGCCGAAGTCGCTCGACCTCAACGTGACCCCGAGTGCCGGCGACGGGCGGCCCCGTGGCAAATCGAAGACCACGGCGGGTGGCAAGATGACCATGCCCGAGGCCCGTGCCCTCATGTTCGACGGGAGCGAGTTCTCGCCGATGACGCCTGCCAACCCGGCCTACTTCACCGAGGATGTCATGGACGACATGATCAACGGCCGCACCTACTTCGATCCTGCCGAGGCCGAGACACAAGAGGCCAACACCTACTTCGACCCGGCCGACCTCGACACACAAGACCCCGACGCGACCATGCCCGAGACGGAGGCCGATGTGGTCGACATTAAGGAAGAGCCAGTCGATGTCGATGAGGAGCACGCCCTAATCGCGGCGAGCCTCAAGCGGAAGAACATCCGCACGGCCTCGTACACGGACAAGGAAGACAGGGTGCTATGCGAGTCATGGATGACTTGTGGGCAAAATGCAAAATGGGGTGCCCAACAAAGGGGCATCGCATTTTGGTTTAGGGTGCACAAGCATTTCCATGAGCAAAGGAAATTGCCGCCCTACCGGATTGAGAGTGATCGCAATGAGGGCTCACTCACAAAGAGGTGGCAACACATCTCGGCCGAGTGTTGCAAATTCCAAGCGGGCTACGAGCATGTGAAGAACCGGCCGGTGAGCGGCTACGGGGTTGAGGACAAGATGAATCAAGCTTTGGAGTACTTCAAGGTGGCCTTCAAGACCAAGTTCACCTTGGGCCATTGTTGGGACATGATCAAGGGTTGTCCAAAATGGCTAGAGAGCTACAACGCCATGAAGAAAGGGGGCCTTGAAGGCTCGAAGAAGAGAGCCAACGATGACCCCAATGATGATGTGAATCCCGGCCAAAGCTCGGGTGGCCGGGCTGTGCGGCCGAGAGGACACAAGTCCTCGGCGCAAGACGTGAAGCGTGAGGCGGCACAAGCACAATTGGAGGAGACCCTGAAGACGTTGATCTCCGGCAAGGAGGAGTCCACCGCCGCTAGGTACGTGGAGAAACGCAAGGACAAGGAGGAAGCCATGGCAAGGTATGTGGAGATGACAAGGAAGAAGCTCGAGATCGAGCAAAAGAAGATCAAGGCCGAGGAGACCCGGCTCATGCTCGAGGCCAAGGCGGAGGAGAATCACGTGAGGCTTGCGTTGCTCGCCGAAGATAACCGGATCATGATGGCCGACTTGACCATCATGGACCCGGAGCAAAGGGCATGGATTCTCAAGAGGCAAAAGATGATCCGTGAGCGCGAGGACATGTGATGTCCTATTTATTTCTATTTATTATGTGTTGAACTATTTAAATTTTGAAGAATTTGTATTTTGAACTATTTGGATTTCGAACTATTTGGATTGGGGCCAATTTGAGTCATTTGAATGTTCCAATATTTTTTGTTGGCCCATTTTGCGCCAGGCCGTTGGGGGCACCCCCACCCCAAACGGACAAAGGCTCAAAATGTGTCCGCTGTCCGCCCCCAAACGGACCAAATCGGACACATTGGGGTGTCCGTTTGCTCCACCCCGTTGGAGGTGCCCTTACTGACAGTGTCGTGTACCGGAAACACCCGTACACGAAAACACTTTCAGCTTCCCAAAAAAACGACTTTCGAATTTAGAAATCCATCCGCCAGTGCAGATACACTGACTATACACGTGCCGAATAATTTTAGAAAATAATTGGCACTGGATTTTACGTTGACAACAAACCTAATTCATACAACATCAGCAAATATAGTACATACATGCTCAAACATAAGGCTAGACTTAAACTGAAATCCTAAATATAGCCCTAAACTAACCAAAAGGGCCTTCAGCTGCCGTCGCGCCGCCGCACTACTTGCAGCGTCGGAGTTCGCGTACGACTTGACGCGTGTGGTATGCGGCGTCCTGACAGAGGCCGCGCGCAAGCTGGTATGCGTTCACCGCGCCGAACAGCCGGGCGACCCAGTGGCGGCGCTTCTCCATGCGACACTCGGAGCACAAAAACTTCGCCAGGATGTGCGCCATCAGCTAATCGTCGTTCGTGATCGCGCCACGCTCATCGGCATTGTTGTCGGAGTATTCCAAAGCTGGCAGCGACGACCCTGCCTCTGACTCATGGCCGCCCGGAGGAGGTGCCCGTCGAGGCAGCTGATGCCACACTCCATTTCGCGGCGGATGGGATCGACAAATTGCTCCCGGGAGGGATGATTTCGTGGCGGAGGGGGTGGGGCAGCTAACCCTAAATCGCCCCCGGTATCGGAGAGGGTCGATTTAGTGCGCCCACAATATTTTTATCCATACCGTCCCGATATGGGGTAACTTTTCGGGTCATCAGAGAGATCCAAAACCGCATATCGGTCGGAACTTTCCGGGCCGAGGGATTATTCAGTATCTGCTATAGATACTGTTAGGCGACATGGCAAATCATTTCTTCACCACTTCTGCTTTGATTGTTAGAGTGGTTGTGGACTTGTGCTGCGATTGACTTCGAAGCATAATCTACTTTGCAGTGGTAGCATTATTGTAGCACGTAACTTTAGACTATATCGACCCGCACGGTCTCTGCTGTTATGTGCTTTTCTGATGATCGGCTAAAGATCAAGGGGAAAAAGTCTTTGTTTTGATTAAATTTCCCTGCAAGCTGGGCTAGGCGCATGCTTTGTTGACTTGAGGAGTCCATCAGGTCGCCATGCTTATCGACGCAGCAGTCCATGTCATCTTTCATGCAACCTATCCATGTCATCTTTTCTTTTCATCCACATAATTGTCACTAATATTTAGTCCTCAAATATTTAGCAATTTCACACGAATCAAATTTAGTGTCTCAACTATTGTGACAACTAAATCTCAATAACAAGTAAAAAAAACTAAATCTGAATAATTGAATATTTCATGCATCTTATACCAATTTTATTTACATAATAATTTTGTAAAAAGATTTCCGCTGCAACGCGCGGGTTATTTTTCTAGTATATATATAAGAGTTGTTTCTCAAAAAAAAAAAAACTGTAAGTTGCTACTTAAGCTGTGGCAGAGGACCGAGACAGCTGAGCAGAGTGGTCTAAACCCGTAAGAGCAGTCATGCTGAGAAGATGTTTCAGGATTAGGGATGCTCATGAATGTATACGTACCTGTTTATAACGCTGAACAGTTACCTGGTAGTTTTTTTTTCTTTGCAGGAGGCCTCTGCATTTTCATTCCCCGAAGTTTCTATGAAAAACCTTTAGCTTGACGGTGCCTAATTGGGCGTGCTAGTTGCCATTTGAAGTGACAACAGATGATCCGAATCGCACAATGGATATGTCGATCAAGACATCCACACGTACACATGCGTGAAAAATGGAAACACTATCGGTTTATCTCTGAGCTAAGAAACTCGGAATGCTACATATGGACAGTCTAGACTAGACTGTCTAGTCGTCCTCGTGTTCTCCTCATCGTCCATCGCTCCATCCTGGAACTCAATTACTAATACTACTAGTTAAATGCCCGTGCGTTGCTACGGTCCCATAAATTGTTTTCTTTATACGACAAAAGTTGAAAGTTTATGGGCATAGAAACATGTAGCCACATAGTATTTAAAAAACAAAAATATGTTGCTTAGAACACATCTTGATAAATATACAATTTAACAACGCAATGGAAACAACAACCCAACAATTACTGCTTGTTGACTAAGATTTCAATTTCGTCCTCATGAAAGCAATAGTTTTCATATGCAGTCGCCCTTGCTATGTAGTAGAAGATAAAGTGTGATTGTTAGCTCTTGGAGTCGGCTTTGCCTGGTCATGTCAGTCGATCGTACCATCTTCGTCAGATTAGCCAAATGTACAGGAGATGGCTCCATGTGATTATCTCCAGACTTGTCTCTCACCCTTTTCCAAAATGAAAACCTAAGAGTAGCAATTCTTACTTGGAACAAAAAATATAGGACAAGTCATTTATAATCAGAGACAAATAGAGTGGGCAAAATTATGTAATTGTGCACACCATTTATTAAGGGCATTTCTAAACAATCACAGTTATGCAAATCTAACACTTAAGTCCTAGATCCAGGTCGTTACTTTGATTTTACAAACAAATGAACTCGATCACGTTAGAGTTGCTGTGAGGCAGATCGTTTGACATCTTTGGGTGTGGTGCACGTTGCAAAATACATATGATAAGTGTAGTAAGACCAAACAGTAAATGTAGAAATTATCAGATATAATTAGTAGGAATACATACGACCATTTTACAGGACACCTCACACGCTAATTTATATTCCCCGGTTCATGAACAATCTATCCCAGTGTGACCCATGGCGGACCGCATGCAAGCAGCTGCCCTCGGTGAGGTATTCCATGTTCCAGCAGATGGTGGAGAAGCTGGATGTGCACCTCAATCATCTGTTCACCTCTGCTAGACAATACACAAAGAAACATGAGCTGAAGTGACGTATATTTTAAGGAATACCCCGTACATTACCAGAAAATGCTACTAAATTTTGGTTATGCATCTCAAGTTGATAAATGATAAATTTTGGATCCAAGATATAAGTAAAACTTTCATTCAACCCTGAATTAATATATTAATGTTCTCATGGAACTGCATTGCATAATTGTACTGGACAATGTGTTTGTTCTCAATGAGAAATGCACACCCAAAATAATGGAGAAAGTATGCAACACTAACACTATGTTGGCATGAGAAATCTAAGGAGCTCGAGAGTAATGTCGTTTTGGTGTCCAGATTGCATAATTGTCACTATAAACTGATTCGAGCTTTTATGACAACTATCCAGATCATGTTGCCTCTAGGTGTTACACTGAAGGCTAATAAATATCAGACTGCCAAAGAAACAGTTAAGCTGAAAAAGATTCAGAGATTGAGAATGGATACATGTAGACAGGTTGCGCACAGTTCAGTTACTAACCCCAACACCCAAGGTGATCTGACTCGTGCAAATACATTTCAAGGAGAGCATAAGAATTTAATTAGGATGTATGACAAGCACCAATTGGAATATGTATACCTTCTGAACCAGCCCCATGCACCAGGTTGTCCCGCTCTGTACCTTGACAGTGACTCAGGGACAATGTACTCTCCAGAAGTAACAACAGAGTTCAGTTTCAAGTTCTCATGTGCAAACAATCTACTTGACAAAATGGTCATGGACATGCCCTCTCAGACCCTGATCTAACAATGCAAGAACACATTCAAATTCAGAGTAATATCATACAGTATTAGCATTTACACACTGCAGTTTGCAAATTTCGAGCTGCGACAAAACACCCCGGAAATTAACAAGCACGTATGGGATTATTGTCAGAGATGAACAGTTGCTGTTTTCAGAGGAAGTAATTACAAATCATCTGGAAATAAGTACTAAAACACTGCTTCCTTCAAGATGTTGCAAATAGAGAACTTTACTTCAGGCACAGTAATAAGTAAAGAGCCTTACTGATTATCCCAAAATTTTGTAGCTATTTAGCTTCCACCTTTTCCCCTTAACTCAAGTTCAGCTATATGTTAGCCAAACACACATGCACAGCAAGCCAGCAGAAGATGATGCACTGTTACGGCCTTGAAGATTTGATCGGCTGAATAGGCAATTGGTTCTACAGAAACACAAATGCACATGCTTGTGATAAGGATGTCACAACAATAGAACTCACCTTGCTCGATCTGGCAATCGCCCTCGCCTGCGTGGGCATACCGGACGATAAACAATTACATGGCTCCTGCTACTAAAGATTCAGTAAACGCAAAGGGACAAACAATTGCAAGATGTGCATTGCACATAAATATAAGAGCGTCTGTTATGCAACATATGATTTCGTTCTAGTAATAGTTTTAAATTTTCATTTCTCATCTTCCATGAACTTATAACTTTTCAATATTCAAACTGGAAGCAAGAAGTCCCAAAAAATAAATAAGTACCTGCTATTGGTACACAAGCTCGGGCATAGCCTGCATAGTATCGTTCTGGTCATCTCAGTAACCTTGTCTGCACATTCGAAAATTGGTCTCTGGCCTTCTCGGTAAATTTGGCTACAATAAACACATTAGTGTGATATCAAGAAGTTAGGCGGTTGTACCTGACAAACATATAAATCTGCTATGCCAAAAATGACAATGCTGAACAGAAATCAATTCACTCCACAATCAGGGCAAGTAGAAACGCAAAACAACTATTTACCACGAGGATAGCTTGGTTTCAGCAGGCGTCAATTCATGAGGACCCTTCATGTACTTGTGAGGCGAAGTAGTCATACATGAAAATGCAGAAGACAGACATCACTCGGAGCAGGGGACTTGCCCGCATAGCCATCCATGACGAACTGGAGAGCAGCAGGTAGGCACAAAGAATGGAGAAAATGGGAACGGGAGGGAGATGAAGGGGCAGAGCATCTCACTCTAGGCTCCGCCGAGCTGGGCGAAGGCATCGACGAAGTGCTTGTGGAGGTCGGCGGTCCACCGGAGACGGGGCTTGGGGTGCGCCGCCGCCGTCAGCACCAGGCTCGGCGCCCGTCGGGCCCGGCCCGTCCGTACGGTGATGGATAAAGCCAGGGGGCGGGAGGCCGGCGAGCTTCAGGTGGGCTGCGGGAGGCCGGTGAGCTTCAGAGTGGGCTGCGGGAGGCCGGCGGTGATGAGTGGCGAATGCTCCGGGCGGCGGCGCGGGCGGGCGTCGGTGGAGCTCCAGATCGAGATGTGGGTCCGGGCGAGGAGCTCCCATGTGCTGGCGGCGCTGGGCGACGCTGCAGCATGGCGAGGAGGTCCCAGGTGCTGGCGGCGGCGGTGGGCTCGCGCGGCGGCGCCAGTCGGCGGTGAGGGGCGGCGCGAGCGTTGTTGGCGCAAGGCGGCGGCGACATGCGCGAGAGGAGAGGCGATAGGAGGAAATGAGGGCAGGGCTGGCGAGCGGACGGACGCGCTGGGCGACGGTGGACCCCACACGTGTGACGAAGCGATTATTAGCGATAGCGGACGAAGGATGTTGGACGAAAATTTCTGCCAGTTACGTACGTACGAACTCCCATTTAATAGTAAAGACTCGTCAGTCCGTGCATTTGCATGGGCTAGTATAAACTTTAAACAAATTTTTTTTTGTGATTATTTTGATATATAATTTTTTCCCCGGTGTGTAGTTTAAAGTTGCTGATTTTGGAACTTTTATTATTTTTCTGCATATTTTTTAGGGAATATGGCAGAGTTTTAACAATTTCTGGATTCTTTTTCGAGGGGGGAAAAAATGACACGCCGGGCCCACGCTGACGTCGTTGCGACGTCAGCAATGGCGCAGCGAGCAGGGCGAGGACGCCGGCGCGGCGGCACGGCGAGGTGGGACGCGTGCCCGCGCGCGTCAGAGGCGCGCGGAGGCGGGCTTCCAGCGGACGGCGGCGCCGCCTCTTCTGCGTCGCCGGAACGGCCGCGGCGGAGTGCAGACGCGGCGGAGGGAGCAGTCGCACGGCGGCGGCGATTCCGGCAACGGCGCGATGTTTCGGCACGCGTCTTTCGGTGAGGGGAGAGAAGAGGCGACGGCGAATCCCGCCGTGCCCGTCGATTTGAGTGCGGAAGAGCAGAGCGGCTTGGTTGACCGTTGGAGAGGTAGTTGATAGGTATTGTGAGGCCATTTCGATTTCTAACAACTTAACCTCTACCTCTAGTGTGTTTTCTCATTGTGTGCTAGGTTCCATGGATTATGAGACGCCACTACTCGACTTGACGATGCCTCAAATGGAGAAGATGTACGTGGAGGATGATGATGATGCTACCCCATGTCTACTTCAAGATGAAATAGTCGGCTACATTGAAGCCTCTACTACTTCAACACCTACTTCACATGAGCGGGACTACAAAGGTATGGGTGTTGATGTGACCATGATCCCGCTACTGGACATGATGAAATATGATTGCTTGCATACTATGGATGATTTTATTGACACATCATATGATACATTCTTATTCCCGTGTGATATTTTGTTTGAAACCAATGTTGATCATGAGGAATTACCTATTTGCGATGATTTTGCCTTGATCATGCCTTGTTACGAATGTTTCCACTTTTGTTGCTTGCAATATGTTGAACAATTCTTCTTTCACATGTGTTGCTTGCAATAGTGTTGAAATGATTGATAATGAGATTACCCCATAGCTTTCTCACTTTTTGGAGATGTTTCATTTTCTCTTATGGAACTTGTTCCATCCTTCACTTTGCATAGTGATTATCCACATATGTCATATTTTCCAATTGATTTTTGTGTGGTTGGTGATGTGCAAATGAAGAGACGCGTCATGATGGATGATGTGTTCATATACCGTGCACATAACTTCTTCATATGTTGTCTTGTGTGTACCGGAAACCGCATGATGTCAACCTCAATTGAGCATGAGTTGACAATACGAGCTCTTGAGAGCATACATGTGAGTAGTCGATTGAATCCAACTCTCAAATCTTTCTCATGTTTTGCATCAAACAAGTTGAACAATTTCTCTTGCTTTTGGTTTGTTTGCAAACATGTTGGTGCTTTTGGTCTCCCCTATGACAAGCATGTTTCCTTGATCTTTCACATGGATGATTTATGTGTTGCCACAAATATGATGAACACTTGTTCTTTCCAATGGCTTGTTTGCAACCATAATGACATTTTGTGCATGTCTTGTCATGAGTTTATTGGTTTATACCATTTTGGTGTTGCAACAAATATGTTGAAAACTTGCTCTTTCATTTGCTTTGTTTGCACCCATGATGATATTTTGGACATTTTTCATTGTGTGTTTTTGCCAAATTCTCCTCTTGTTGCATCAAGGTTGATGACAAATTGTCCCTTCCAATGCCTTGTGTGCAATAACGATCATATGGTTCAAGATGAGATACCTAGATGGCACCCTCATATTTTCATGGAGTTTTTGTGTTCCCACATTTTGAAGATGTTCCATTGGATAGCTTGCACATTGACCTTGCACTTGCACTACATTTTCATATTCTTGTGTTGTGCTAACGGTGCTATGACAAAGAATGGACATGTCATTGTTGATATGCTCCTCTTTCTTGCACACACACATGGTTTGCTTGGTTTTTGATGTTTGTAGACATGGTGAATCCCAATTCTTCGACAACACATCTACCTCCTTTGCATGGTGATGAAGAGCAAGAGTCGAGGATGACTCTTTTAAGGGGGGGGGGGGAGATGATGTAGCCCGAGTCACGTCCATCACCATGTCAAGTACTCCAACACTCCACAAGTCACCATGGACATCAAAGGTGAACTCCTTCCTCTATGTGAACCTCGATATGACACTTTGGAATGGTATTCTACTTGACCATCGTCACTTTGTATTGCTATTCATGACGAGTACGACTCCACGGGAAGATGGCTAAGGCGCACGAGGAATGGAGTCCGACAAGACGGTGGCTTGGAAGAGAAGAAGGAAGAGGAGCAAGCAGCCCCAGGCAGCGGTACTTCCGCCAGAGGTCGCGGTACTACCGTCCCAGCAGCTCCAGGCAGCGGTACTACCGCCGCCGCTACCGCCAGAATCGGCGCTCTGTTGCTCAAGCCGGTACCTCCAGCGGAAGCGCAGCGGTAATACCGCCCCGCAGCGGTACTACCGCCATGACATGATCAGAGGCGGCTTCGAAGGCCCGCTCCGGCGGTACTACCGCTGGACCCAGCGGTGCTACCGCTGCAACGGGAACCAGCACGGGTTGGAGGCCCTTATCCTCTCCCCACCTACCCCCTTTGTGGTCAAACCTATATATAGGCACCTACCCCCTTCATATCTAGATAGACTAGGTTTTGAGATTAGAGTAGAGCTGTGCCCCCTACCTCAAGATGGTCTCCTTCCTCCCCTTGTGGGGATGATTCCTCCCCTAGTGGAGAAGATCCCTCTAGTAGATTCAAGACATCTACTTGTAGTTTGACTACTTGCCAATCTTTCATCCTCGGGTGACTTTATTGGAGCGGTTTGGTTGACCATTGGAGAAACAACCATCCAAGATCCCTTCTTGTATCTACTTGCCGATCTCCCACCCTCGTGTGGATTCTATTGGGCCGGTTGGACCGACCGGTAAGGGAAACGGTTCTTGTATCGGGTTTGTGTTCTTGTATTTCTTGGTGTTCTTCGTGTTTCTCCGTGTTCTTGTGTGCGTTCGTCCACTCCCGCCGTCAATCCGTGAAGATCGGGCAACCCTAGAAGCTCCAACTTCATCATATGGTATCAGGGCCAGGTTGCCACGGATTTAACATGTGTTTCCACCCCCAAATCCCCCTAATTTTTCTTTGATTTTGAGAAATTCGAAAATTTCCACCAAAAATAGCCCCAAATTGCTTTTGGATCGATCTGAGATTTGAGTGCGTTTTTGCAAGTTTTGATCCATAGATCTATTGCTATACTAGTTGATCTACCTTCCTTTGCGTTCCCATAGCCTAATTCCATCATTTGGCCCTCCGATTTGACGTTTTCGTGCAAGTTTTTCCGCCCAAAATTGGTCAAAATCGTGTTTCGGGCACGAATCTCCGTCCCGGAGCGGTACTACCGCTACGTACAGCGGTACTACCGCCCGCGGTACCTCAAAAACGACCTTCTGGAATGCATGTAAGGTACTACCGCCCCCTAGGAGCGGTACTACCGCCCCTACCAAAACTGCATTTTCTAAAAAATTGTTTTGGCCATATCTTTTGATTCCGGACTCCGTTTTTGGTGTTTTTTGGCTCGTTTTGAAGCTACGAACAATACCTTCATCACCATTGCGGAAGATCCATCATCCACCACAACCAAAATCCGTGGGCAAGCACGAAGCTTCTACAACAAAGGGTGAAGAACATCGACGAAAGGTATAACATTACCAACCTTTACCCCTTGCCATTCCTTTGTGAGCCACACTATATCTTTGCGATTACCATTTCCTATTGAGGCTAGCTCTTGATGATTGCTTGGGCTTTGCACATTTGCACCATGTAGTTTCCGAGCAAACTTGCATGCGCTAGTTGATATATATCTTGTGTTGGCATCAAAAAGAAGTGGGTGTGCAAAATAGAAAAGAATAAAAAGAGAAAAGAGAAAAGAAGCAAATAGAGCAAAATCAAAAGAAAGAAAAGAAAGAAAACACCACTTGCCATATCTTGTAGGAAGCGCGCAACCTCGATGAACATCTAGTAGGTGGTGCATTGTTGTGCAAATCTTGTAGCCCACCAAATAAATTGCAATCGAGCTAGTGGCTCTCCTTGTACTTGTGCAACACGAGCTTATAGTCTTCGCTAGGATCATATGGTTGTTTAGCTCACTTCTTGGTTGCATAAGTCCCATTTATCTCTTCGCGCGTGTGTTTCCTTGAACTACATTCCTATCTTTGAGATTGACTTGTTTTTGCTTTGTGATCATCGTGGTTCTCTACTTGCTTTGACAATTTCTTGTTTTCCGGTTGGCTCAATTTGCTTTCCACCTACCATACCTCCCTACCAACTTTTAAGCCGTGTGTGTTTTGGAGTTTTCTTTGGATACTTGAACACAAGCACTTTTCTTTGTGATCGTTTCATTTGGTTGTCCACGACGTCCAATACTATCTACAAGGTGAGAGGTTGTGTTCTAGTTCCTTTCCACTCCACATATATACACTTCTCTTGTGAGTTGACATGTCTAGGGAGAGCGAATGCAACTACGGAGCCTATGAGGAGGACTACACGATGAGTCACATGTACTATGATGCCTCAAACTTTGAGGACATGGGGGACTACTACGATTACGCCGACAACGACCACCACGACATGATGGATCATCACCAAGACTTCCGCTACAACTACTCCGACTACGACTCCGACTATTCGAGCGTCCATGACAAGGAGCAGTACCATGACGTCGAGCAACCTTCATCATATGGTATCGACTCCAAGTACATACGAATCTACCACGACTCCGACTACACAAGATCCAATGACAATGAGGCGCAAACTCCCTCACATGCCTCAACATATGGTATCGACTTCGACTACAACAACATGGTGCACCGCCACGACTACAACTCCGATGACATGGTGGAGAACGTCTACGACTACTACTCTTGTAGCATGTGCGGCGACATCGACAACATGAAAGAGGAGAGAACTCCCATCACCACCATGTTCAAGAGCGGCACCACCAAGCGTCATGGCACAACCTACTATGGTTCAAGCTCAAAGACGGTGCTCCGACAAGACCACCATGCACTCATCCAATGGAGCTCTATCTACTTCAAGAAGGCGTCACGAGAAGGACATCGCCAAGAGTGCCAAGCTTCGACATTCTCCATCAACTTCAAGAAGGCGCTATGACAAGGACATCGCCAAGAGCGCCAAGCTTCGACACTCTACATCGACAACAAGGCGGCGTCCCAAGAAGTGCATCGACAAGGCCAAGCCAAGCCAAGGCCCATCTAGCTCATCAAGGCGCCACAAGAAAGATGCCACGGTGGACCACAACATGTCCAAGCTTCAAGACGACATGGACACACTCGCCAAGCTTCGGAACATATCACCAAGTTCGAGTGGGAGCTCCAAGACAAGGTCACCAAAGCAACAAGCACGCCGACGCCAACATGAGGAGAAGCATCCGAATGACTTTCGGCGACACCCCTCCACTCAAGAGCGTCAACGTCGACATGAGAAGAAGACGGCGACAAAGGCGCATCCTATGGTGCCCCCTCGTGCTACCATTTCAAGTGCGCCAACAAGAGCTACAAGTTCCATCTTTGATGAGATCATGGCCGACTTCGACAACTTCGTCGCGAAAAGCCTACGTCGACGCCGGAAGAAGCATGGTCACACATGTGAGGCCACAACCAAGACGGCACCCTTCTCAAGCACTTCTCTTGATATGATTTCGACACCAAGTGCCATCACCACATTGCCCCCATATGGGAAAATGAAGACCTTCTATGTGACAATTGCCAAGGCCAAGACCATGATCCACGAGAATGTCCCAATCTCTTGTGCCCACTATGCAATAGAAGAGGCCACATGATGTGGGAATGCAAAGTTGGTGAACAAGACGGTGCCAAGGAGATGACAAGATGGTCGAGCATGGGATTTTCACTTCGACCAAGGAGGCGAGCATGGAGAATGCTATCACCTATGACCATGGGTTAAGTGATGATGATGCCGAGCATGGGATGTTCCCTTCGGCAAAGGAGTCGAGTGATGATGCCCACTATGGCATTGACCTTTGGAGGCGAGTTGGTCGAGAAGGTTGAGCATGGGAGTTTCCCTTCAACCTCGGAGGCGTTTGGAGTTTAGAACATTGAGCCTACCCTCATATGTTTGACTTATGAGATGGTACCAATCCCATGTGAGAATGAGAGCCACTTAGCCCACTTGAGTGAGAGTGAGTTGAGTGCCTCCACCATATGTGAGATTGAGTGCTTTCACTTTGAGGGAATGAGTGATACACCACTTGAGTTGAGAGAGGTAGTTGATAGGTATTGTGAGGCCATTTCGATTTCTAACAACTTAACCTCTACCTCTAGTGTGTTTTCTCATTGTGTGCTAGGTTCCATGGATTATGAGACGCCACTACTCGACTTGACGATGCCTCAAATGGAGAAGATGTACATGGAGGATGATGATGATGCCACCCCATGTCTACTTCAAGATTAAATAGTCGGCTACATGGAAGCCTCTACTACTTCAACACCTACTTCACATGAGCGGGACTACAAAGGTATGGGTGTTGATGTGACCATGATCCCGCTAGTGGACATGATGAAATATGATTGCTTGCATGCTATGGATGATTTTATTGACACATCATATGATACATTCTTATTCCCTTGTGATACTTTGTTTGAAACCAATGTTGATCATGAGGAATTACCTATTTGCGATGATTTTTCCTTGAGCATGCCTTGTTACAATGTTTCCACTTTTCTCCCATTGTTGCTTGCAATATGTTGAACAATTCTTCTTTCACATGTGTTGCTTGCAATAGTGTTGAAATGATTGATAATGAGATTGCCCCATAGCTTTCTCACTTTTTGGAGATGTTTCGTTTTCTCTTATGGACCTTGTTCCATCCTTCACTTTGCATAGTGACTATCCACATATGTCATATTTTCCAATTGATTTTTGTGTGGTTGGTGATGTGCAAATGAAGAGACGCGTCATGATGGATGATGTGTTCATATACCGTGCACATAACTTCTTCATATGTTGTCTTGTGTGTACCGGAAACCGCATGATGTCAACCTCAATTGAGCATGAGTTGACAATACGAGCTCTTGAGAGCATACATGTGAGTAGTGGAATGAATCCAACTCTCAAATCTTTCTCATGTTTTGAATCAAACAAGTTGAACAATTTCTCTTGCTTTTGGTTTGTTTGCAAACATGTTGGTGCTTTTGGTCTCCCTATGACAAGCATGTTTCCTTGATCTTTCACATGGATGATTTATGTGTTGCCACAAATATGATGAACACTTGTTCTTTCCAATGGCTTGTTTGCAACCATAATGACATTTTGTGCATGTCTTGTCATGAGTTTATTGGTTTATACCATTTTGGTGTTGCAACAAATATGTTGAAAACTTGCTCTTTCATTTGCTTTGTTTGCACCCATGATGATATTTTGGACATTTTTCATTGTGTGTTTTTGTCAAATTCTCCTCTTGTTGCATCAAGGTTGATGACAAATTGTCCCTTCCAATGCCTTGTGTGCAATAACGATCATATGGTTCAAGATGAGATACCTAGATGGCATCCTCATATTTTCATGGAGTTTTTGTGTTCCCACATTTTGAAGATGTTCCATTGGATAGCTTGCACATTGACCTTGCACTTGCACTACATTTTCATATTCTTGTGTTGTGCTAACGGTGCTATGACAAAGAATGGACATGTCATTGTTGATATGCTCCTCTTTCTTGCACACACATGGTTTGCTTGGTCTTTGATGCTTGTAGACATGGTGAATCCCAATTCTTCGACAACACATCTACCTCCTTTGCATGGTGATGAAGAGCAAGAGTCGAGGATGACTCTTTTTAAGGGGGGGGATGATGTAGCCCGAGTCACGTCCATCACCATGTCAAGTACTGCAACACTCCACAAGTCAGCATGGACATCAAACGTGAACTCCTTCCTCTATGTGAACCTCGATATGACACTTTGGAATGGTATTCTACTTGACCATCGTCACTTTGTATTGCTAGTCATGACGAGTACGACTCCACGGGAAGATGGCCAAAGCGCACGAGGAATGGAGTCCGACAAGACGGTGGCTTGGAAGAGAAGAAGGAAGAGGAGCAAGCAGCCCCAGGCAGCGGTACTACCGTCCCAGCAGCTCCAGGCAGCGGTACTACCGCCATAATCGGCGCTCTGTTGCTCAAGCCGGTACCTCCAGCGGAAGCGCAACGGTAATACCGCCCCGCAGCGGTACTACCGCTGGACCCAGCGGTACTACCGCCACGACATGATCAGAGGTGGCTTCGAAGGACCGCTCCAGCGGTACTACCGCTGGACCCAGCGGTACTAGCGCTGCGGCGGGAACCGTCACGGGTTGGAGGCCCTTATCCTCTCCCCACCTACCCCCTTTGTGGTCAAACCTATATATAGGCACCTACCCCCTTCAGATCTAGATAGACTAGGTTTTGAGATTAGAGTATGTTTGATCCACGGGATCGACTAGGATAGATCGAATCGAGTAGAACTGAGAAATAGGATGAAGAGGATGATCACCTTCTCTGTGTGCATACGAACCCGATGCGCCGGCCATGGTGGACGTGGGCGGCGATGGCAGTGAGTGGCGGCGGTGGTGGTACTTCCCGTCGCTCTCTGCGCAACCTAGATCGGTTAGGGTTTGTAGGTGGGGTGTGACGGCGCACGACTAACCTCGTGAGGTGTGCCGCCGGCCCCCACCACTCTTTATAGCGCAGCGCGACAGGGGCCCACCAACCAGTGTACGGTTGGACGCCCCCGATCAGGGCGTGGTCAAGGGTCCGGTGTGACCGTTGCGTCACACGGGAGGAGATCAACCTAACATTCTCCCCCTTGATCTCAACTTTTACTTTTAACTATATACTTTTCGCTTTACTCGTTTCATCACAGATCGATACATAGAGCATGTTTCATCGTCACAGCTCATTGCCGATAGAATCAGACAGCTACAATATACGTCTCTGTTTTGAAATAGATTCTTTAATCTTTTGGGCCTCTTTATTGTCCGGAAATCATATAGACTATACCATAAACCCATGTCGACTATGTGTTCTCCAAAACACACTGGGCGGTAAGCCTTTAATTAGCAGATCTGCGAAACTTGTGTGTTTCTTTTATCTGTTCCTCTTATGCTCCAAGCATTTCAACATAATTCCGGACTTTCTCCTTTACAACGTATAACTCTGTGTCAATGTGTTTGGCACCACACTTGACTCGTTGTCTTAGGAGTGAATTACTTAATGGTTATTGCTGTTGTCAACCATTATCAATTCCGGGTACAGGTTTCCTTAACCATTTTGCCTGTCCCTCAGCCTATATCATGCTATAACATGTCTTTACATCACACTGATGTCAATCTTTTCATTCTTGGAGCTTTTCCACACAAAAACTCCAAATGTGAAATTTAGCGACAATTGTGGATTTCGCTATACATTTCACAAATTCTTTCTTTGTACTCACAACCTTTTGAGAGCACATTTATAGATCTATCTTTGTACTCACAACCTTTTGAGAGCACTCTGTTTCTTTTAGCATGAGGCCGATATCTTTGATTCCATTCCAGTGATCTATATCTGGATTGGACATTGCCAAAACAACCCGGATACGTGAATGTCAGGGTAATATTGAGTTTCCAACAGCTGAAGCATATGGTACCATATCCATTTGATCCGTTCTATGTTATCTCTTGGAACACTAAAGTTCCAATTCCATTACCCTTGACAATAAGAACAGGCGTAGTTTTCTCGACATGCATGCTTTAGAGACTTCTTCTCAGCATGTCCATGCGATATTTCTAATACCCCTTTTCTTCTTTTCTTAGTAAATCTCGATACTTTTAACGACAGACACTCTACCGAGAATACTCTTTTGAGGACAAGAACTTCTTTTCTCTGCCGGTAGTAGATTGACATCACCACTAGCAAGTAGGATATCATCCACATACACAGGATTAGGGAATGAATTTCCCATTCTATAAGTTTGTAGAAAACGATTGTCCTCTCATTCTCTTTAACCCAAAATAACTTCTGATTCTAGAGACTTGCTCTAGTCCGTAAGATCCCTTGTGTTCTTTACTTTCATCTGATGTAACTCAGATCATTATGTGCCATTATCACTCATTATAATCTGTTTATTCTCTTAGCGCAAATCTTTCGATTTAAAATCGCTTTTTACATATTTCCTTTGGAGTCACATTGGCGTTGTAGACCCTTTATAGCCTACTGTTTTGGCTCCATTGGAAATTACTTATGAGTCCCAAACATCGTCGGGATTCACATAGTCTCTAATCATTAAGACAAGTAGACACTTGTCAAAATCGATTGAGCGCTGCTTATAATTTCTGTAAATGAGGTGGGATCAACCTTCATTTAAATTTCTCTGATATAGACTTTATAGTCATCTGTTTTTCTCATATGGGGATGTTGTTGCTCTGTCATTGCCTAGAGGCAATTAATTCTGTAGTCTTCTATCGCCAAAAGGCAATAGCTCTTACAAGGACCTAAATCACAAGATCCATGTTTACTTGTTCATCTCTATTATAAAGCAACAAGCTCCCCCAGATAAAATCTATTCGAGCCTTAGGTATGTTCATACCATGCTCCCCCAGATTACTCCATTTTCTCCAAAATGGTGTATCCTTAATCCTTTTTATTTGGGTTTATTCTGTTAACCTGTCAATCTGTCTTCTTTATGGCACTTTGAGTACCGTCCTTAGTCTCCTTTCGGAGCTGTAAAAGATCCAGAATACATCTATTTCTTTACTTTAGGGGTATCATTATTATGACCGTCGTACTCCCCAGACGATCACAATTCATCATAGATCACTTAGATGCATAATATGCATCACATTATCTGAAGTATAGGGGAGTTTATTCTGTAACATTCTCTATCTCCCCCTCGAAATGTGGCAAGAACCTTTTTGCCACAATTTCGAAACTTTGATTATCTGCTTTATTCAAATGAAGTTATCTTTTATCTGCTTCATTCAAAATGAAGTTGTCTTTTAATGTATGGGAGTACTTTTTCCTCATTCCTTTTCAAAACTCACAAGAGTTCTTTCTCAATGGTACTTTTGCAAGTCACACTTGCATGCATTCTCATCTTTAGGTTCTTTGTAACTTTATTCTCTTTTGACTCATTAAGTGCTTTGTAACTATGACACATAAAGTGTGCGGTCGATATAAAAACACATGAGTCATCACATCTTCTTCCTGTCATACAGGATAAGTCCTTTGTCAAAATTTTCTCCCGCCATGCGGGTATTTTCCCAGACTTTTCCCACCACGTGGGTATTATTATCGTCTTTTCCCGTCATGCGGGTAATTAAGAGACACAGATGCCACAATTGGCTCTTTAGACTGCATATTCAATCATCAAATTCAGAAATAAATCTGAATACTCTTTTATACACATGCTTAATCCAACGTTAGTCAAATTAAGCATTCATGTTGCTCGTTTAAAAAATTTCTTCACATAGAGTACATGAAAGAAATTCGTTAAACAAAACTCTGAATGATTTATTTGTTTTCTGCATGGAGAGTACATGAAAGACATTTGTCAAACAAGACTCTCGATGATCTATTTGTATTCTTGGATTAACATCCAAGAATTCTTTTTCTTTTGCAGTCATTCTTTAGAGAGAACATACTCTCTCACTTTATGACCTTTCTTGGTCATCTTTCGGGTCACAAGTACCCATTCTTTTGCTTTCACGAATGAAAACATGAGAATCTTTGTCTGAGAAAATATTCAATAATAATAAACAATAATGAGCATAAAAATAACCCTACGTTGGTCTGGTTAAAGATATGCACATTAAATCTTTAAAACTTTCTTCTATATTCTAAATCACCGTTGGGCAGAATTAGAATGAAACATCATCTTTCTACACTAATTCTACATCACCGTTGGGCAGAAATAGAATCAATGCATAAAACTCATAAACAATATGATGATAATATTTCTATTGCAATAAAGAACTCTGTTTGGAAAATGACATTATCATCAACTCTATTTCAGCGGAAACATGAAATATACATATTTCTATAGTTCAAGAGCATTTCTTGATCTTTTATCTTTTCTCTGAAAATTGATCACTTTCATGCAAAATTATCAGAGATCTAGCCCTTTGACTATAGAACTCATATAATTATAGTACTGCTATCATCAACGTTGGTCAGAAAATAACAATACCATAATTAATCTGTTAAACAAGTATTTCTCTTTTTCCTCCTCTCTAATTAAATTTTCCCGTTGGTTCCAATTTAATTAGAGGAGAGTCCTTTTACTTTACAGCAGAAACTGTAATGTATTCTCTGTATTTCACAAACTTTGCACTGTTCAACGATTAACAAATCATGATTATGTTATTAACAACGTTGGTCATAAAATAACAAATCATAATCATTACAAAAAAACACTTTAACATGCTCCTTTAATTCTTACTTTTTAATTCTTTTGACCTTTTAAATTTAAAAGAGCACATTTCTCTATTTGCAGCGGAAAACATGAAATAAAAAATTCCATGAACTTTAATATTCACTTTATCGCATCTTTAAAAAATTCAATTATCACTTTATTGCTTTTAAGCAATTACTTTTAACTATTTGCAGCGAAAATAAAACTATCACAAACTTTATATTTTCCAGAAACATTTCTGTCACTTTTTGTTTTTCTAAACAAAATTTCGTTGGATAATTTTGAATAGAAAGAACTAGATGAAAATTTGCCCAAAAATGGACAAAAACAATTAAAACATGCTCTGGAAAAAAAAAATGCGAAACTGTTGAGCGGCGGATATTTTTCTGCCGCCCGCGGTGACGTTTGACGCGGCCCACGGCCTGTTAGCAGCCGCACTATCTGCCGCCCGCGCGACGCGCAAAACGGCCCACGGCCGCAGCCTGCTTTATCTTTCGGCCCATCGGCCCTGCTGGGAGTTAGGGTTAGCGCAGCGTCGCATCGTGGCCGTCGGATTGAATCCGACGGTCCAGCGTCGTTTTCTCTGGAACAAAACCAGGGAGAGACCCTTGACCGAAAAAAAAACCCTAGCCTCATTTCTGTCCTTCCTTCTCTGCTCTCGCCCCGCGCGCCGGCGGCCGCCCGTGGAATGGAACTCCACGGCGGCGATTGCACGCCGGTGACCGGCGACCGGCGACAGCCGCGTTCGCCTTCTCTCCCTTCCCCGCTTTCTCTCCCTCCCGCGCGCTAGGGTTAGGGTTTCTTTCCCTCTCTCTCTCTCTCCCGCTCGTCAACGGACGCGGACAGCCGCCGGAGCTTGCCGACGAGAGGAGGTGACGCCGTGGCCGTGGCCGGATCCTTCGCCGGTCGAGCCCTCGCCTTGCGGTGAGCGCTCCGCCGTCGAATGATCTTGCTGCGGTGCCCTTTTCCCCCATTGGAGGTGATGTTCTTCGTCCGGTGCCCCTACTGGTGCGCACCGAATCGAGAGGAACGGCGCGGCCATCACGGCGGCGCTCTGTGCCGGCGAGCCCGAGGCCCTCTGCGGTGAGTTTTCTTTGCCCTTCCCCCTTTCTTTTGGATTAGGGTTAGGTTTCGTTTCCACGGGAGGGGAATTTTACTTTTCTTTTGGTTTTCTTTTCTCTGCGGGAGGGTAAACAATCTTTACCTTGTGCAGATGATCAATTTCTACCGAAAGGGGAAAACTTTCTATGATTTCAATTTCTACCGAAAGGATCTAGCAACCTAGACAAGCTCTGATACCATTGTTTGATCCACGGGATCGACTAGGATAGATCGAATCGAGTAGAACTGAGAAATAGGATGAAGAGGATGATCACCTTCTCTGTGTGCATACGAACCCGATGCGCCGGCCATGGTGGAGGTGGGCGGCGATGGCAGTGAGTGGCGGCGGTGGTGGTACTTCCCGTCACTCTCTACGCAACCTAGATCGGTTAGGGTTTGTAGGTGGGGTGTGACGGCGCACGACTAACCTCGTGAGGTGTGCCGCCGGCCCCCACCACTCTTTATAGCGCAGCGCGACAGGGGCCCACCAACCAGTGTACGGTTGGACGCCCCCGATGAGGGCGTGGTCAAGGGTCCGGTGTGACCGTTGGGTCACACGGGAGGAGATCAACCTAACAGAGTAGAGTTGTGCTCCCTACCTCAAGATGGTCTCCTTCCTCCCCTTGTGGGGATGGTTCCTCCCCTAGTGGAGAAGATCCCTCTAGTGGATTCAAGACATCTACTTGTAGTTTGACTACTTGCCAATCTTTCATCCTCGGGTGAATTTATTGGAGCGGTTTGGTTAACCGTTGGAGAAACAACCATCCAAGATCCCTTCTTGTATCTACTTGCCGATCTCCCACCCTCGTGTGGATTCTATTGGGCCGGTTGGACCGACCGGTAAGGGAAACGGTTCTTGTATCGGGTTTGTGTTCTTGTATTTCTTGGTGTTCTTCGTGTTTCTCTGTGTTCTTGTGTGCGTTCGTCCACTCCCGCCGTCAATCCGTGAAGATCGGGCAACCCTAGAAGCCCCAACTTCATCAAGGCCGAGCAATAATATAGAGACTGCCCAGCTATTTTGCTGGCTTAAAAAATAAGCTGCCGCCTCGAGGCAGCTTATTTTCACTAAGAAATTCAAATCGTGTAGGAATCATGAAACTGTCCCGGGCTCATTTCTGGACATCATCCCTAGCTTTTCTGAAGCGGTACACATATTTCGCCCCTGTTTTGCTCATATTTACAGGAGGTGTCACCGCAGGGAATAACGATTGGGGAGGTAAAAGAAAAAACTATCTGCGTCGCTCGTATCCACGTCTCGACCCGACCCAGACGGAAACCTAGTGCCGCCGTCGCCGAGTCGTGCCGCCGTCTCGCGCCGCCCCGAGAAGAACCAAGCACGCTGAGAGCTTCGCCTAGACCTCCTCCCTGACTCACGTTTGTTGGGACGGTCGATAACGCCGGAATCGGGCCTCCTTCTCCATTTCCGGTCGGAGCTCCGCCGCCACGATTCGTCGCCGCCGTGTCTCCTCCGGCCTACCTGACCCCTCTGTCGGGCTTAGAGGGAGCTCCAGGTCCTTCTGGACCTCTTTCCTCTCCTTCCCATGCGCAGTGTGGGCGAGCCCCTGAGCTCAGTCACCGACCACTGCTGCAATGATCGTCGTGGTCTTCTCCGGCGACCATTTGGTCTCCTGCCACTGCCAAACGACGCGACGTGAAGCCCTGCTCCGGATCCGCGCGCCCTGGGCCTCGACCGCACGCGCGTTCGCCGATCCCCTGGTTGACCATGCTCCGGCCGTGCCATTGTTGCGGGAGAGCCACTGGAACCATGTTGTAAGCAGTTTAATCTTTTTCAAAAAGTAAATAAGATAGCAGCACTACTCCATAAGCCCAAAAGAACTCTACCGAACAGCTTCCAGTTGCTTCTAGCCATCACGGTATTTCCCCACCAAAATCCATAAGCCTACTTATGCGTAAGCAGGAGTCCAAAAGAAGTCACCCTTATTTAAGTGTGAAATAGGAACCCTCCAACTAAGATATCTGGGAATTCTTATCCACCTCTGTAGGCTTTAAAATAGGGAGTGGAAGCCTATAAAGGACCGTTTTGAAAAAAAGTTGGCAACCTGGTTGGCTATAATATTGTGCAACGAAAACAAGTTTCGGTCATAGACGTTATGACGGGAAACCACCCAAATATATAGTTTCTAGAAGGGATTTAATCGGAAACAATTGGTCACGTTGGTTACACCTTGTGGAGTGGTTGATGGATATTGTTTTGACGCACCCGGATGTGTTTGTCTAGAATCTTACGGCATCCGGTTCTTTTAAGGTTAAATATATGTATTTGGACTACATGAATGATCATACACGTTTTACGCAAATATAACTGGAAAATAAAGGTGACACTAATTAGAATCTTTATGTGGTTCCTCTATCACAAGGTTTTGTTAACTAAGGATAATCTTTTAAAACGGAATTGGACGAGTAATACCAAGTGTTATTTTTGTGACAAACATGAATCAATTCAAAACGTTTTTATTTCTTGTCCATTTACAAATTATATGGCGACTTGTTCACATGACTTTCAATATAGTGCCACCAACTAATATAATGAATTTGTTCGGTTATTGATTAAATAGTATTGACAAAAAGAATAAATCCCAGATATGGGTGGTAGTTAGAGCTTTATTATCTCCTATTTGCCGTGTCCGCCATGATTTTGTGTTTAACAAATCTAGAGGACCCCATTTCTTGCAGGTTATCCTTTTGACTACTCCTTGGATCCGTTCGTGGTCTTATCTCCAAAAAGTGAAGAAGTGGGAGGCCATGCTTTCTAGGTGCAACCATTTGGAATTGATTGCACGGGATTTTTTCCTCACAGCTTGCTAGATCCATCACTTTTTAGACTTCTATACTATGTTGATGATCTTTAGATGGCTGATTCGGGTCTCGAGTTTGTGTGATATGTGAATTATATCAAACTGTTGTACTATTTGAAATAAAGTAATAAAGAGAGGCCGTGTGAATCTCTTTGATGCAGAGGCAGGGGATGTCCCAATTTAGGAAAAAAATCGTGGTGTTTTTTAGGATCCCACAGAAACAAAATTGGCTTCACATAAGTAAGAGCGAAATATGTGAGTCGCAAATGTAGCATCTAACGATGTCACTAACACCATAATAAGCTTGATGCCTCGCAACAAAGAATACCACAAGGTGATGGATTCTAAATTATGCTTCGATGAACAATTGTAATATATTGGAGGTTTGCCTTTTCTCTGTTCTTCCAACATCCGAACACTTTCCATCAAACATATTCGGAATACTTGGGACGGACGCCCTGGCCCACTTGTCCTAAATCCAGCACTCGTTTTCTCTCGCTCTCTCTTCACCGCGTCATCATCACTTGATTCCGGCCACCATCGGGTTTCCGCCAAACCCTAAGCATTGATGGGTCGCTACATGTCAAGGCTAAGGCGTCCTGCCACGTCCGTTGTCCAGTCCGCTACTGCAGCCCGATCCTCCGCTGTCGTTTCTTACCTCACCACCGCCGCTGCAGACTCAGCCACCGCCACTGCCACAGGGGCCTCACCGGCGTCCACCCAAGACACACACATCAACATTGAGACCCAGGACGGGTCCATAGTATCGGGAAACAAGGCGACCGTCATGGCCCCGAGATGAGGAGGGATCAAATAATAAATATATCAATAATCACTATTAATATTGTCTAATATACCTAAAACACCATTGTTTAAATTATATATTAAATAAGTAAAATTCTCAATTTGTAGGATTAACCGTGTACCATAAGGAAGCAAATAATCAGATCGGCGACAATATGTTTATCAAGTCATACCAAAATCTATGGTAACAAGATTTCCGTGTTCAATTCCGTAAAGGACATTTTATTTTACAAACTAGCTGGGAGTACTTTCTACTTATAAGCTACTCCCTCTCTACCTAAAAGAGTGTACTTCTAACTTTTTTGAAGAGTCGAACTATCTCAAAGTTTGACCGAAATTATACAAAAATATACCAATGTTTGTAAACCAAATAGGTATATGATGAAAATATATTGTATCATGAATCTAATTCTAAAAATTTGGTGGCATAAATGTCGGTGTTTTTTTTTGTATAAACATGATTAAACATAAAAAGGCTGGAAGTACACTCTTTCGTGGATGGAGTGAGTAGAAGATAAAACAAGGCATTACAGACAAGAAAAAAATTGAATTGTATGTCTACGTAGCAGAATCCACACCATTTTATGTCCGACGATTACAACTACATGTGACATGCATATAATTTCAACTTATTAATGAACACATCTAACATTTACATAGTAAATATCTAGTAAAGAATCATGACAATAATTTAATTTAATTTCTAGAAGTTTCAGTACATATGGTTAGCAAGTGATAAACTAGAAAAGGCTGTTAAGATATTTGTTAGTCATAATACTGAGATATCTTTATCATGAATATGTGTCAGCTATATTTATTTGCAATTGTTGAAACATAATATGAAAAGAAAATTTTGTTGTAAATTACGACATATTTTCCTTAATAAAAAACGTTTTTGTTGGACAATTTGAAATGCCAAAACGCCTTATATTAAGAAACACGGGCAATACAGTTTAACTTTAGCACATGCAAGTTTATTGAGGATATCCATTACAATTGTATAGCAAAGTGTTGGAGATATGCCCTAGAGGCAATTAATAAAGTGATTTTATTTGTCATATCTCTTATTGTTCATAATACGTTTTAATACCATGCTATAACTGTATTACTCGGAAACATAATACACGTGTGGTATAGAAACAACCAGGTCCCTAGTAGCCTCTACTTGACTAGTTCGTTGTGTAACAGATGATCAAGGTTTCCTGATCATGGGCATTAACCGGTTAACAACGGAGTCATATCATTGGGTGAATGATTTGATGGACATACCCAAAACATATATAGAAACGTAGTTTCAGATCTTGGACCGTGAGATTATATCAAGTCGCTGCTTCTGAAAGATACGGCTGATCGCACCTAACGTCATGTCTCATACGCACGACAATAAGGGTGACACCTTCGGGTATTGGAAGGAAGTAGTCGGGGCGAGTAATGAATAGCGGGAATTGCCAATCCGCATAGCAGGATAGACACTCTGGGCCCACTCGGTGAGATTACATCTAATGAGCTTGCAAGCATGTGACTAGGTCACGGGATGTAACATCACATACGAGAGAAGATAGATTGTCAAGGATGAGGTCAAGCTCGGTAAAATGTGATACCGGAGAACGACACTCGACAATCTAAGTATCACCAGGCAAGAGATTGAAACTGGACGTCTACAGGTTCAAACGAATAAAGAGACATTCGTGGACACACAGGGGCTATCATGGATATCCAGATTCCGCTGTTAGTCGATTGATCGGAGAGAGAGTCTCGATCATGTCTGGGGTGATCCCGAACCGTGGGTAACACACTTAAGGGTGGGTGACGATTAGATTGGATTTAGAGAGAATGAGAAACAGGAACTCCGGAAGTGTTCTAGAGCTCCGGAAGTGTTCCGGTAATTGTCCGATGATTGATCGGAGGCCACGAAATATGTTTCGGGGTCCGAATGAATTAAGTAATATGTATCTAATATTAATAAGTGTTATTAATGATTAAATACTTGTTTTATTTAATTAATTTCGAATTTAAAAGGCAAATGGGCCTTAGAGGCCCATTAGGGGAAAATTCCAATAGGAAAAGAAAAAAGGAAAAAAAGGAGAAAATGGGGCAGCCACCCTAGGTGGGCCGAATGGGGCCCACCTAGGGCAGCCGGCTCCCCCCTTGGTGCGGCACCCCATGTGGGGTTTAGTCCCACATGGGGAAGCCAAGGGAGAAGGTCTCCCCCTTCTCCTATAAATATAGGTCCCCTATGCCTTTGGAAAACACACCAATTCCTCTCTCCTTCTCTCCTACCTTGAACGGGTTCCGATTCTGGAGCTTCGTACGAGGAGAGAAGTCTCTCTATAGTTTGCACACCGCCGTGCTGCTAGATCCACTCTTCCACTTCCGCTGCTCTGCTGGATCTGGAGCCCGGAGGTCGTCATCCACACCGTACGTGTGTGGAACCGCGAGGCGCCATCGTTTGGCGCTGGGAGCTGTCTACTTCCACTACACGACCTTGAGGTCGGCTTCGTTGTCTTCATCGTCAACGTTCGTGCGGGAACGTAATCCCGCTTTCGGTCTACAAGGGTATGTATTCCGTTCTCCTTCCGTATAGTATATCTGCATAGAATAGATCTTGGCTAGTTTACGGTTATCGTTGCTAGGAATTTTTTTTGTTTTCTGCCTACGATTCCCTACACAAAGAACATTAAATCTAAATTTAGCAGCTTTTATGTATGGTCAATATTGCAAATAAATAATAAAAACACAGTTGTTAATTCTGTAGTATGTAGAAATAATTTCAAAAAAAAGTATAAACTTTTAGTACAGATTATAATATTTAGTTCACCCAGACCAAATAATTTGTGCTTGGACCAGCCATGTCGAGAGCGCGAGTGATACCTCGGGTGTCTTGTGTTTCTTTGGAAGGTCGAGGAGGGACAAGACGTTGGCAGTGTACGCGGCACGCCTCGGGTTGATTCTGATGTGCGTAGGCCTTGTGCTTTAACTATGGTACCTAATGCCCCCCACTAAAACTACAAAGACTATTGATGTGCTTCTCACCTTATCTACACTGATTGGACACATTGCTTTGTTTTAACACAAAAGAAATTATTAATTAACAACAACGTACTAGTACAACTGTGCATTGGAGCACCGTGTCATGACCTCTTAACATTACGCCACTGAATCTCCAATCCTTTGCTTGTTGTGCGATGACAGTACCAGTATCCACTAATCGTTGTCTCCAGATACGGTTGCCGGTTGACATCTCTTCTAATTCATCGATACGAGAAGCAAATTGTTGTCTGGAAGAATCAATATCTTGACATAAGCCAAGAGGGCTCGCTTTACAACCAGGGCGGGTCTCACTGCCGAATCAAGCAGGATTTTTCCTCCCGTGGGTCTTTTGTGGTAGGTAATGGTTTGCGAACCAGATTTTGGGAGGACACATGGCTAGGCGACGCTCCTTTGGCCTCCCAATATCCAAACCTATACAATATAGTGCGACATAAAACGTTTTAGTGGCACAAGTTATGACCATGGTTCCAATTAATTTGCAATTTCGCCGAGCTATTTTAGGGGATAAAAGGGTAGCTTGGTTGCACCTTGTTGAACGCCTCATGCGAGTGAAGATCTAGATGATGCTGATTCTTTTAAGTGGAAACTATCGACAAATGGATCTTTCTCGGTTAAATCCATGTATGCTGATTATATGAACGGGCATACGAGATTCCTGCAATGATATTTGTGGAAATTACGGAATCCAATGAAAATAAAGATTTTTTTATGGTTTCTAAATAGGTGTGTTTTGCTAACTAAAGATAATCTTATTAAAAGACGATGCACATGATGTAAAAAATGTGCATTTTGCGATAGAGATGAGACTGTAAAACATTTGTTTATATCTTGTCATTCTGTTAAAAATATTTGGAGACTAGTCCATTTTACTTTTAACATTACACCACTGACCAGTGTCTCTAATTTGTTTGCAAGTTAGTTAAATGGTGTTGGCAAAGAGACAAAGGCCCGCATACGCATTGGTGTTTCAGCCTTTCTATGGGCGATTTGGAATTGCCGAAATGATATCGTCTTTAATAAAATACAAACTCCTCATTTTTTTATAGGTTGTGTTGAGAGCTACTCACTGGATTCATCTGTGGTCGCTCCTACTTCCAGAAGCCCAGCGGGATCATATGGATTTCGGCTGTACTCGAATGATGGCGGTCGTTCGGGCTATCTTATACCAGAATGGGTGGCGGCAAGCTAGAAGACTAGATGGCTAGGCTTTTGTTTTTCTTCTACCTCATTGTCATTTCCACATTGTGTGATCAGTGATTTGTAATAATGCGATACTTTGCAACGTTGGGACCTGGACACGGTTACTTTTTATTAATGAAAATTCGGCCGTGTGCATCAGTTTGATGCAAAGGCTGGGGCAATGCTCCCATTTCTCAAAAAAAAAAAAAAAAAAAAGACGCACTCACATTTAATTCTAGCACCGACGACTCCAGCTCTATCTATCCCTACAAGAAAATGGAGTAAGTCCGATGGAAAACTTAGATTGGAAACCTTACAATGACGGTTTTTCATTCCGAGTGCAAGTCTAGCTTGATGGTGTGCGCTTACCCGCCTAACATGCCACAGCCAATCGTATTTGGCCGTAATGCATTCTGCAAACCTTACTGACAGGCGACATGCCAAAGCATTTCTTCACCACTTCTGCTTTGATCGTTGCGGTGGTTGTGGACTTGTGCTGCGAGTGACTCCGAAGCATAATCTACTTTGCACTTATAGCATTATTGTGGCACGTAACTTCAGACTATATCAACCCGCACGGTCTTTGTTGTTGTCTACTCCCTCCGTTTACAAATATAAGATGTTTTAAGTGTTCACATGATTAGGTACGGACCTAAATAAATGAACATTCTTGTTAAAATGTGTCTGAATATATATAGACACACGTGAATGTTGAAAAAACTAAAACAATTTATATTTAGGAACGGAGGAAATACTTTTGTAAGCTACAGATCAACCGGAAAATATCTTTGCTTGGATTAAATTTCCCTGCAAGCTGGGCTAGGCGCATCCTTTGTTGACTTGAGGAGTCCATCAGGTCGCCATGCTTTATCTACGCTGCAGTCCAGATTCTCCCTTCCCCTAAAAAAAAAAGTCCAGATTCTCATTTATCTTTTTTTTTGAATTTTACCATATATATTAAACCAGCAAAGAGTACACGATTACATCGATTATAAAAATAATACTAAAAGAGACGAGCAAATCTATGAGATCTTCAAAGCTCTTTCTTCTTCCATGATACAATTTTATACTTTTTTGAAGGCAGCCGTAGAACAACGTCGAATACACCAAACCACAGACATGTGAATACCAATGAAGGTTCTCCCATTTTAATTTTGAGCCGCAATGCCAAGGCTTTGTGCACGCACGCAGCCATTAAATTAATCAAGCAACATCGGCAAGAGCACCACCACTGATATTTCAGGGACAAATAACCGAACCACTTTGTCGACGTCGTTGGGAGCCGATAGATTGAATCACCATTGCCGAAAACGTAGTAGCCGGAATAGATATTGCGAGGACAATCCTCCTCGCAGCAACCATAAGAAACAATCCAAGATTGATCTGGCGAAGCAAGATATGAAGAACCATACCTAGACAAACTTAATCTTCCAAAGCCACCATTGACGTCGGGAAGGAGATCACGCCGTCGAACGAAGGGCGGAAGATCACTTATTGCAAACGAAGCCATCTCCATTGACGAAGAAGATAACAACCAAAACCAAGCTCTAACATTAAGGACTTTTGTATAGCGTCCTGCATAGGTCTGAGATCCCCACCCCTCCTAGTGCCAGAGCGGCAACTAGAGGAGGCGAGGACCCGTCAATTCTTAGACGAAGGCGACGATGAAGATGCAGATGGCGCCGGCGGCGACGGCTAGGGTTGAAACCCTAGGCCGCCGCCTCTCTTTCTTTTGGGACATGTCGTCTCGGAAAAAAAAAGATTCTCCTTTATCTCTGTGGAGTAAAATAGATGAATGTGTGGAGTGCCATGCTTTATCGGTTCGTCACACATGTCATTATTGAGGCGCGCAAAAACAACAGAGTGCAAAGGGACGCGAATATATGGCACCCGAGTACCAGTGTGGTCAGGTGTAATTTATATTGAAACTTTGAATTGAGTTCGAACCAAATTCATATATTTTATTATTGGGTACATATGCATGTTTTGTAATTATATGTCAATATTTGGTGCAAAAAAATGTATCCCGAGCTAGATAAAAATAACAAAATTATGGGCACAAATAGGTAAAATAAAATGTTGTATTTTGTCAGAAATTTCTCTTTTTTTTGTAGCTCAAAATATAATTTTTCTTTACAAAACTTCTAGAATACATACATAATGTGTATATGTATATGTATACCAAGTTTCAATTTTTTAAATCTAGAAGTAGGTTTTTCAATTTTATTTTATTTTGAAAAACCACATTGCAGTGTGATCAGGGGCATATACCACTTTTCGCGGGTTATGTGTTTACACTTGGAGGTGGCACTGTTTCCTGAAAGTCTTGCAAGCAAACGTTCTTAACGAGATCAACAATGGAAGTAGAATTAACAGCATTAGACACATCTGGTGTCGAAGCAGGATGGATTCGAGATCTTTTGATGGACTTGCCAGTGGTTGAAAAGACAGTACCGGCTATCCTTATGAATTGTGACAATCACACATTTATTGTCAAGGTAAAGAGTTCAAAGGACAACATGCAGTCCGACAAACACATAAGAATGAGATTAAAAGCTGTCAGACATTTAAAAAACTCCGGAGTAATAGCGTTGGATTATATCCAGTCGGCTAAGAATCTGGCAGATCCCTTTACTAAAGGGCTATCACGTGTTGTGATAGAAAATGCATCGAGGGAGATGGGTATGAGACCCACATGAGTTGCCATGGTAGTAACCCAACCTATGTGATCGGAGATCCCGTGAAGTAGGACCTGGGAAAAACAAGCTAGTGGTTAACTGAGGAGAGTACTTTTACTAACCCACTCCTTTGGAGATGCAATACTCTCGGTAACTGTATGGCAGGTTGACTTTTGTCTTAATGTGTTCTAAGACTTGTATAAGCAAGATGCTATCCTACAGAGCGATCTTTGGAGGAACACACCTATATGAGCTTGACTGCTGGTCATACTCTGTGAGATTGGGGTGATCTCTAGTAAGTTCATGAATAGGCCAGGAGTGTGACTAATATGCTCCACCCGAGGGGTCAGCCTTCGGCAGCCTAGTACTGTTAAGACATTTGGTGAAACTACTTTACGCCAAACTGGCAATTCAAGCCTAGTCCATTGTTCAGTTGTGAAGGAGTGTAGCTATTTGCTCTAGGTGGATGTTCAACCTTAATGGGTCTCCACTAAAAATACTGGTATATCAAAACAGCGTTTGGAACAGAGGACAACATCGTGTGCCTTCGGGACCTGGTGGGGGATTGTTGAAATATTGGGGGTGGGCTTTAGGCCCATTTAATAATTTCAGAAAAATCCCTAAAGGCCCATGCTGTCATGGCAAGTGGTGGGAGTTAAGTCCCACATGGCTAGTTGGGAGATATTTGCACCAACTTATAAGGTGAGCTCTTCTCCCACTAGTATGAGTTGGTGTGAAGTGAAGCGAGGCGTTCCACACGCGCGCTCCTCCTCCTCCGCCGCCCGCCTCATCACGATGCGACGCACCGCAGGTTGTGGGAATCTCGCCGAGCCGATGTTATCTGTTTGTCACACATGAATGAAAGTGGCAACTGAAACGTTTTGCGTTAATGGAGAATGAATGTGAGCTGAAACGTTTTGTCTTAAGTGCTCTTAAGTACATACATTTTCAATCCATTCATTGCGTGTGTTTTCATTGGCCCTTTCGCCTGCCTGTGTGCCTATATGAGAGAGAGGTCGCTGATACGTCTCAAACATATCTATAATTTTTGATATTCCATGCTTGTTTATATGTCAATGCTATATGTTTTATAATGTTTTGATATCATTTTTATACATTTTCTGGGACTAACCTATTAACAAGATGCCCAGTGCCAGTTCCTGTTTTCTGCTGTCTTTTTTGTTTCAGAAATCCTAGTCAGGAAATATTCTCCGAAAGACCTGAAAATTTACGGGATTTATTTTTGGGAAGGAACCAAGACACAACCCGAAGGAGAGGTCCAGGGGACCCACCAGGGCTGGGGATGGGTCCCAGGCGCGGGTGGGCCCTGACCCGCACCCCAAGGCCGTCCCCCCCCTCGGGTGTCCACCGACGTCGGTCTTTCGCCTATAACACCCGAGCATATTTCCTAAAACACCCGAGCATATTTCCAGAAAGAAACTGAGGCCGCCGCCGTCGCCAACCCTAGTTCGGGAGGGTTCTGAAGCTCTTCCCGGCACCCTACCGGAGGGGAAGATCATCACTGAAGGCATCTACACCACCATGCCTGCCTTTGGACTGATGCGTGAGTAGTCCACCACGGGACTACGGGTCCATGGCAGTAGCTAGATGGTTGTCTCTTCTCCTTGTACTTCATTGTTTAGATCTTGTGAGTTGTCTCACATGATCAAGGTCATCTATTTGTAATGTTACATGATGTGTTTGCTTGGATCCGATGAATTGTGGAAATCATGACTCTTTGTTCATTTATTTATGCTATGTTTTCTTATGATCTTGCATGCTCTCCGATGCTTGTGGTTACTTTGGCCGAGTAGTTACTTGTATCTCCAAGAGAGGGTATTTATGCTAGATAGTAGGTTCATGTCTCCTTGTTCAGAGTTCGAATGACAGAAATGTTCACGGTCAAGGACGTATGTTGCTACTAGGGTTAAAACAACGGTGTTTATTGCTCTATGATATATTCATTGCTTACATTACGTACCATGCTTATTGCAATTATCTGTTGCTTGCAAGTTAATACTTTTGGGCGACATGCTAGATAGCGATCCCGGGGTGGATTATTGTCATAGATGCAGTTCGATAACGGTCTATGCATTTTGACATAATGCCCATATTAAATGAAATGGTGACCTTTATTTGTCTTGATAGCATTGTTATGTGTCCACCATTTGTCAATTGCCACGCTGTAATTTGTTTACCCATCATATATTTCTTTTGGAGTGACACCACTAGTGAACTGTGGACCCCGGTCTTATTTTTCCTATATTGTTTACAATTGTTTTCATAGATTTTCATAATCATTTGGCCACTGGTCAATTTTGCATTTATAATATTTTACCACACATACATTTAATTCTTTGTGTTTAGCAAGCCGGAGAGATTGACAACCTCTCTGTATCGTTGGGACAAAGCTGTTTTTTTGTGATTGTGTGCATGTCCGCATTAACCTCCTAGCGCCAGGGGAGGGAGACACCTTATTAGAGCCTTCTCCAAGTCCTACTGGTTCGATAACCTTGGTTTTGTAATCAAGGGAAACTGCTACTATATTGCTTCATACCTTCCTCTTGGGGTCTCCCAACGAATGTGTGATTCACGCTATCAGTCGCTCCTCTCTAGAAGATATAGAACAGATCACATCTGTTCCATCCACTCGCCTCTGTCGTTCCTCTCGCTGCTGCTGCCGCCGTGATCCCATCCCATCCACCGCTTACACGGCTGACGGGAGAGCAGGCCCCCGAAACTCCGCCTCTCCATATCCTGTACGAGAGAGGGGCGATTAAGTTTTTGGGGAGCGTCTCTTACGTGACTGCTCGCCTCCGTTCATCTACTTCAACTACATCCGCGTCGCCTTTGTCATCACCATGAGCACCGACACCGAGAGAGCTGCCACTGACGCGGCCGCTACCGCCGCAGCTGCAGCTGTTGTCGCTGCTGCTATGACCAACTGGCCTATTGGAGGGTATAATTCGTTTATCATGCTCCTGTTTATTTTCTTGTCTGCCCACTAGTACAGATCGGGCAAACGCACACGATCGGCTTTGGCCATCCCACACGAGTATAGCGCCCGTCGCTATCCATGGGTGGGCAATAGCGGTGGCACATTGCACATGGACCAATTAAGCGTGTGCGTTCACCCGAACTTCGCAAACGAGCGCAGGAAAAAGCTCAAGTGCGAACTGGACAGCATCGCAGACGTTTTGTTCTCACTTAATCGTGTGTGTTAAGCAGCATCGCAGACGACTTTATTTGTTTAGGTGTGCGGCTTTATTTAGCATCGCACACGATTCTACTAACTGAATCGTCTGCGTATGTCGTCGAATCGCCCATGTTTAACAAAACATAATTGTGTGCAGTCATTAACATAATTGCATTATTTCATCCAAATAACAGTATAGCACATCAGAATCACATATTTCATTGAACATTTCATATATATAAACAGTGGCATGTCACAATCAAATAATTCATTAGACATTCTAGAAACCATCAGTACATATATATACATTGGGATACATATATATCAGTACATTGGGATATATTCATCAGAACAGAACACTCTTGGTTACATCTTTGCCTCCGCGCTGGGTTCCGAACGATATATAGCTGTCACTGTCTTTCCAAGACACTGGCAGTTGGCACTTGTAGCTTCTGTCATTGTGACTCCTCTGTATAATTATAAATAAAGGAGTCAATTATATTGTAAGAGCAATAAGTCATATAGTTAGAGTAACAATGATGGATTCTCTTTACGTATTTGCTTCAGATTGCCGCAACGCTCTGTTTTGCCAAATTAAGACCTTGCAGTTGCCATTTTTGATCCTTAACTTGTTCAGCACCATCAGTTAACTCTTCTCGCCACCACTGTGATATTTTGGTGGCACTGTACAAGACACTCTTAACTAAAAAAGTGTCTTATGCAGTGCACCAAAACATCACAAAAGCGACGGATATATATCCTTCTCTTGCGAGAAGCTCTTGGAACCTATATATCCTTCTCTTGCGAGAAGTTCTTGACGGTGAATGCATCGTTGTCATCGTTGACCTATTGATATTGCAGTGTGAGAATATAAACACCGACAAGCTAAATGGTAGAACAAATAATTTATGTGCACTTACCATGCATCGTCAAGTTTAAGGAGCATGACAACGATGCAACCGTTACATACAAGGTCCTATACATCTCTATGGAAAATAACCACTTTCCACAATTCAACCTTTGGGTTATGTGATTATGCCATGCTATATCAACACTAGCTCCACTTGAGATCACGACTTCACCCAGAGGAAGAACCCACGGATTCATGTGCCCTTTGGTTACTTCTATGCTTCAGTTTTGTTAGTTCTTTGCTAAGCTGGGAACAAAGAAGTAACCACATTTTCTTGTAAAGTGCCACCAAAATAAGATCCCTATCATAAAAAGCTAGATACAGTTAGAAATACAACACTTAAAGTTACGAACTAAACTTACTAAAGTGTATGAGCCTCAGATATAACTGTACTAAACTTTAAATAGAGTTTAAGGCATAGGGTTAGGTCCTGAATATAATGTAATTAGAAACAAATCCTTTACCCTAAACCTTAAACCTTATTAACATAGTAGTACGGGTTGTATATTAATCATCGGCATGCATGTGACAATATTACTATAATAAACGAGACATGCATCCCAAAAAATAGATCTAACAAATAGATTCGGTCGGACAGAATGTCGTAAATCTAACAAATGGATCCAGAATCAGGCCAATAAAGTAGTGCACACGAGCTCTCATCAGTTTAAAAAGCAAGAGAGCAGTTCCAGTCCACAATAAAAAGCAAGAGCGCTCATCAGTTTAAAAAGCCAGAGAGCAGGCCAATAAATCTAACAAGTGGATCCGGAATCCGGAATCCGGCATTGCTAACCGTGCTAAACTAGATCTGAGTATGATTCCATAAAATAGTGCACACGAGCGCATGTGTACACCTTTCATATCAGAAGGGGACGAGGAGGACGAAGACGAACAACTTTGTGCGTACGACGGCGATGTCGGAAATGTGGTGGGTGTGGACAAGCCGGAGCAACCGTGTGAAATAGCGTCAATTCCGGCCTTCGATATGCACGTGCTGCCGGCATCATCGGCAAACTACCTCGGGAGAGATTGATACGTCTCAAACGTATCTATAATTTTTGATGTTCCATGCTTGTTCTATATCAATATCACATGTTTTATATACACTTTATATCATATTATGACATTTATTGGACTAACCTATTAATAAGATGCCACAGTGCCAGTTTCTGTTTATTATGTCTGTGCATTGCAGAAAAGGTCCAAAAATGAAAGTGCTCAGAAAAATCTGAAAAAATTACAGAAATTCTAAAACACCAGAAGACTCCGGGAGCCAGAAGGACAAGTCTGGGGGAGGCCCACAGCCCCCACACCATGGGCCCGCGCGGCCAGAGGGGGGGCCGCGTCGTGGTGTGGTGTGGCTGCCTCGGTCACCGTCTCACGACGCCCTTTGGACTATATATTGCCTCGCGGTGCAAACCCTAAAAGAATGGACGATTTCTCCAGAAGAGTTCCGTAGCTCCGCCGCCACCAAAAACCCTAATTCGGGGGACAGAATTCTCTGTTTCGGCACCCTGCCGGGACAGGGAATTGCCCCCGGAGCCATCTCCATCGACGCCACCGCCACCTTCATCGCCGTTGCTGCCTCCCATGATGAGGAGGAGTAGTTCTTCATCGGGGCTGAGGGCTCTACCGGTAGCTATGTGGTTTATCTCTCTCTCCCATGGTGTGATCTTTATGTGATCATGAGCTTTGTAATCTAGTTGAATCCATAGATGTTACTCTTCATTATCTTATATGCTACTTGAGTGGTTTTATTAATGTAAACTCCGGAGTCACCTTTGTCCCACGGTGCGAAATTGACAGTGTGCGCACCGTGTGTGATTCTTAGGCTAAAGATTACAGGAACACTTACCATGAGTTATACTTTGTGTTGGATGTCTCTATGATATTGTGGTGTTTGTTTAGTACTATTTTGGGGCGCTCATAGTGACATTGGGGTTCCCTAGATGTGGAATGCGACTTTAAGGTGTGCTTTTATAGCCCTACGCAGTGGATTGGTGTTCGTTATCCAACGAGAGAATAATTCAGAGTAGCATAGTGAAGAGGAAATATCTATGTATTCAATTATATGATTATTGTTGAGAGTGTCCACTAGTGAAAGTATGATCCCTAGGCCTTATTTCCAAGCATTGAAACACCGTTTACTCTCATTTTGTCTCATGTTTGCTTGCTGCCATTTTTATTTCAGATTGCAATTACCACTTATAATCATCCATATCACTTGTATTTTAATATCTCTTCGCCGAACTAGTGCACCATACAGCTGACAAGTGTATTAGGTGTGTTGGGGACACAAGAGACTTCTTGTATCTTAATTGCAGGGTTGCTTGAGAGGGATATCTTTGACCTCTACCTCTCTGAGTTCGATAAACCTTGGGTGATTCACTTAAGAGAAACTTGCTGCTGTTCTACAAACCTCTGCACTTGGAGGCCCAACACTGTCTACAAGAATAGAAGCGTGCGTAGACATCAAGCTATTTTCTGGCGCCGTTGCCGGGGAGGTAAGGTAAAAGGTACTCACGTTCTCCGTCTACTAAGCTATTTTCTAGCACTGTTGCCGGCGTGTGAGTGCTCGAAGCTATCTCCTTTAGATCCTGCAGTTATATCTTTTTGTTTCTTGTTTTTATTTCACTAGTTAGGCTTAATGAAAAACAACAACAAAATTAGAGAGCTCTATGAAATTTATCTTGAGTTAGGACATGATGTGTTTGAACAGAAAATTAAAAAACCTATGGAAAATTATTCTCATGATGGTAGCAATGTTATTACTATAAATTCTTTGAACACCATTATTGCTAATGCTATGGAAAAGTCTAAGCTTGGGAAGCTGGTTTTGATGAATATGATATTTTTAGTCCCCCAAGTTTTGAGGAGAAAATTTTCTTTGATGATACTTTGCCTCCAATTTATGATGATTATAATGATAGTGGTATTTAGGTGCCACCTACTATGGAGGATAAAGTTTATTATGATTATACTATGCCTGCAATTTATGATGATTACAATGATGGTTGTGATAGTTTTACTCCCACTATTACTAATAAAATTGATTATGCTTATGTGGAAAATATTGATACTTTTATGCATATGGATCATGGTAAGAATGTTTCATGTGATGGTTATATTGTGGATTTTATCAATGATGCTACTGAAAGTTTTTATGAGAGAAGGAGACATGACTTCATATATCTCAATAATATTAAGTCTTCTCTCTTTATGTTGAAATTTTTGAAGTTGCACTTGTTTTGCCTTCCTATGCTAGTCACTTTGTGCTTTATTGATTTATTTTCTTACAAGATTCCTTTGCATAGGAAGTGGGTTAGACTTAAATGTGTTTGGTATTTGCTTTTGATGCTCTCTTATATTCAACTCTTATACATATGAGAGCATCATCAAAATTATCATGCCTAGCTAAAAGGCTTTAAAGAAAAGCGCTTGTGGGAGACAACCCATTGTTTTTATTTTCTGCTATTTTTTTTTATTTGAGTCAAGGTGTTGTTTACTTCTGTAGCAATGCCTTTGTATCTTTATTTTCTTGCATTGTTGTGCCAAGTAAGGCCTCTAATAGGAAGATGATGCTAGATTTGGATTTCTGCGCAGGAACAGATTTCTGCTTTCACCGTTTTACTTCTGTAAAATCACAGAAAAATTATTTAAATCTGAAATTTTTGTGCGTGATCCTCAGATATGTACGCATCTTTCGTTAGTTTTGCGTTTTTCGATCTGAGCAACGTAAGTGCCTCGAAAAAATTCGTCTTTACGGACTGTTCTGTTTAGACAGATTCTGTCTTTTATTTTTCGCATTCTCTCTTTTACTAGTGTTGAGTGGAATTCTTTTTTGGGTGAAGAGCTTCACATAACATCAGTGGCAGTAGTAATGTTAAAAGTAACGGTCATGTTTGTGTCCTTATAGAACATGTGAGTTTTTGATTGTGCACTAACCCTCTAATGAGAATTACTCTGAGTTTGGTGTGGCGGAAGTTTTCAAGGGTCAAGAGAGAAGGATGATATAATGTGATCAAGAAGAGTGAAGAGCTTAAGCTTGGGGATGCTCCCATGGATCACCCCAGCATATTTCAAGAAGACTCAAGCGTCTAAGCTTGGGGATGCCCAAGGCATCCCCTTCTTCATCAGCAACTTATCAGGTCATCTCTAGTGAAACTATATTTTAATTCTTTCACATCATATGTGCTTTACTTGGAGCGTCTGTGTGCTTTTATTTTCAGTATTTTATTTTTCTTATGGTCAACTTGATTGGACCCTAGCATTCTTGATTGGGAGAGAGACACGCTCCGCTTTTTCATATGAATACTCCTATTCTTCACTTATACTTGTTGAGTATTCTTATCTAGCTATTGCTATGCTTTTAGCTCCTGTTTTGCATGCATCTCTTATTCAGAGCTGTTAGTTCTTTTAAAGAAAGTACTCTCTTTTCACTTATAATTGTTTGGAGAGTTTATGTTGAAATAATTGATTGGTGTTTGGTTGGAACAGAAAATGTTGCATGTGGTAGATGGTATAATGGAAAAAGCTTACATATTCTTGTAGATCACTGTATTGGATAATTTGATACTTGTCAATTGTTTTGAGTTATCAAGTAGTTCATGTTTAAGCTTTTGTATCATGTAGTTAAAACCTATTAATGAAGAACTACCGTAAAGCTCGTTGAAATTTGGTTTGCATGATTGGTATCTCTAAGGTCTAGATATTTTCTAGTAAAAGGGTTTGGTTAACAAGGAAGACAGTGTAGAGTCTTATAATGCTTGCAATATGTTTTCATATAAGTCTTGCTGTGTCGGTTGATATCCTGTGTTTGCTTCAAATAACCTTGCTAGCCTAAACTCTGTACTGAGAGGGAATGCTTCTCGTGCATCCAAAACCTTGAGCCAAAATCCATGCCATTTGTGTCCACCATAACTACCTATATGTGGTATTTCCTTGCCATTCCAAGTAAATTTTTCATGTGCTACCTTTAAACTATTCAAAAATTATTACTCCTTTTTGTGTCAATGTTTACCAAGCTCATGAGGACGGGGTGGATGTCTTTATGTCAACTGTCAAACAGACTTTACCACCGGACTAGCGGCATATACATCCGCTTATCCATTAATTTTGCAAAAAGAGCTGGCAAATGGGGTGCCCAGTCCCAATTAATTACAACTTTAACCGCTTAATTCTCTTCACATTTTTGCCCTGATTTATCAGTCAAGCAATGACAAACAGTGAAATATCTGCATGTGTAAACAAAAGAGAAGAGGGATGATCTGCCTTGCTGGTAGAAATAACGTCCTTCATGGGAGCCGCTCTTAAAAGTCTGGTTGGCAGGGGTCATATTGTACTTTCCATTTTCTGATTCGTTGACAATTAACAAACACCTCCCAAAACTTATTTTTACTCTCTATATGATTTCAAAAACTTAAAAAGCTCTAGCACATGATTTAATCCCTGCTTCCCTCTGCGAAGGGCCTTTCTTTTACTTTTATGTTGAGTCAGTTTTCCTACTTCTTTCTATCTCAGAAGCAAACACTAGTGTCAACTTTGGTGCAACAATTTTTATATGCTTGTATATTGCACTTATTATATTGCTTTGTGTTGACAAATATCCATGAGATATATATGTTGAAAGTTGAAAGCAATTGCTGAAGCTTAAATCTTCCTTTGTGTTGGTTAAATACCTTTTACTTAGAATCTATTGCTTTATGAGTTAACTCTTATGCAAAACTCTTTGATGCTTGTCTCGAAAGTACTATTCATGAAAAGTTTTTGCTTATATGATTCAGTTGTTTGCTCATTATCTACTTGCTAGCAAACTATAGACCATTGACCTGGATCACTTCATTCATAACATGTGCTTTACAATACTATTTGATCAAGATTATGATGGTAGCATGTCACTCAAAATTATTTTGTTTTATCGTTTACCTACTCGAGGACGAGTAGAACTAAGCTTGGGGATGCTTGATACGTCTCAAACGTATCTATAATTTTGATGTTCCATGTTGTTTATATCAATATCACATGTTTTATATGCACTTTATATCATATTATGACATTTATTGGACTAACCTATTAACAAGATGCCACAGTGCCAGTTTCTGTTTATTATGTCTGTGCATTGCAGAAAAGGTCCAAAAATGAAAGTGCTCAGAAAAATCTGAAAAAATTACAGAAATTCTAAAACGCCAGAAGACTCCGGAGCCAGAAGGACAAGTCTGGGGAGGCCCACAGCCCCCACACCATGGGCCCGCGCGGCCAGAGGGGGGCCGCGCCGTGGTGTGGTGTGGCCGCCTCGGTCACCGCCTCGCGACGCCCTTTGGACTATATATTGCCTCCGCGGTGCAAACCCTAAAAGAATCGACGATTTCTCCAGAAGAGTTCCGTAGCTCCGCCGCCACCAAAAACCCTAATTCGGGGGACAGAAGTCTCTGTTTCGGCACCCTGCCGGGACGGGGAATTGCCCCCGGAGCCATCTCCATCGACGCCACCGCCATCTTCATCGCCGTTGCTGCCTCCCATGATGAGGAGGGAGTAGTTCTTCATCGGGGCTGAGGGCTCTACCGGTAGCTATGTGGTTTATCTCTCTCTCCCATGGTGTGATCTTTATGTGATCATGAGCTTTGTAATCTAGTTGAATCCATAGATGTTACTCTTCATTATCTTATATGCTACTTGAGTGGTTTTATTAATGTAAACTCCGGAGTCACCTTTGTCCCATGGTGCGAAGTTGACAGTGTGCGCACCGTGTGTGGCTCTTAGGCTAAAGATTACAGGAATACTTATCATGAGTTATTATTTGTGTTGGATGTCTCTATGAAATTGTGGTGTTTGTCTAGTACTATTTTGGGCGCTCAAGTTGACAGTGTGGGGTTCCCTAGATGTGGAATGCGACTTTAAGGTGTGCTTTTATAGCCCTACACAGTGGATTGGTGTTCGTTATCCAACGAGAGAATAATTCAGAGTAGCATAGTGAAGAGGAAATATCTATGTATTCAATTATATTATTATTGTTGAGAGTGTCCACTAGTGAAAGTATGATCCCTAGGCCTTATTTCCAAGCATTGAAACACCGTTTACTCCATTTTGCTCATGTTTGCTTGCTGCCATTTTTATTTCAGATTGCAATTACCACTTATAATCATCCATATCACTTGTATTTTAATATCTCTTCGCCGAACTAGTGCACCTATATACTGACAAGTGTATTAGGTGTGTTGGGGACACAAGAGACTTCTTGTATCTTAATTGCAGGGTTGCTTGAGAGGGATATCTTTGACCTCTACCTCCCTGAGTTCGATAAACCTTGGGTGATTCACTTAAGGGAAACTTGCTGCTGTTCTACAAACCTCTGCACTTGGAGGCCCAACATTGTCTACAAGAATAGAAGCGTGCGTAGACATCAGAGATCTAGGTTCCGCTCCGTCGACCAGGTGAGCAGAGTGTTCTAAAATGGGTGGGGTGACTGTGGAGTGAACTGAACTCACAGTAGCTGCTGGTCCCAATATATACAAGAGACAAAATAGGATTGCGTTAATATGGGCCCTGGTGGGCCTCACAATCACACACGGTCAGATAACAAAACCCGTGTGCGATGTCTCCATCTACGCTTACAATAATATTTATAAAACCGTATGCGATGATTCCCATCATAAAACCTGAAAACAGATGTAAAACAACGTGGTTAATCTAGTGGGCAGTCTGAGAACAGACAGATGTACGTCTATCTGATCTCAGATTGGCCCTTAAACCAACCATGGCTGATAAGCGGCCGCGCAGTTGTGCTTATAAACCGGTCAAACGCGCTCTAATTAAACTAGCGAGGTGGGACTAAACAAGCTAAGTATCCGTACGTGCGACTAAACTAATGGGCTACAGGGTATTGCACACGGTCGGCCCAAAACAACTGTGTGCGATATTGTTCCATCGCACACGCTTGCGGTACCAAAACCGTTTGCATTAGATCTCAGATTAGGAAAATATCAGCCAGAATTGATGCCTTAAATACATTTCTACATATTTTGGGCATCAAGCAGTCCGATGTGCCCAGAAAAAAGACCCAGCTAGCTAGTATAGTTTTCCTGAATATGTATATATTCACATATTTTGCGAAACTATACTGGCTGACCTTGCATAGGTCATATTCACGGTTTATAAACCGGTCGTACACGCTCTAAACTAGCAAGGTGGGACTAAACAAGCTAACCTGTCAGTATAGCGGCTAAACTACTGGCCTACTTTTAGTTTTCAGTAATTGCACACGCTCGGCCCACCTAAACGCGTCTGCGGTACCATGCTATCGCACACGCTGTGTGTTGCAAAAACGTATGCGAAAGGACCTCAAAGCACACGCTTTATTGTGGGAAACCGTGTGCGATAGGTATGAATAAACCTTGGAACTGCTGTTTTGGGAGCGACGGTTCTCAATGCGCTTCATTGCCTCGGAATTTTAGCCGCACTCTTCTGCCAATATAATGTGATATCACCGCTTCACTCCTCATTGTCATCTTCTTCATCCGTACTTTCTCCCGTTCCTTGTCGCAACTATCTCCAACCTCTCTGCAGCCATGGACCCCATTGATTGGTCAGAGTACTGGTGGCTGAGGGGTGACAACGACTCGGGGAGCGACGGCGAGAACACTCCCCCACCCGCTCCTGCAAGCGACGACGACGACTCGTCCAACAACGGCACGCTCAACCCCATAGGCTCCGAGAATGACGACTCGTATCCTGAGTTGGTGCACGGGGAGCATGACGAGGAGGAGGAGGAGGAGAGGAGGAGGAGGAGGATGAAGACGAGGACGACGACGGCGGCAGCGACATCGACGACAGCGGCAGCGACAGCGGCTACGGCGGCGATGAGGACAATGGCGGCAAGAAGCGTCGTCGCCAGGACGATGGCGTGCAAGGTCCGCCGTCGAAGAAGAAGAAGAAGAAGAAGAACTAGCTAGGCTATAGCGCTAGTTCTAGTTATTAGCATATAGTTCTAGTTATTAGAACATATATAAATATGTACTATTATTTCCAGTGGTTCGACTCTATACTATCTGTTATTGCACACGATCAGTATGGACAAAATCGTGTTTGATAGTCAGAAGTAATGGATACGCTTAGTTATTTCTAATCGTGTGCGAACGTTCGCACACGGTTCCTAAAATTTAACCGTATGCGTAGTGTATTCCCGCAACCGTATTCCAACCTACATATGGCTACAATTCGTAAGGGTAAGCGAAAAGGAAGAACGCACACGGGTGCCTGCATCCGTCTGCGATCGTGGGGTCTTAAATTGCCCGATCTGTACTAGTGGTCGTACTAGTGATTTGTGTATATGTTTCTACTATCTATCTACTACATGGTTATATCATCAAGTTTCAGTATGTCATCAGTACTGCTTTCGTCATGATAATAATTTATACTTAGATTAATTTAATCGAAAAATTACTTATATTCTGGTTCCGCGTTTCACCACCCCTTCCTCCAACTCTCCCACATAGAAAAATCGCACAAAATCTTTTGCTAAATAAAAATCCAGCAAAAATATCAGACAATAAAAGCTGGCCGTCAATTTTGCATGCATCAAACCAATCCTAAATTATCTCCTTTCCTCTTAACTGCCCATATCACCTCACGTCTGCGCGTACCAAATTACTCACGTCTGCGTGTACCAAATTGGCAGGATCTGTATGCAGCTCGACATAAGATTTAATTGATGGAATCATTTCTCCCACGATTGAAAATAATTTCTGCAAATTACTCGTGAGGTCACGTCATTTTATTTCTTTGTGATTGAAACATTATCTTGAGACGATCAGTTGTGTAATGAAATAAAAAGTATCTATCACGGATCGAAAGGGACATGGCCATATGTGTCGTTATTCGACGAAATCTCCATGCATGGCATTGCAAGCAGCAAAACTTTGATGCACTACTAGCATACAAGAGAAACAAAAGAAGGAAGGACGACCGGTATATAGAGAAATTACAAAAGGTCAGAAATATAATAATCAATTGCCCACAAAATGTACACATAGTCAGACCACGTGAGCTTTTATCTATAAATGTGAGTTTTATCTGACATCTTCCCACGGTCTACACAACTTGTATGGGTATCAACTCAGATTATTTTATTTATACATTGCTTCCAACTTAAGTGTGGGACAATAAAAATGTTCGCGCAATAAAAATGTTCACATAGTACAAATTTTGGATGGCATCACTTGACTAAGAATCTAGATAATTCTCCGTCGACTGGCGTTTAGACACGCCCTAATTATAATAACACATTCATAAATCTCATGTATTCTCGATATATAAGAAATAAAGTTTATTGCCCCATTAGAACGCAGAACACCTTGCTAAGACATAAATTTTATTGTCCGTTGCAACGCACGGGTACATTGCTAGTTATATATAAAACTCATAGGCTAACAAATTATATCTTGCTATTTCCTCCTCACAGCATGTTTTGGATTACAGCAACAGATCCCAATTATTAGGATGCACACAGGCAGAGCCGAGCAAAGCACGGACATGAGCAATATCGTCTTTGGATCGTGGCGGAGTAAAATGTTCATCCCAAAGAGAACCCCCGCCTCCAGCAACACGAAGGCAATGATGCATAAAGCCTGCCGTAAATCCGCGACAAGAGAAAGATATGCGTCAGATATGCATAAAGCCTTGTACTCTAAACGATTAACATACAGACGTGAGTACGTACCCGATAGAAGCGCATATGGCTCGCCGGCGTGGAATAAGGGTCCGCCGTGCTGGCGCGGCGATTCTTCCGGCGTGGGCTTCGTCGTTGTCGGAGATGCTGGCGCGGCGCGTCTTGCGGCCAGGGCTCTGTACGTCTCGTCGGAGATGCGGATGGTCGTGCTGCCGAGGGGTGCTTCGCCGACGTCGGAGATGTCGATGGTGAGTGAAGCCATTTCGTCGTCGGGGATGAAGATGGCCCATGCCATGTCGCCTCTCAAGATCTGAACTTCTCAATCGACTATGGTAGAGCACGTACGCGTCCGTGTGCCATGTTTATATAGAGCGTCTACTGCTAGCTGGATATGGATCCTACTCCATCAGGTCCCATGACCTTCCATGGATACACAATTAGTTTACACATTTCCTGGGCATTTTATGAACCTTCCGCTAATACTACATGTTTCTTAAAATATTGTTTGTACCTTCCGTGTACCGGACGAAAAAAAATACCCGTTTCAAACAATCTAGAACGCACCCTCTGTGATGTCGCAATTATTTCTCTGATTAATGTTGCATGTGCAATGCACGTATTTAGCAATGCGCATAATTTTAGTTCGTTTTCTAATTATATTAATATCTCATCCCAATGTCAACAAAATAAACATCAAAAATAATTTGTGAGCCAAATATAATATAAGTACTTAAGAAAAATAAAGGTACGATTGCAAGTGTATTTACACCCTGCTGGAAAAGAGTAGTCCATTGTTTGTAACTTCAAAATATAACGGTTGACATATTTACAATATGAATTTTGAAACAACTGAAGTATGTACTATGTTTGAAACAACTTATGTTTGAAACAATCTAGAACGCACCCTCCGTGATGTCACAATTATTTCAACTTACAATTACAAGTATCTATTGAAATAGATGTGACATGCACGCAATTTCAACTTATCAATGAGCACATATAACTTATAAGACCCATTTACATATTAAATATCGGTAGACAATCATGATGATAATTTAATTTATTATCTAGAAGTTTCAGTACATATGGTTACCAAGTGATAAACTAGAAACACTATTAAGATATTTTTTAGTCAGAATCTTGAGATATCGTTATCATGAATATGTATAAACTATATAGTCTTTGCAATTGTTGAAACCTACTACAACCTATATTCCTTAATATACAACATTAATTGAAGTGCCAAAACACCTTATTTAAGAAAGAGAAGCAGTACAATTCATTGCAATTGTATAGCAAGGAACATTACAACTAAAATTTAGCAGCTTTTACGTATGGTCAATATTGCAAATAATAATAAAAATATAGTTGTTAATATTGTAGTATGTACAAATAATTTCAAAACGTACAAACTTTTAGTACAGATTATAATATTTACTTCGCCTCGGGCCTAACTCGTGCTTGGAGCACCCCTGTCAAGATCGCAAATTAGGCAGTGGTAGCCCCTGGCCTAAATTGAGTTTTAATTCTCCCAACATAAGATGTTAATGCAAGCTGTTTTTTTCCGCCTTCTAATTCACTCTCCACACTGAGCTGCTCCAGAACAGCATGTTGTACGTCACACTTCTGGTAGGGGATTTCTAGGATTTTTATGTTCATGTGAAGCAAATTATTCAATAACTTGCTGGCTTCGTGATGATTAATTTCTGCGATTTCGATGTTCACATCTGCCCCCCCCCCCCCCCCCCTTTTGTATGATCAGCTCGAAAACGAGATGATGTATCTTCTGTTAGTGTGTAGGAAGGGTTCCCCGCAAGTAATGTGCAAAAAATCCGGTTGATGTTGTCCTGTTTCGGTCTGGTTTCATGCCCAAAAGCTGTCAAATTTCATGGATTGAATCTATCGATCGAGATGTGTTTCTGGTTGAGTAGTATGTGGTAACCTTGTAGTCCATTTCTAAGAAGTAATTGAGGCGTACCATCATAGTTGTAGGGATTAAACAAGATGTCATGTTTCCGGTACTTGTTAGCTCTAAAAGTGTGACACATCGTTGTTTAACTGAATTTTGTTGCCTCAAGTACAAGTGCATGAACTAATTAGTGTGTGTATTGAAACAATTGCAGGATCTGAGTGCTCTTTTGTACTGATGTTATTGTTGTTGTAAAATAATTGCAATTTTAACAATTTTAGAACTAAAACGATTGCAGGATATGAGTGCCCTGTTTCATGTACATGTTAGAAATGAATTTTAGAACTGAATTGTAGGATTGAATTTCCATGCCATGTTTCGGGAATGTTTCATTTCCATGCCATGTTTCATGGTTTGCTTCTGCAGGAACATGCTTCACCTCATGCTTTTGCTAATGCTTAACTGAATTTTGAACATGCTTAACTGAATATTAACTTGCATAGTATAGGTTATTTGATGTATATTTAAATCTTCTTTGTTGTATTTTTGTTCTCTGCAGGCATATATCATTTTTGTGTTGTGAAAAGTTACAACTATATATTTAATTGGTTTATCTAATGTAACATTGTTGTGTTTGTTCGAGAAACATTCTGGTTTTGTCATGTGTTGCCACTAACTGATTTTTTTTTGTATTGTTGAATATGTGCAGATGATCCTGACAAACTCACTATACATTTGGATCATAATGGTTTTTTTTGTGGCATGAAGGATAATATGTGCTATGAGAGGGAGTATGGATTATTGGGATAATTGCACTTATGTGGATTGAGGAGTTTAATAAGTAAGGAGGGAATGAGATTTTTTAGATAAAGGGAGCTTTATTACTTAAAACGTTTAAGTATTACACCCAGCCTCTGCATAACCAAGATGCACACAGCCGAAACAAGTCTGAAGTTCAAAACGTAAAACAAGGCGCATTACATATCAGCATGAGAAATTGTAAAAACGCTTATGATGGTGGAGGGCCAAGACGCAAATTATGCTGCCATCCATGTCGGGATAAAAAGTCTCTCGCCGTGTCCTCCAGTCATGTACATAACTCCATAAATAGGTCTCGATGCCCCACATGTTGCAACTGAGACCACGAACGGAGAGTAGCAGTAGTCCGGTAGATAACCTGCATAAGAGAACAATTTTTATCATTAAAAAACTTGTCATTTCTACACAGCCAAAGCGACCATATTACGGCAAGCGCTGCCACTCTAATAAGTTGTTTAAACCTATTATCCACCCCATTTAGCCAGTTGCCAAAAATATTGGCAACACTTTTGGGAGGGTATATAGTAGAACCTATTTGAATGATTGACCATATAGAACTAGCGAATTTGCACTGAAAGAATAAGTGTTTGATTGTCTCGTCTTTAGGACAGAAGACACACTGTTTACTTCCGTGCCAATTTCGTTTTGCAAGGTTGTCTTTAGTAAGAATAACCCCTCGACGTAAATACCACGCAAAAACCTTGTTTTTTAGTGGGATCTTCATCTTCCAGATTTTCTTATTATTATCTACTAGCACTTCTGGCTGGATTAGTGCAGTATACATAGAGTCCACCGAGAATTTTCCACTATCGTGTAAATTCCACCGAAACTCGTCAGTCCCCTCTGTTAAATTGACAGCCGCTAGTCGATGTAGCAACTCGTGCCAAGCTACCAGTCTTGGACCAACAAGATCTCGTCTGAACGTCACAATTGGATGATTATCCACCAAAACTTGGGCGAGTGTATCGCTCTTGTGACGTCCAAGGACTATATCATATAACGCTGGATATTGTTCACGGAGTGAGGTAGTACCTAGCCACCTATCTTAGCAGAACCTTATCTCCGATCCATCCTTAATGGAAAAAGAACCATATGGGAAGAAGAATTTCTTCGTCGCCATTAGACCGGACCAAAAGTGTGAATCACCAGGTTTCGAAGTCACCTGTGTTAAGACACTCGATCCTAAGTACTTTCTCCTAAGAAGAGTTTGCCACACCCCATCTTCAGTCAGTAGCTTAAAAAGCCACTTACCGAGGAGTGCTCTATTCTTGACTTGTAAGTCATGAATCCCAAGACCTCCATGATCCTTAGGGCGGCACACTACATCCCATTTAGCCAGTCGATACTTCTTTTTTTCGTTATCTCCTTGCCAGAAGAATCTAGATCGAAAGTAATCCAATCGATGCAAGACTCCTTTTGGTAATTGGAAGAAGTAAATCATATACAATACCATATTAGTTAGTACTGAATTTATGAGAACCAATCTACCACCAAGAGATAGCAGTTTTCCTCTCCAGCTGCTTACCTTTTTTGTAATCTTTCCTCGACGTGTTTCCATTGAGCAATCGTTAGCCTCCTAAAGTGAATAGGAATGCCAAGATAGCTAATTGGAAACTGGCCAAGCCCACAGCCAAAAAGCTCAGCGTATTGGGCAGCCTCGTCCTGAGCATCGCCAAAACAAAACACTTCACTTTTATGGAAATTAATTTTCAGACCGGAAAGTTGCTCGAACGCTGCAATGATGGCAACCAGAACAAGTGTGTACTGGTACTTCCCGGGAAACATATATCAGATGTCCTCTGTTTGATTGAGAAATTCTCACATCCTTGCAATGATGGCAGCTGTTAGTGACGAGAAAACCTTGTGCCTGATGGTGGACCGTACCGATTTCCTGAAAAATCTTAGAGAAGATTTGCCTGTACAAATCCCTAGCAAATATACATGCCAGAATGCATGCTAGTGCAGAGACAGAGAATGGAGAAGATGGTGCAACAGTTTGTGGCTCAGCTGCTTTCATTGGTGCAATAGAGAAAGAGAGTGAAGATGAAGATGGTGACACTGCCATGAATTTTATGTGTCTCCTACGAGTGGTCTAGAGATCGAATGTGGGCATCTTCCTCCCTGCTTACAGGAGCAAGCATCCTCTCGCCGGACGAGGAATCACTTTCCATATATATCACCGGTAAAGCTTGAGATGGATCCCCCACGGTGGCCGCCCTCCGCATCGCCGCAGCAGTTGCTTCCCGCACAGCTACCGCACGAAACACCACCCCTCTCACGTCCTTCTGAAGGATAAGCTTTAATCCGCGACTGCGGCGCCGCTTGGTAATCTCCATGAACGCCGCACGGCGCCTCGCAGGTGGCTCCGTCCAGACCCGAACTGCCGCTGAGGTCATGACCCGGAAGTGCTCAGAACCAAACCCCGAATCTTCTCCCGATGTCGATGTCCAGCTCCGTATGCCCCTAGCTCCACCATCACAGCACGCTCGCCATCTCCGGTTGGCTTGGCTCCATTGACTCCACATCTACCGCGGTCACCGACCGATCCATCGGTCGAGCAACGAATCGCCGGCATCGAGGGGTGGAGCGGAGGCGACCGTGCGGATCGGAGGTCGCCGGCAGGGAGGGGATAGGGACAGCGGCAAGGCGCTATATATCACTTGTATTCCCAGGGATACAAATCATATAAACACAGTTTGTAGAAGCTATTTGGCATGTCTTGGATTACAGCAACATATCCCAATTATCAGGATGCACACAGGCAGGCCCGGGTAAAGTCCGGCCATGAGCACCACCATCTTTGGATCGTCGCGGAATAAAACGTGCGCAGCCAAGAGAGCCCCCCCTCCAGCAGCACGAACGCAATGATACATAGAGCCTGGCGCACATCAGAGACAAGAAAAAGATATGCGTCAGAGATCGACTACTCGATCGGTGCTCTAAACGCATATACAGACGTAAACGTACGTACCCGATAGAAGCGCATATGGCGCGCCGGCGTGGAACAAGGGTCCGCCGTGCTGGCACGGCGCTTCTTTCGGCGTGGGGCTTCGTCGTTGTCGGAGATGCTAGCGCGGCGCGTCTTGCGGCCAGGGCTCTGTATGTGTTGTCGGAGATGCGAATGGTCGTGTAGTCGAGGGGTGCATCTCCGACGTCGGAGATGCGGATGGTGGGGGAGCTATTTCGTCGTCGGGGATGAAGATGGCCCATGCCATGTCGCCTCCCGAGATCGCACTTCCCAATCAAGTATGGTACAGCACCTACGAGTCTGCGTGGCATGTTTATATAGAGCGTCTACTGCAACCTGATGGATATGGATCCTACTCGATCAGGTCCCGTGACCTTCCATCGATAACATGATTAGTTTGCATATTTCTTGGGAACTTTTATGAACCTTCCGCTAATACTACATGTTTCTAAAATATTGTTTGAACCTTCTATTATGATGATCCAGGAGTCAGGAATACATGCACCAATTGTGTGCCGTCTTGTAGCGATTATTTTCTCTGATTTGGCATTAGTTCATAAATTGGATGAGGGCCAATATCTCTGTTTAAAATAGCGGGCTATTGTGTTTAGCGCCGGCGATTTCAGAAGCTATGAAAGGCTATAGCCGGGCTATAGCGCGGCTAAGACCTTATAACCGTTTTGCTAAATAATGGGAAAAAACAATATTTGGACAGCATATATTTGTATATATATCAATATTCACATATGAAATGGCCGGCGCCCCTCTTGGTTCTATTTTCGGGAGAGATGAGATAACGAGAAGAATTTTGGGCTAGGGATGACATTTGGGCCCCGTAATTGGGGCGAGCGGGACAAATTTGATCCAATTTTTTTGGATTCCGGGATTATAGCGGCTAAGGGGCTAAATTGGGGCTAAATTCGTTTAACCGGGCTATTAGCGGCTATTACCTGTTTAGCCTACGAAAGTCTTATCTATAGTGCAGACCCTCTCGCGAGGCTATAGCCGGGTGATAACGGGCTATTTAAAACAGAGGCCAATATATGTACCAAAAATATATGTACTACCTCTGGTCTGAAATGGTTGTCGTGAAACAACACTAAGGTGGTACAAATTTGTAGAGTAGTCACGCCAATCAATACCGATCGGAGGGAGTACCAAAAATAGAAGCCACGCCAATCAGTAAAGCCCCAATGGACACATCGCTAACAGTTGACGGAAGATGGGGTAGACCTTTTTTCGTTAAGTGCAAGCACGTCAAAGAGGTCTGGCGTCAACTAGGACTGGACAACATGAGGGAGAAACGGGGAAATGCCGATTCAGCGAGCCAATCTCTTGAGTTGATCTGGTCCTTATTATAGAAACAGCGTGTCCAATACTAACATGCTGGTGTCATTGGTGGAATAACAGAAACAAGCTAAGGGAAGGGAGCTCCCGGTTACCAGTTCAGAGATCACTGGTCGAGGAGTGTGAGAAACTGAAGAATTCCCGGAGGTGTTTAGCAACAGACAAAGGGGAGTAAAGCCTGGACCAGAAAAATGGCTGCCTCCGGTTGAAGGTGTACTGAAGATAAATACTGATGCAGCATACACACCAGGTGAGGAACATGCAAGTCGGGGTGTGACCGTCCGAAATCATGATGGAGACGTAGTCATGGCAAAGGCTGGCAGAATGGCAAAGGCGTTTGGTGCAGAGGTGTTTGCGATGGCCCGAGTTCTTTTTTTTAGGGGAAAACCATACGGCGCATTTTATTCTGAAGCCAACAGAGTTACATTAGCGATTACAAATGGCAAAATAAAATTCGGTGGAGCATCATCCCAATTCACTACAGAATTTGAAGTAAAGGAAAATCTGGCTTTAGCTCTTGGTATAGCGATCTAGGAGCAATAAGAGTGGCCTTTGAAACTGACTCGCAAATAAGTTGACGGGAAAAAACACACCTATTCAGCTCACTCACTAGTGTTTTATTTCTTGAACCCAAACCACAATGACACCTAAATTGTTAACTGCCAAGTGAAGACATAACTCAGAACTGAAGTGGTAGTTCTATCTTAATAATTCGGTAAAACAATTTTATGGCGGGTTAGACCTAAATTTTATGTTTCTCCACCAAATTCGATTGCACCGCTACTCCGTTCTTCACAGCAAAACGAAAAACCAGAATCCAACAAATTTAAGGGCTTGATTGGTTTGCAGGATTTTGAAAATGTAGGACGGATCCAGAACGCATGAAATTGTAACACAAGTTGTTTTGTTGCACCGCAATAAAAACACTGAGAACGTGTGAAGAAATATGTGCATGACAAAACAATTGTTTTTCTATGTACTCTCTTTTTGTTTAGCGTGGCCCGGAGAGGAGGACCATGCCCATGTGGTGCCCGCGTAGCTCACAGAGAGCCCCGTCGCCCCCACAACTCTCGTCCTGTATACATCCTACACAAGATGAATCGAAATAGGAACGGACTCGTGAGGGAAAACCCCAATTGTGCACTAACCCTAACCGGAATCTAAATCGGCACACAATGCGCAGTCCAATGTCCTAGTAAGTAGAGGGGAAATCACTTACCATGACCAGGGAGGGCGTGGGTCCGCCCGCCGGCGTCGAGGAAGAAGGGCGCGCCGCCGATGTCGACGCCACTCCAGTCAGCTCCTTGCGCGGAGGCTTCGAGGAGGACGCCAAAACCACCGATGGCGCCGCCGTGGAGGGCACAACCGGCGTTGGCGCCGGCGCAGTACCGGATGTGGCTGCCGGAGCTTGGGGATGGGCGCGGCAAACCAGCGACGCTACCTTCAGCATCTCTCCCCAATCGGTTGGTGCCTGCGCGACGAGCACGTCCACCCACCGTGAGTGCAGGGAAGCGGCGGCCGGGCCCGAATGGCCACTGCGGTGGGGAGGGGGAGGATGAGCGGCGGCCATGGAAGCGGTGAGGACAAGGGAGAGAGAGGTGGAGTGGGCGCTGGGAGTTATTCCCAAATCGTCTCGTCTCCCACGCTTCCCAACGCGTGCGAGACTGCGGCACGTGGAGCTCGCCAGGGCCTGGCCACGCAGAAACGGCCGAATTGGCCGTTCCTCCAGGGCCAGGCTGAGCACTGCTTTAAAGTCCGTGCTATGCAACAACGTGGGCTGGGCCAGGCAACCAAATGACCAACTTTTGCATCCAGCGGGCCTAGCTGAGGGGCATGCAGGAAACCAAACACGCCCTTAAGGGCTTGATTGGTTTGCAGGATTTTGAAAATGTAGGACGGATCCAAAACGCATGAAATTGTAACACAAGTTGTTTTGTTGCACAGCAGTAAAAACACTGAGAACGTGTGAAGAAATATGTGAATGACAAAACAGTTGTTTTTCTATGTACTCTTTTTTGGTTTAGCGTGGCCCGGAGAGGAGGACCATGCGGTGCCCGCCCGCGTAGCTCACAGAGAGCCCCGTCGCCTCCACAACTCTCGTCCCGTATGCTGGAGACCAGCTGCATCAGAGCATATCTAACCGGGTTGCCAAATCGCCCCCAAACGTCCGGGCGAACTGTCCGGACACGATTTGGGGCTAAAAACATGCACCTAACCGCCTCCCCCAAAATCAGCCCAAACGCCCGGGCTGTCCGGCAACCACCAAATCCATCCCATATGTGGGGAGGGTTTGGGGGCGACCGGACACGCCCGGACGCGTCCGGGCTGTGCACTTTTCCTGTGTTTTCTTTTCTTTTGTCCTTCATTGATTTTTCTCTCTCCTTCTCCACCAATCACATGTAATATACCCCACAGTTTGAAAAAATTTTAGGGGACACGGTTGAAGGAGGCAATATTTAAGATTTGTCCGGTCACTGTCCGTGGACACGTCGCCAAAGTCCAAGCCGGCCAACATGCGCACCCGCGGCACAGATGAAACATCTCCCTGTTGTTGCCATCTTACCCCTCCTGTTAAGGTACTCCACGATGTTTGCTTTGGAGTACAGGAAAATCTTACCCATTAGATTAAGATCCATATTAATTCAAATGGACTGTAATATAGCTCTTTGGCTAAATACCACTGCAAATGCAAAGTTCCACAAGGTGAAAAACGCAATTGAATGTCTCACTAGAAGTTTATTTGACCGTACAATGTCGCACTAAGAACAGTTCGAGGCCATTTTCGAGCTACTATCATTTACAGTGTCATTTTGCTGTGTTCCCTAGATAAATGCTGACATGGTCAGATAAGTGCACAACTGGGTCGATACAACATCCATCGGACTTGGGGAAAAAATCTCGCGGTGAAATAAAGAACACTGGATTACTGGATTGCTTGTAAGAGAATATATCACACCGGTGGCAGCTAAATTCACCAGGGGTTCTGGTTTTCAGGAGATGGAGGAGCCTCGTTCAGAACACTCCATGGCCTGGTGGGTGGATTCCGTCCGGTGGGGCGCCCCAACCGGAGTGCTGGTAGAATAGGTAGAACAGGATGGCCGAAGTAAGGAAGAGCGCCAAGAGTATGAGCCAGATTTGCCATTCTGCAGAAGAGAAACGGTAAAAGGATGGTCAGTAAAGCCTATAAACTTCAGGACTGAAGTGCCAACCAGCATTTGGCTAAGATGTGAACCTTTCCAGTCAGCAGGCACATTCAGTTTTGTCAGCTCCGCTCCCCACTGAGGCGATGTGGAGACTACAACCCTGCAATATCAGCAGGCATGATGTAATAGCGAAAAGGAATAGAAAGTTGTGAACAAATGCAAGTACGGTACGTTTTCGTCTAACAGATGAACAAACTGTGCTTAAAAACAAAGTAAGTGCATAGGGGCCTGCCAGACCTAGGTTGAGAAGAAAGATATCTCATTCAGTCGTTCCCGAGCAAAGTGGACTAAGCTGAAGAATAACAACTCAGAATTACATGCTACTATATATGATAACTAATGAAACTTCAAACTTCAACCTTATATGCTGCTATCATATTGAATGAGCAGCCATGAATAGCTAGGTTTACAGGAAAAATACTCAGGAAAAAAATGCCACCTGCCAATCCGTGCCCTGACACTAATCAAGCATAGCTAGATAGTTATAATGCTATAACTTCTATACCCACCTAGGCGAAACAGAAGAACAACCCTAACTAAAAGCTACAAGCTAGATGCTAACAAACATGTGATCTTCCAAATGTCCAGGTTTTTTATAATGTCCAGGTTTATTTTCATGTCTGTTGTACTAGTGATTTGTGTAGATATTTCTATTATCTACCTATTACTCCCTCCGTTCACAAAAGGATGTCTCAACCTAGCTCAAATTTGTATATATCTACACACTAAATCATGTCTTGATACATGCAAATTTGAGCTAGCTTGAAACATCATTTTATGAACAGATGGAGTACATGGTTATATCATCAAGTTTCAGTATGTCATCAGAACTGCTTTCATCATGATCATGATTTATATTTGGATTAATTTAATCGAACAATTATTTATATTCTCAACATAAGGTTCCCCGTTTCACCACCCCTTCGTCCAACTCTCCCACATAGAAAAATCGCACAAAATCTTTTGCTAAATAAAACTCCAGCAAAAATATCAGACAGTAAAAGCTGGCCGTCAATTTTGCATGCATCAAACCAATCCTAAATTCTCTCCTTTCCTCTTAACTGCCCATATCACCTCACGTCAGCGCGTACCAAATTACTCACGTCTGCGTGTACCAAATTGGCAGGATTTGTATGAAGCTCGACATAAGATTTAATTGATGGAATCATTTCTCCTACGATTGAAAATAATTTCTGCAAATTACTCGTGAGGTCACGTCATTTTATTTCTTTGTGATTGAAACATTATCTTGAGACGATCAGTTGTGTAATGAAATAAAAAGTATCTATCACGGATCGAAAGGGACATGGCCATATGTGTCGTTATTCGACGAAATCTCCATGCATGGCATTGCAAGCAGCAAACTTTGATGCACTACTAGCATACAAGAGAAACAAAAGAAGTAAGGACGACCGGTATATAGAGAAATTACAAAAGGTCAGAAATATAATAATCAATTGCCCACAAAATGTACACATAGTCAGACCACGTGAGCTTTTATCTAACAAAATGTTAGTTTTATCTGACATCTTCCCACGGTCTGCAACTTGTATGGGTATCAACTCAGATTATTTTATTTATACATTGCTTCCAACTTAAGTGTGGGACAATAAAAATGTTCGCGCAATAAAAATGTTCACATAGTACAAAATTTTGGATGGCATCACTTGACTAAGAATCTAGATAATTCTCTGTCGACTGGCGTTTAGACACGCCCTAATTATAATAACACATTCATAAATCTCATGTATTTATCATGTATTCTCAATATATAAGAAATAAAGTTTATTGCCCCATTACAACGCAGAACACCTTGCTAAGACATAAATTTTATTGTCCGTTGCAACGCACGGGTACATTGCTAGTTATATATAAAACTCATAGGCTAACAAATTATATCTTGCTATTTCCTCCTCACAGCATGTTTTGGATTACAGCAACAGATCCCAATTATTAGGATGTACACGGCAGACCCGAGCAAAGCACGGACATGAGCAATATCGTCTTTGGATCATGGCGGAATAAAATGTTCATACCAAAGAGAACCCCCGCCTCCAGCAACACGAAGGCAATGATGCATAAAGCCTGCCGTAAATCCGCGACAAGAGAAAGATATGCGTCAGATATGCATAAAGCCGGTACTCTAAACGAATAACATACAGACGTGAGTACGTACCCGATAGAAGCGCATATGGCTCGCCGGCGTGGAACAAGGGTCCGCCGTGCTGGCGCGGCGATTCTTGCGGCGTGGGGCTTCGTCGTTGTCGGACATGCTGGCGCGGCGCGTCTTGCGGCCAGGGGCTCTGTACGTCTCGTCGGAGATGCGGATGGTCGTGCTGCCGAGGGGCGCTTCGCCGACGTCGGATATGTGGATGGTGCGGGAGCTATTTCGTCGTCGGTGATGAAGATGGTCCATGCCATGTCGCCTCTCAAGATCTCAACTTCTCAATCGACTATGGTACAGCACGTACGCGTCCGTGTGCCATGTTTATATAGAGCGTCTACTGCTAGCTGGATATGGATCCTACTCCATCAGGTCCGGCGACCTTCCATGGATACACAATTAGTTTACACATTTCCTGGGCATTTTATGAACCTTCCGCTAATACTACATGTTTCTTAAAATATTGTTTGTACCTTCCATGTACCGGACGAAAAAAAAATCCCGTTTCAAACAATTTAGAACGCACCCTCTGTGACGTCGCAATTATTTCTCTGATTAATGTTGCATGTGCAATGCACGTATTTACCAATGCGCATAATTTTAGTTCGTTTTCTAATTATATTAATATCTCATCCCAATGTCAACAAAATAAACATCAAAAATAATTTGTGAGCCAAATAATATAAGTATTTAAGAAAAATAAGGGTACGATTAGCAAGTGAGTTCTAATAAGTATTTACACCTTGCTGAAAAAGAGTAGTCCATTGTTTGTAACTTCAAAATATAACGGTTGACATATTTACAATATGAAGTTTGAAACAACTTAAGTATGTACTATGTTTGAAACAACTTATGTTTGAAACAATCTAGAACGCACCCTCCGTGATGTCACAATTATTTCAACTTATAATTACAAGTGATCTATTGAAATAGATGTGACATGCACGCAATTTCAACTTATCAATGAGCACATATAACTTATAAGACCATTTACATATTAAATATCGGTAGACAATCATGATGATAATTTAATTTATTATCTAGAAGTTTCAGTACATATGGTTACCAAATGATAAACTAGAAAACACTATTAAGATATTTTTTAGTCATAATCTTGAGATATCGTTATCATGAATATGTGTAAACTATATAGTATTTGCAATTGTTGAAACCTACTACAACCTATGTTCCTTAATACACAACATTAATTGAAGTGCCAAAACACCTTATTTAAGAAAGAGAAGCAGTACAATTCATTGCAATTGTATAGCAAGGAACATTACAACTAAAATTTAGCAGCTTTTACGTATGGTCAATATTGCAAATAAATAATAAAAATATAGTTGTTAATATTGTAGTATGTACAAATAATTTCAAAACGTATAAACTTTTAGTACAGATTATAATATTTACTTCGCCCCGGGCCAAACTTGTGCTTGGAGCACCCCTGTCAAGATCGCAAATTAGGCAGTGGTAGCCCCTGGCCTAAATTGAGTTTTAATTCTCCCAACATAAGATGTTAATGCAAGGTGTTTTTTTCCGCCTTCTAATTCACTCTCCACACTGAGCTGCTCCAGAATAACATGTTGTACGTCACACTTCTGGTAGGGGATTTCTAGGATTTTTATGTTCATGTCAAGCAAATTATTCAATAACTTGTTGGCTTCGTGATGATTAATTTCTGCGATTTGGATGTTCACATCTGCCCCCCCCCCCCCCCCCCCCCCCCCCTTGTATGATCAGCTCGAAAACGAGATGATGTATCTACTGTTAGTGTGTAGGAAGGGTTCCCCGCAAGTAATGTGCAAAAAATCCGGTTGATGTTGTCCTGTTTCGGTCTGGTTTCATGCCCGAAAGCTGTCAAATTTCATGGATTGAATATGTCGATCGAGACGTGTTTCTGGTTGAGTAGTATGTGGTAACCTTGTAGTCCATTTCTAAGAAGTAATTGAGGCGTACCATCATAGTTGTAGGGATTAAACAATATGTGATGTTTCCGGTACTTGTTAGCTCTAAAAGTGTGACACTTCGTTGTTTAACTGAATTTTGTAGCCTCAAGTACAAGTGCATGAACTAATTAGTATGTGTATTGAAACAATTGCAGGATCTGAGTGCTCTTTTGTACTGATGTTATTGTTCTTGTAAAATAATTGCAATTTTAACAACTTTAGAACTGAAACGATTGCAGGATATGAGTGCCCTGTTTCATGTACATGTTAGAAATGAATTTTAGAACTGAATTGTAGGACTGAATTTCCATGCCCTGTTTCAGGAATGTTTCATTTCCATGCCATGTTTCATGGTTTGCTTCTGCAGGAACATGCTTCACCTCATGCTTTTGCTAATGCTTAACTGAATTTTGAACATGCTTAACTGAATATTAACTTGCATAGTATAGGTTATTTGATGTATATTTAAATCTTCTTTGTTGTATTTTTGTTCTCTGCAGGCATATATCATTTTTGTGTTGTGAAAAGTTACAACTATATATTTAATTGGTTCATCTAATGCAACATTGTTGTGTTTGTTCGAGAAACATTCTGGTTTTGTCATGTGTTGCCACTAACTGATTTTTTTTGTATTGTTGAATATGTGCAGATGATCCTGACAAACTCACTATACATTTGGATCATAATGGTTTTTTTTTGTGGCATGAAGGATAATATGTGCTATGAGAGGGAGTGTGGATTATTGGGACAATTGCAATACTAATACATTTTCACTTATGTGGATTGAGGAGTTTAATAAGTAAGGAGGGAATGAGATGACAACCAGAACAAGTGTGTACTGGTTACTTCCCGGGAAACATATATCAGATGTCCTCTGTTTGATTGAGAAATTCTCACATCCTTGTAATGATGGCAGCTGTTAGTGACGAGAAAACCTTGTGCCTGATGGTGGACCATACTGATTTGCTGAAAAATTATAGAGAAGATGTTCCTGTACAAATCCCTAGCAAATATACATGCTAGAATGCATGCTAGTATAGAGACAGAGAATGGAGAAGATGGTGCAACAGTTTGTGGCTCAGCTGCTTTCATTGGTGCAATAGAGAAAGAGAGTGAAGATGAAGATGGTGACACTGCCATGAATTTTATGTGTCTCCTACGAGTGGTCTAGAGATCGAATGTGGGCGCTGACCCCGACCCTGTCCCCGTCCCCTAGGGTTCTGGAGCCACCGCCCCACCGCCGGTCACCTCCGGCTCCCTCCGGCCCCTCCCCCCCCCTCCCCCCCCCCCCCCCCCCCCCCCCCGCGCGCGCCCGTCGCCCCCCACGGCGACGGCGCGCCATCTCCTCTCTCCCCGCCTCGGTTCCTCTCTAGCGCGCTCCCTCGTTGCCGCCGCCGGCAAGGGCTGCTGGGGCGCAGCCCGGGTGGCGCCGGCGGCGGCGGATTTCCTCTCCCCGCGCCGGGTTTCAGTGGAGGTGGGGCTCCCCCGACCCGGCGGCGGTGCTCTCTGGCGGCGGCGGTCCGGCCTAGGCCGGGTGGTTGCGTGACGGCGGCGGCGCATGCGGGCCTGCGGGCGGAGCAGTGCAGCGGCGTTGGCGTGCAGCAGAGCGGCGCCGGCCGTTCCCTGCGGCCCAGATCCGGGCCCGCCGGGCCGATCTGGGTTAGGGCGGGCCGGCTGGACCTACTGTGCGTTCTGCAGTTGGAAGCGAGGAGGAGAGAGCAGGGGCAGCGGCGACGGCGGCTGACCTTGTTGCAGCGTGGCGGCGAGCTTCACGAGCCCGTTTTGGGCTCGGCCGGAGCCTATTAGTACTGGTGTGCCCCCGTGGGGCTTTACGGGCCCATCGGGCCCGGTCGGACTTGACCGGGACTGGTTTGCTCTGCTGACGCGTCCGGCCGACTACCGTCCTCGGCGGTGGAGGTTGTTCCCTCCCGCTCGGCCGCGGTACTGCAGTCCCAGTTTCATACTTCTCCTCACCTCCGTCGTGCAGACCCCGTGGCGGCTTTTCTTCGGTGAGACGACGATGGTGACTTCGGAATCGTTTGAGCGCATGTTGGTGGGCGGCTAGTCTGGTGGTGTCGAGGCTCGTCCTCGCGGGGCTCCCGTGCTACGGATCGTCCGGGGTTGTGGATGGGGTTTTTGGGAGAAATCCTTGTCGGTTCGTCCGACGCCGACGCGGTGCCGCTTTCGGGTGGCATCTTTCCTTCCTGAAGGGCGCCGTGGCTAACCTCCATCCGCTTCCCTCTGTGCCGGGGGAAACCCTAAGACCAGTGCACTGGTCCGGGCAGCAGCGTGGCTTTCCTTCTTGAAAGTGCTGCTTGGTACTTGTCGATTCGGTGCTAGAAGCGTGGTGGTACTTTGTCGGAGTGGGCGCATCGGTTGCGGGTCACCGTCGTTTAGCCATTCCGCCTATGTCGTCTTTTCTTTCTTCTTTTCCTTTTTCTTGGGTGTGTTGTGGCTGTCGCCCCGGCTGTTTCCGTTGGTTGTATCAGGTGGTTGCTATATTAATATAGCGGGGCTACGGCCTATTTCGTCGTCGAATGTGGGCATCTTCCTCCCTGCTTACAGGAGCGAGCATCCTCTCGCCGGACGAGGAATCACTTTCCATATATATCACCGGAAAAGCTTGAGATGGATCCCCCACGGTGGCCGCCCTCCGCATCGCCGCAGCAGTTGCTTCCCGCACAGCTACCGCACGAAACACCACCCCTCTCACGTCCTTCTGAAGGATAAGCTTTAATCCGCGACTGCGGCGCCGCTTGGTAATCTCCATGAACGCCGCACGGCGCCTCGCAGGTGGCTCCGTCCAGACCCGAACTGCCGCTGAGGTCATGACCCGGAAGTGCTCAGAACCAAACCCCGAATCTTCTCCCGATGTGGATGTCCAGCTCCGTATGCCCCTAGCTCCACCATCACAGCACGCTCGCCATCTCCGGTTGGCTTGGCTCCATTGACTCCACATCTACCGCGGTCACCGACCGATCCATCGGTCGAGCAACGAATCACCGGCATCGAGGGGTGGAGCGGAGGCGACCGTGCGGATCGGAGGTCGCCGGCAGGGAGGGGATAGGGACAGCGGCAAGGCGCTATATATCACTTGTATTCCCAGGGATACAAATCATATAAACACAGTTTGTAGAAGCTATTTGGCATGTCTTGGATTACAGCAACATATCCCAATTATCAGGATGCACACAGGCAGGCCCGGGTAAAGTCCGGCCATGAGCACCACCATCTTTGGATCGTCGCGGAATAAAACGTGCGCAGCCAAGAGAGCCCCCGCCTCCAGCAGCACGAACGCAATGATACATAGAGCCTGGCGCACATCAGAGACAAGAAAAAGATATGCGTCAGAGATCGACTACTCGATCGGTGCTCTAAACGCATATACAGACGTAAACGTACGTACCCGATAGAAGCGCATATGGCGCGCCGGCGTGGAACAAGGGTCCGCCGTGCTGGCACGGCGCTTCTTTCGACGTGGGGCTTCGTCGTTGTCGGAGATGCTAGCGCGGCGCGTCTTGCGGCCAGGGCTCTGTATGTGTCGTCGGAGATGCGAATGGTCGTGTGGTCGAGGGGTGCATCTCCGACGTCGGAGATGTGGATGGTGCGGGGAGCTATTTCGTCGTCGGGGATGAAGATGGCCCATGCCATGTCGCCTCCCGAGATCGCACTTCCCAATCAAGTATGGTACAGCACCTACGAGTCTGCGTGGCATGTTTATATAGAGCGTCTATTGCAACCTGATGGATATGGATCCTACTCGATCAGGTCCCGTGACCTTCCATCGATAACATGATTAGTTTGCATATTTCTTGGGAACTTTTATGAACCTTCCGCTAATACTACATGTTTCTAAAATATTGTTTGAACCTTCTATTATGATGATCCAGGAGTCAGGAATACATGCACCAATTGTGTGCCGTCTTGTAGCGATTATTTTCTCTGATTTGGCATTAGTTCATAAATTGGATGAGGGCCAATATATGTACCAAAAATATATGTACTACCTCTGGTCTGAAATGGTTGTCGTGAAACAACACTAAGGTGGTACAAATTTGTAGAGTAGTCACGCCAATCAATACCGATCGGAGGGAGTACCAAAAATAGAAGCCTCGCCAATCAGTAAAGCCCCAATGGACACATCGCTAACAGTTGACGGAAGATGGGGCAGACCTTTTTTCGTTAAGTGCAAGCACGTCAAAGAGGTCTGGCGTCAACTAGGACTGGACAACATGAGGGAGAAACTGGGAAATGCCGATTCGGCGAGCCAATCTCTTGAGTTGATCTGGTCCTTATTATAGAAACAGCGTGTCCAATACTAACATGTTGGTGGCATTGGTGGAATAACAGAAACAAGGGAAGGGGAGCTCCCGGTTACCAGTTCAGAGATCACTGGTCGAGGAGTGTGAGAAACTGAAGAATTCCAGGAGGTGTTTAGCAACAGACAAAGGGGAGTAAAGCCTGGACCAGAAAAATGGCTGCCTCCGGTTGAAGGTGTACTGAAGATAAATATTGATGCAACATACACACCAGGTGAGGAACATGCAAGTCGAGGTGTGACCGTCCGAAATCATGATGGAGAGGTAGTCATACGGCGCATTTTATTCAGAAGCCAACAGAGCTAGATCAGCGATTACAAATGGCAAAATAAAATTCGGTGGAGCATCATCCCAATTCACTACAGAATTTGAAGTAAAGGAAAATCTGGCTATAGCTCTTGGTACAGCCATCTAGGAGCAATAAGAGTGGCCTTTGAATCTGACTCGCAAATAAGTTGACGGGAAAAAACACACCTATTCAGCTGACTCACTAGTGTTTTATTTCTTGAACCCAAACCACAATGAGACCTAAATTGTTAACTGCCAAGTGAAGACATAACTCAGAACTGAAGTGGTAGTTCTATCTTAATAATTCGGTAAAACAATTTTATGGCGGGTTATACCTAAATTTTATGTTTCTCCACCAAATTCGATTGCACCGCTACTCCGTTCTTCACAGCAAAACGAAAAACCAGAATCCAACAAATTTAAGGGCTTGATTGGTTTGCAGGATTTTGAAAATGTAGGACGGATCCAGAACGCATGAAATTGTAACACAAATTGTTTTGTTGCACCGCAATAAAAACACTGAGAACGTGTGAAGAAATATGTGCATGACAAAACAGTTGTTTTTCTATGTACTCTGTTTTTGTTTAGCGTGGCCCGGAGAGGAGGACCATGCCCATGCGGTGCCGGCGTAGCTCACAGAGAGCCCCGTCGCCCCCACAACTCTCGTCCCGTATACATCCTACACAAGATGAATCGAAATAGGAACGGACTCGTGAGGGAAAACCCCAATTGTGCACTAACCCTAACCGGAATCTAAATCTGCACACAATGCGCAGTCCGATGTCCAAGTAAGTAGAGGGAATATCACTTACCATGGCCAGGGAGGGCGTGGGTCCGCCCGCCGGCGTCGAGGAAGAAGGGCGCGCCACCGATGTCGACGCCACTCCGGTCAGCTCCTTGCGCGGAGGCTTCGAGGAGGACGCCAAAACCACCGATGGCGCCGCCGTGGAGGGCACAACCGGCGATGGCGCCGGCGCAGTACCGGATGCGGCTGCCGGAGCTTGGGGACGGGCACGGCAAACCGGCGATGGTACCTTCAGCATCTTCCCCCAATCGGTTGGCGCCTGCGCGACGAGCACGTCCACCCACCGTGAGTGCAGGGAGGCGGCGGCTGGGCCCGAATGGCCACTGCGGTGGGGAGGGGGAGGAGGAGCGGCGGCCATGGAAGCGGTGAGGACAAGGGAGAGAGAGGTGGAGTGGGCGGTGAGGGGAGTGGGCGCTGGGAGTTATTCCCAAATCGTTTCGTCTCCCGCGCTTCCCAACGCGTGCGAGACTGCGGCACGTGTGGAGCTCGCCAGGGCCTGGCCACGCGGAAACAGCCGAATTGGCCATTCCTCCAGGGCCAGGCTGAGCACTGCTTTAAAGTCCGTGCTATGCAACAACGTGGGCTAGGCTAGGCAACCAAATGACCAACTTTTGCATCCAGCGGGCCTGGCTGAGGGGCATGCAGGAAACCAAACACGCCCTTAAGGGCTTGATTGGTTTGCAGGATTTTGAAAATGTAGGACGGATCCAAAACGCATGAAATTGTAACACACAAGTTGTTTTGTTGCACCGCAGTAAAAACACTGAGAACGTGTGAAGAAATATGTGCATGACAAAACAGTTGTTTTTCTATGTACTCTTTTTTGGTTTAGCGTGGCCCGGAGATGAGGACCATGCGGTGCCTGCCCGCGTAGCTCACAGAGAGCCCTGTCGCCTCCACAACTCTCGTCTCGTATGCTGGAGACCAGCTGCATCAGAGCATCTCTAACCGGGTTGCCAAATCGCCCCCCAAACGTCCGGGCGGACAGTCCGGATACGATTTGGGGCTAAAAACATGCACCCAACCGCCTCTCCCAAAATCAGCCCAAACGCCCGGGCTGTCCGGCAACCACCAAATCCATCTCATATGTGGGGAGGGTTTGGGAGCGACCGGACACGCCCGGACGCGTCCGGGCTGTGCACTTTTCCTTTGTTTTCTTTTCTTTTGTCCTTCATTGATTATTCACTCTCCTTCTCCACCAATCACATGTAATTAACCCCACAGTTTGAAGAGATTTTAGGGGACACGGTTGAAGGAGGCAATATTTAAGATTTGCCCGGTCACTGTCCGCGGACACGTCGCCAAAGTCCAAGCCGGCCAACATGCGCACCCGCAGCACAGATGAAACATCTCCCTGTTGTTGCCATCTTACCCCTCCTGTTAAGGTACTCCACGATGTTTGCTTTGGAGTACAGGAAAATCTTACCCATTCGATTAAGATCCATATTAATTCAAATGGACTGTAATATAGCTCTTTGGCTAAATACCACTGCAAATGCAAAGTTCCACAAGTTGAAAAACGGAATTGAATGTCTCACTAGAAGTTTATTTGACCGTACAATGTCGCACTAAGAACAGTTCGAGGCCATTTTCGAGCTACTATCATTTACAGTGTCATTTTGCTGTGTTCCCTAGATAAATGCTGACGTAGTCAGATAAGTGCACAACTGGGCCGATACAACATCTATCGGACTTGGGGAAAAAAATCTCGCGGTGAAATAAAGAACACTGGATTACTGGATTGCTTGTAAGAGAATATATCACACCGGTGGCAGCTAAATTCACCAGGGGTTCTGGTTTTCAGGAGATGGAGGAGCCTCGTTCAGAACACTCCATGGCCTGGTGGGTGGATTCCGTCCGGTGGGGGTGCCCCAACCGGAGTGCTGGTAGAATAGGTAGAACAGGATGGCCGAAGTAAGGAAGAGCGCCAAGAGTATGAGCCAGATTTGCCATTCTGCAGTAGAGAAACGGTAAAAGGATGGTCAGTAAAGCCTATAAACTTCAGGACTAAAGTGCCAACCAGCATTTGGCTAAGATGTGAACCTTTCCAGTCAGCAGGCACATTCAGTTTTGTCAGCTCCGCTCCCCACTGAGGCGATGTGGAGATTACAACCCTGCAATATCAGCAGGCATGATGTAATAGCGAAAAGGAATAGAAAGTTGTGAACAAATGCAAGTACGGTACGTTTTCGTCTAACAGATGAACAAACTGTGCTTAAAAACAAAGTAAGTGCATAGGGGCCTGCCAGACCTAGCTTGAGAAGAAAGATATCTCATTCAGTCGTTCCCGAGCAAAGTGGACTAAGCTGAAGAATAACAACTCAGAATTACATGCTACTATATATGATAACTAATGAAACTTCAAACTTCAACCTTATATGCTGCTATCATATTGAATGAGCAGCCATGAATAGCTAGGTTTACAGGAAAAATACTCAGGAAAAAATGCCACCTGCCAATCCGTGCCCAGACACTAATCAAGCATAGCTAGATAGTTATAATGCTATAACTTATATACCCACCTAGGCGAAACAGAAGAACAACCCTAACTAAAAGCTACAAGATGCTAACAAACATGTGATCTTCCAAATGTCCAGGTTTTTTATAATGTCCAGGTTTATTTTCATGTCTGCTGTACTAGTGATTTGTGTAGATGTTTCTACTATCTATCTATTACTCGCTCCGTTCACAAAATGATGTCTCAACCTAGCTCAAATTTGTATGTATCTACACACTAAATCATGTCTAGATACATGCAAATTTGAGCTAGCTTGAAACATCCTTTTATGAACGAGGGAGTACATGGTTATATCATCAAGTTTCAGTATGTCATCAGTACTGCTTTCGTCATGATCATGATTTATAATTGGATTAATTTAATCGAACAATTAATTATATTCTCAACATAAGGTTCCCCGTTTCACCACCCCTTCGTCCAACTCTCCCACATAGAAAAATCGCACAAAATCTTTTGCTAAATAAAAATCCAGCAAAAATATCAGACAGTAAAAGCTGGCCGTCAATTTTGCATGCATCAAACCAATCCTAAATTCTCTCCTTTCCTCTTAACTGCCCATATCACCTCACGTCTGCGCGTACCAAATTACTCACGTCTGCGTGTACCAAATTGGCAGGATTTGTATGAAGCTCGACATAAGATTTAATTGATGGAATCATTTCTCCTACGATTGAAAATAATTTCTGCAAATTACTCGTGAGGTCACGTCATTTTATTTCTTTGTGATTGAAACATTATCTTGACACGATAAAAAAGTCAGTTGTGTAATGAAATAAAAAGTATCTATCACGGATCGAAAGGGACATGGCCATTTGTGTCGTTATTCGACGAAATCTCCATGCATGGCATTGCAAGCAGCAAAACTTTGATGCACTACTAGCATACAAGAGAAACAAAAGAAGTAAGGACGACCGGTATATATAGAGAAATTACAAAAGTCAGAAATATAATAATCAATTGCCCATAAAATGTACACATAGTCAGACCACGTGAGCTTTTATCTAACAATGTGAGATTTATCTGACATCTTCCCACGGTCTGCAACTTGTATGGGTATCAACTCAGATGATTTTATTTATACATTGCTTGCAACTTGAAGTGTGGGACAATAAAAATGTTCGCGCAATAAAAATGTTCACATAGTACAAAATTTTGGATGGCATCACTTGACTTAGAATCTAGATAATTCTTTGTCGACTGGCGTTTAGACACACCCTAATTATAATAACACATTCATAAATCTCATGCATTTATCATGTATTCTCAATATATAATAAATAAGTTTGTTGCCCCATTACAGCACAGAACACCTTGCTAAGACATAAATTTTATTGTCCGTTGCAACGCACGGGTACATTGCTAGTTATATATAAAACTCATAGGCTAACAAATTATATCTTGCTATTTCCTCCTCACAGCATGTTTTTGATTACAGCAACAGATCCCAATTATTAGGATGTACACAGGCAGACCCGAGCAAAGCACGGACATGAGCAATATCATCTTTGGATCGTGGCGGAATAAAATGTTCATACCAAAGAGAACCCCCGCCTCCAGCAACACGAAGGCAATGATGCATAAAGCCTGCCGTAAATCCGCGACAAGAGAAAGATATGCGTCAGATATGCATAAAGTCTGGTACTCTAAACGAATAACATACAGACGTACGTACCCGATAGAAGCGCATATGGCTCGCCGGCGTGGAACAAGGGTTCGCCGTGGTGGCGCGGCGTTTCGTGCGGCGTGGGGCTTCGTCGTTGTCAGAGATGCTGGCGCGGCGCGTCTTGCGGCCAGGGGCTCTGTACGTCTCGTCGGAGATGCGGATGGTCGTGCTGCCGAGGGGCGCTTCGCCGACGTCGGAGATGTGGATGGTGCGGGGAGCTATTTCGTCGTCGGGGATGAAGATGGTCCATGCCATGTCGCCTCTCAAGATCTCAACTTCTCAATCGACTATGGTAGAGCACGTACGCGTCCGTGTGCCATGTTTATATAGAGCGTCTACTGCTAGCTGGATATGGATCCTACTCCATCAGGTTCCGTGACCTTCCATGGATACACAATTTAGTTTACACATTTCCTGGGCATTTTATGAACCTTCCGCTAATACTACATGTTTCTTAAAATATTGTTCGAACCTTCTATTTAAACCCAGGAATCAAGAATACAAAATGGTCTACCAGTACCGGACGGGAAAAATTGTCTAACCCGTTTCAAACACAAAAAAAAAATCTAGAACGCACCCTCCCTGATGTCGCAATTATTTCTCTGATTTGGCATTAATTAATGTTCACTATAGTAATGTTAGTAATGTTGCATGTGCAATGCACATATTTGCTAATGCGCATAATTTTAGTTCGTTTTCGAATTATACTAATATCTCATCCCAATGTCAACAAAATAAACATCAAAAATAATTTGTGAGCCAAATAATATAAGTATTTAAGAAAAATAAAGGTACGATTAATTGGCAAGTGAGTTCTAATAAGTATTTACACCTTGTTGAAAAAGAGTAGTCCATTGTTTGTAACTTCAAAATATAACTTAAGTATGTACTATGTTTGAAACAACTTATGTTTGAAACAATCTAGAACGCACCCTCCGTGATGTCGCAATTATTTCAACTTATAATTACAAGTGATCTATTGAAATAGATGTGACATGTACGCAATTTCAACTTATCAATGAGCACATATAACGTATAAGACCCATTCACATACTTTATCCATTTCTGAATGTAGGGTGTATAGTTTTCTGCACGAATATTAAGATATGGGTATTTGGCATACGGTGTACTCATTTTCTTTTGGAAAAAATTGGGAGATATGAGTTCCTAATAGACACAAATTGAAAATAATACACCCTATAAATCATGATTCATTTTTTATGGGTAAAATTGTCCATACATCTCATTATACCTTACATTTTGGAATTTTTCTAAAAAAAACTAAACACCTTACATCAAGGAACGGAGGGGTATTAAATATCGGTAGACAATCATGATGATAATTTAATTTATTATCTAGAAGTTTCAGTACATATGGTTACCAAGTGATAAGCTAGAAAACACTATTAAGATATTTTTTTAGTCATAATCTTGAGATATCGTTATCATGAAGATGTGTAAACTATATAGTCTTTGCAATTGTTAACCTACTACAACCTATGTTTCTTAATATACAACATTAATTGAAGTGCCAAAACACCTTATTTAAGAAAGAGAAGCAGTACAATTCATTGCACTTGTATAGCAAGGAACATCACAACTAACATTTTAGCAGCTTTTACGTATGGTCAATATTGCAAATAAATAATAAAAATATAGTTGTTAATATTGTAGTATGTACAAATAATTTCAAAAGGTATAAACTTTTAGTACAGATTATAATATTTACTTCGCCCCGGGCCTAACTTGTGCTTGGAGCACCCCTATCAAGATCGCAAATTAGGCAGTGGTAGCCCCTAGCCTAAATTGAGTTTTAATTCTCCCAACATAAGATGTTAATGCAAGGTGTCCTTCTGATTCACTCTCCACACTGAGCTGCTCCAGAATAACATGTTGTACTTCACACTTCTGGTGGGGGATTTCTAGGATTTTTATGTTCATGTGAAGCAAATTATTCAATAACATGTTGGCTTCGTGATGATTAATTTCTAGGATTTCGATGTTCACATCTGCCCCCCCCCCCCCCCCTATATGATCAGCTCGAAAACAAGATGATGTAGCTACTGTTAGTGTGTAGGAAGGGTTCCCCGCAAGTAATGTGCAAAAAATCCGGTTGATGTTGTCCTGTTCCGGTCTGGTTTCAGGGCCGAAGGCTGTCAAATTTCATGGATTGAATCTGTCGATCGAGATGTGTTTCTGGTTGAGTAGTATGTGGTAACCTTGTAGTCCATTTCTAAGAAGTAATTGAGGCATACCATCATAGTTGTACGGATTAAACAAGATGTCATGTTTCCGGTACTTGTTAGCTCTAAAAGTGTGACACTTCGTTGTTTAACTGAATTTTGTAGCCTCAAGTACAAGTGCATGAACTAATTAGTATGTGTATTGAAACAATTGCAGGATCTGAGTGCTCTTTTGTACTGATGTTATTGTTGTTGTAATATAATTGCAATTTTTGACAATTTTAGAACTGAAACGATTGCAGGATATGAGTGCCATGTTTCATGTACATGTTAGAAATGAATTTTAGAACTGAATTGTAGGACTGAATTTCCATGCCCTGTTTCAGGAATGTTTCATTTCCATGCCATGTTTCATGGTTTGCTTCTGCAGGAACATGCTTCAGCTCATGCTTTTGCTAATGCTTAACGGAATTTTGAACATGCTTAACTGAATATTAACTTGCATAGTATAGGTTATTTGATGTATATTTAGATCTTCTTTGTTGTATTTTTGTTCTCTGTAGGCTTGTTGAAAGTGCATGTGCCCTCATGTGTGGTTTTGGTAATTAATTATAATCTCTATGGACTAATGTTTGCATTGAGATATCTTTATAGATCTTGTCCATGGGAAAAGATTGAGTTCATATGTTGGACTCTAGAAGATTATATGATGACCAAGGTTCTATCTAAGGGTTTATATGAAGAATGGTCATATAGAAATGAGTTTATTGCGAGCATGACTTGGAAAAGAAGATTGAGTGAACATTCAAGTTTATCTCCAAGTCACCATATATATTAAGAGAAAAAGATGAAGTGCAAGTTCAAGAGAAGCATCTCGAAGAAATCTTATGCTTGAAGCTTGTCACCCATTTGGAGTTAATGGCCAAGTGAAGTTGTGTCTAAGAGAGGCTCTCCCATAGTGTGGATGGGGGAGCGATATGTGAGTCTTCACCAAGCAAAGCGCAATCAAGAAAGGTGGTCCACTTGAAGAGATCAAGATCGTCATCATCTAGCTCAAGTGGAATGCGCAAGGTAAAGGTATGATCTTGATGGGGTTTCTATTTTACCGGTCTCATGTTGTTAGTGGGAGACCGGGTTATAGTGTAGACGGCGTACTATCAAGAGGGCTCTCAAGTGAGTAACTTGATCGCATCTTTGTGGAGAGATCAAACCTTTGCATACTTGGCATCATCATCTTTCTTGGTTCTTATTTGGTTTTTGTCCTAGTTTGGTTTTGGTGCTTGTCGTGATCTTCATGACAAGCCCAAGTTCTTCGAAAACGGATTTTGGTTTGAAAACTTGTTGCGTTTTCATGTTGGAAATATTATCGGTTTATCCTTGAGGAAAGTTCCACACCTTCCCATATGTGTCAACTTAACTCTATTTATGGTTCTTAATATTTCCAACAAAATTGGTTTCACCTGATTTGGAGTTCGAACGAGGAAGTTATTGCATTTCAGGTTTTCTGAGTGGCTGCAGGAAATCCAGGACGGAGTGTCCGGTGCCCCTAGACCGGAGTCTCCGGTGTGTCCACACCGGAGTCTCCGGCCTCAGGGGGACCGGAGTCTCCGGCCTGCCGGTTTTGGCACTTGTGCCCCAACGACGGCGCTCTGTGTTGAGAGGCCGGAAGTGGGCCGAAAGTGCCCCGGAGACTTCGTTGTCTCTGGTCTGGCCGGAGACTCTGCTCAGGCCGGAGACTCCAGCCTCCCCAAACCGGAGTCTCCGGGGTTAATTTTCCTGCAACGGCTCTTTTTTTGTGGGACCTATAAAAGGCCCCCTTCTTCCCCAAAGCCACTAGCTCTTCCAAGCACGTTTTTTCATCTTTTCTCACCTCCATTGTTGACCTTGGAAAGCTTGCCCCTCTCCCAATTCCTCCCATAATTCTTGCATATCTTTGAGGGATTTGAGAGAGGAGATCTAGATCTACAATTCCACTAATCCATTCCTCCTCTAAGTAGGGGAACCTAGTAGATCTTGATCTTGGAGTTCCATTTGTTGAGTTCTTCTTTGTTCTTCCTCTCTTCTCCCCCCCCCCCCCCGCCACAAGCATTAGTTGCTTTTGGTGGGATTTGAGAGTGAAGGATTTGAGCACTTGTGCTCATGCCATTGCTTTTGTGCATCGGTTTGTGCTCTCCACAAGGATTCGCGGAAGTAAAATTCCGTGAGCTTGTTACTCTTGGGTCTCTAGACCCTAGACGCCTTTTGTGGCGGTTGAGGCCTTTTGGGGCCACTTGGGAGCTCCCAATCCTTTTGTGGGTTGTGCCTCAAGATTGTTGTAAGGGACTCGATTTCTGCCCAAAAGGAAATCAATAGTGGAAGGTGAACCGAGCTTTCGGGCAACGTTCATCGAGAATAGGGTGAGGCCATTTGTGGCGTCTTGAGTTTGAAACTCACACCCCTCCAACGAGACGTACGTAATCCCCTAAAAAGGAGGAACTCGGAAATACATCGTCGTCTCTGCGTGCCTCGGTTATTTCTATACCCGAGCTCTTTACTTATGCACTTTACATTGTGATAGCCTTCGTGCTTGAAGTTTTACATCTTGCTATCACCTTGTTGCTTGTCTTGCTTAGTATAAGTTGTTGGTGCACATAGGTGAGCCTAGTATATTTAGGTTGTTGGCTTGTTAATTTAAACACCAAGTTTTATTCCGCAATTATCAAGCCTAAACCGGAAAAGTTTTTAAATCGCCGATTCACCCCTCCCCCCCCCTCTAGGCGACATCCTTGTCCTTTCACTTGTTTCCATTTGTGTTCCCTTTCGGCCATCACTAGGATTGGCTCGGATCATACACCCCTACTTTTCAATAGTGGGGAGGGGAGGTGGTGAGACCGACTAGGTTTATGTTTCACACATGATGGTTTCAGGTTGCTGGCTTTGGGGAGCTAGTGGTGGCAAAGCTTAACTCCTTCCTGGGGGAAGAAGTGGCTCATCGTGGTAGCATTGATCTTTTGCAATGGCTATCACAAAACACAAGACAGTTTCTCAAGGGTTGGGGGGCAAACTTGGGAAAGGAAAAAGGGTCGACCGGTCAAACCTCATGGCGCAGATTGAGGTTCTGGATCGGAGGGCTGATTCGGTTGGTCTAGATGAGGAGGGTTGGGCCCTCTAGTACTATCTAGAGGACCAGGTACATCTTTTCGATAGGGTCGAAGAGGAATACTGGCGTCAACGCAGTCGTATCCAGTGGACTCTGAAAGGGGAAGCTTGCACTGCATTCTTCCACGCGATTGCCAATGGAAGAAGGAGGCCCCAGGGAGAGGTATCTGAGCAGTGCGACATTGTGGCCCATGTCTACTCGTTCTATCGAGACCTCATGGGTTCGCTGGGGGAGGAGAGGGCCATCTCCCTTGGCCCCAACCTCTGGCGTGCGGAGAAATGTGTTTCTTTGGCGGAAAACCAGGAGCTCGAGCACACTTTTACTAGGGAGGAACTAGATGAGGTGCTCTTAGGGATGAAGGCCGACTCAGCTCCGGGACCGGATGGCCTACCGGTAGCCTTCTTTCAGAAGTTTTGGGGGGTTCTGAAAGATAAGGTATTTCAGATTTTAAATGATTTCACTCTAGGGAGGGTGGACATCTCTCGCCTGAACTTTGGGATTTTTTCCCTTATCCCTAAGGTCAAAGGGGCTGATAACATCAAACAATATAGACCCATTGCGCTGATCAACGTCATTTTCAAATTTTTTGCGAAGGCCTTTGCTATTAGACTTGCCCCTCTTGCCCACAGGACCATAGATAGGAGCCAATCGGTGTTTATTAAAGGAAGAGCCCTTCATGAAGGGGTTTTGGCTTTGCACGAAATCACACATGAGCTGCGAGTAAAGAAGCTTAATTGGGGGCTTGCTTCTTAAATTGGACTTTGAAAAGGCATATGACCGGGTTAATTGGATTTCCTCCGGGAGGTACTACGGAGAAAGGGTTTCTCTGACATGATGGTACATCGCCTAATGCAATTGGTCATGGGAGGCCAAACGGCGATCAACATCAATGGAGAGATTGGACCATATTTTAGGAATAGGCGTGGGGTGCATCAGGGTGACCCACTCTCCCCTATTCTTTTTGACTTCATGGTTGATGCGCTGGCTGCCATGCTGCGGAGGGCCAGTGAGTCAGGGCATATACAAGGGGTTGTGCCCCACTTTATACCTGGAGGTGTGACTCATCTGCAATACGTGGATGACACGCGTATCCTCGTTGAGCCAAGTGATTTGGGAATCGCTAACCTGAAAATCATTCTCCTGTGTTTTGAGAATATGTCGGGGCTCAAAATCAATTTCTCCAAAAGCGAGGTGGTCATGGTGGGCGACCCAAGCTTGGACCAAGTTAGGATGGCCAACTTACTCAATTGCAAGCTGGGAAGTTTCCCCATCTCATACCTTGGTCTCCCGGTGAGTGACAAAAAACTTAGTGTGGCGGATTGGGAGTTCCTCATCGGGAAGGTGACTCATCGAGTAGACCCGTGGCAGGGCCTTTTCTTGGCCTTGGATGGGCGTCTCGAGCTCACTAACTCTTGCCTCTCGAGCCTACCATGTTTGCTATGAGCCTTTAATTGTTATATGACTCCACTCATGCTTCTATGGATAGGGTTCGATCAAGGTTCTTTTGGGAAGGAACCGAGGATAAGAGGAAATATCACATGGTGGACTGGGCAACGGTGTGTAAACCTAAGGAGTTTGGGGGTTTGGGAATCCTCAACACCAAAGTCATTAACATTGCCCTCATGCTCAAATGGGTATGGAAACTCTACCAAAACAGTGAGGGCCTATGGGTAGACCTCCTGAGAGCTAAATATCTAGGGGAAAAAGACATTTTCTCGCCGGATGTTCCAAGGTCGGGATCCCAATTTTGGCGTTCCCTGCAAAACCTTAAGTGGTATTTCAAACTTGGGGCCAAACATGAGGTTAACAATGGGAGACATACACAGTTTTGGATGGACTGGTGGACGGGCTCGGCCCCCCTCAGGGATCGTTTTCCTCGTTTGTTTGGCTGCTGCTCAGCTCCCTTCATCTCAATTGCGGAGGCACACGGTGAGACGGGATGGCAGCTTTCCTTCCGACGCTCTTTTGGGCTGGTGGAAGTGGTTGAATGGGACAACCTAACTAGGGAAATATGAAACTCTCCTCTATCTGCGGAGAAGGATGTCGTATCTTGGTGCCTGGAGGCCTCGGGGAGATACTCCGCTAGGTCTATTTACCTCCGGCTTTCTCAAGGTGTGGCGGTCACTCATTTCAAGGAGGTTTGGCGCACTACGGTGCCTCCAAGGATCAAGGTGTTCCTTTGGCAGCTCGTCAGAGGCCGCCTCCCTTGTAGTGATCAAGTGGCCAGGCGACACGGCCCTTCGAATGGCATGTGCGCGCTCTGTGGGGAGCTGGAAGACGGTAACCATATTTTCTTCACTTGCCCCATTGCAAGATTTATGTGGGCTGGAGCTAGGTAACTCCTACACTGCGATTGGAACCCGGCTGGGCTGGCGAATTCCTATCTTTAACAAATAGGTTAACGGGAGCCTACCGTAGACTTGTGTGGTTTACCTTCGCTGCCCAATGTTGGGCGCTTTGGAATGTTCGCAACAAACTGACCATTGAAGCCAAGATTATTAACAAACCTTCTGATGTCATGTTCGACATGCTACTGTACATGCAGAGATGGCGTCTGCTGGTCAAGACGAGGGACAAGGCCTTGCTGGATGGAGCGATGGATGCCATTAGACTACTTGCTAGGATTCGGGTTAATCCCCCTTAGCTAGGTTTCGAGCTGGTCTGTGGCTCTCTCGGCTTTGTGCCTAGGGGTGTTCTTTTGTCTGAACCTATGTTTCCTTTAAGTGTTTTGGGGAGCGCTGATTTGAACCTGTGAACTTGGTTGTAACGAATGTTGTATGTTGGTGTTGGTGGCTTTATCTATAAAGCTAGGCTACTGCCTTATGTTTAAAAACAGTAGAGCACCAATGGACACATAGCTAACAATTGACGGAAGATGAGGCAGACATTTTCGTCAAGTGTAAGCACGTCAAATAGGTCTGGCATCAACTAGGACTGGACAACATGAGGGAGAAGCTGGGAAAGGCCAATTCGGCGAGCCAATCTCTTGAGTTGATCTGGTCCTTATATTAGAGAAACAGCGTATCCAGTACTGACATGCTGGTGGCATTGGTGGAATAACAGAAACAAGCTAAGGGAAGGGGAGCTCCCGGTTACCAGTTCAGAGATCACTGGCCGAGGAGTGTGAGAAACTGAGAATCTGGATGTGTTTAGCAACAGACAAAGGGGAGTAAAGCCTGGACCAGAAAGTGGCTTTACTCCGGTTGAAGGTGTACTGAAGATAAATATTGATGCAACATACACACCAGGTCAGGAACATGCAAGTCGAGGTGTGACCGTCCGAAATCATGATGGAGAGGTAGTCATGGCAAAGGCTGGCAGAATGGCAAAGGCGTTTGGTGCAGAGGTGTTTGCGATGGCCCGAGCTCTTGGTACAGTGATCTAGGAGAAATAAGAGTGGCCTTTGAAACTAACTCGTAAATACATTTGATGGGAAAAAACACCTGTTCAGCTGACTCAGTAGTGTCTTATTTCTTGAACCCAAACCACAATGAGACCTAAATTGTTAAGACATAGTGGTAGTTCTATCTTAATAATTTGGTAAAACAATTTTATGAAGGGTTTTAATTTTGTTTGCTTTTGTATCAGTATGTTTCTCCACCGAATTCGATTGCACCGCTACTCCGTTCTTCATAGCAAAACCAAAAACCAGAATTAGAATCCAACAAATTTAAGGGCTTGATTGGTTTGCGGATTTTGAAAATGTAGGACGGATACAGAACACCTGAAATTGTAACACAGTTGTTTTGTTGCACCGCAGTAAAAACACTGAGAACGTGTGAAGAAATATGTGCATGACAAAACAGTTGTTTTTCTATGTACTCTGTTTTGGTTTAGTGTGGCCCGGAGAGGAGGACCATGCGGAGCCCGCGTAGCTCATAGAGAGCCCCGTCGCCTCCACAACTCTCGTCCCGTATGCTGGAGACCAGCTGTATCAACGCGCGAAAGTCCAAGTCGGCCAACATGCGCACCAGCGGCACAGATGAAACATCTCGGGCGTGTTTGGTTTCCTGGGTAGAGGCCGGCCAGGCCCGCTGGGTGCAAAAACGGCCGTTTGGTGAGCTGGCCGAGTCCGCGTTGTTGGCCCCACGAATTTCAAGCACCGCTCAGTCAGGCATTGGAGGAACGGCCGAATGGGCCATTTTTTTAGAGCCACCCTCCTGCAGTGCAAAATGGGGAACGCCATCGCCCTCCTCGTGTGAGCTCGTGCGAGGGTTTCGCTCATGCTCGTCCGCGCGCAAGCGAAAATGCGGCAGGAGAATTTTCATCTCACCGCCCTCGGTTTTCGCCGTCTATATCATCCCCTTCGCTCACCGCCTGGTTTCGTGCCACCATCCCCCCCACCTCCTTCGAGCTCTCTCGTCCGACAGCCAACCAAGATCTACACGAGCAGGTAAGCGGCGGCAGCTACAACTCCGGCCGGCGGAGGCGACAAGGCGACCGTCGGCTTCCTCTTCTATGAGATGCGAGGATCTACATCAGCCGCAACCATGCCGTAAGTTTCATCGAACCCTAGGTGTTCTAGCTTAGATCTATGAGCACTAGGTAGGTAACCATGTCTAGATGTGCATGATGTAGTGTTAGCTAGCAGATTAAAGTAGATCTAGCTTGCTTTGAAGCAAATACGAGCTGGTTAGAGTACTTTTCGCTTTGTTAGTGGTACATGTCGTGGTTCTAGTTCTTAGCATGCTGAATTTCAGTCGATTCTTATGTTGTGGTACATGCCGTGGTACATCTTCATGCTCTTCTCTTCGTCATAACCCTTGTAGGACTATACCACCGACGAGTTCACTCAGTCCCTGCTAGACAGCGAGAACGACCTCGCCCTGTCCTTGGTCCCTGACTCTCATTCTTAGCTGTACGAGGTGCCAGTCACCCAAGAGGAGGACTTCCATGGCACTCGACTGTCTTCCCAGATGGTCGATCTGCCAGGAGGTCAGCTCGATCTGCAATACAGCCAGGACAGGAGCAAGAAGAACAAGACGGGGACGACCATGAAGTGGGCTCCCTACTTGTCCACCTTCCTGCTGAACAAGATGGTCAAAATCATCAAGACTGGAGTGCGAACTGACAAAGGCACCTTAGGACTGCTGTGAAGCTGATTTTCTAGTTCTGTGGCTAGGAGGTCACCTCCACGCAGGTGTACAACCATCTCAGGAAGTGGAAGGTCAGGTGGATCTTGATTGCCAAGCTCAAGTACCTTAGCGGCACACAATGGGATGAGGACACGAAGAGCATCATCTTGGAGGCGGAGCACCTCAAAGGGCATATCAAGGTTGATCACCTATCTAACTTCGAACACATTCACATATTAACTGTCTTAACACATTCATCCCATGTTACTTACTAGATCACCCCAAAGGCGCAGAGTACCTCAACAAGCCCAGCCAGAACTATAGCCAGATGCAGACCATCTTCTCTTTCGGCCTGGCGACTAGCAAATTCGCCATGGGATCAAGTGAGCCTCTTTTTTTTGAAACCTTTATGACAGTGGGAAAGGCTCCCACTGCCCTATATTACCAACCAGACATAGTTACATATTTACAAAGGCCAACGGCCCAAAAGAGCATTTAGAGACTATCTCTGAAGAATGAATAAAAGGGTGCAGAGAGGACTTAGTCCTATGTTTCAAGAGAGCAAAATCTTCTTTAAACCGCAATTTCCAAGAGTCAACAGAATTGGGGATGCCTTCGAACAGTAATCCATTGCGCTCTTTCCACAAACTCCAAGCAGCAGTAGTCACCACTTCCATGAACAGTGGCTTGTTCCATCCCGTTTTAGCATCTGAGATTAGGCTCAAACGATCTCCCCCTTGACTCCAGTGAATGTCAAGTAAGTTCCAGCAGCTCACACTAAATAGACAATGGAAGAAAAGATGTTCCACCGTTTCTTCAGGAGCAGGGGAGCACAACGGGCAGGCAAAGTTATTTCCAATGTTAAAGTGTCTTCGCCTCAACATGTTTCTAGTGTTAAGTCTGTCTGCTAAAAGAAGCCAGCAAAAGAACTTAAGCTTTGGGTAGATTCAGACTTCCACATCCAGAGGAAAGGAGCATGGGGTGAAGTTTTGAAGCAGAATTTATAATATTTGCTTGAAGCAAAGGTCCTGGACCCCCAAACAAAGATCCATTCATCTCCATCAGTCGTCTCTGTCATGGTAATGTGAGCAGAGGAGAGCTGCAGGTCCCTAACCTCTTCCATGGCCTGAGGAGATAGTGGTAAATGAAAAAAAGTTGCCAAGTCACCCGTTGTCAAGAACTCCCTAACCGAGATATCTTCCTTTTTAGCAAAAGAGTAAGCTCTAGGGTGAGATTGTGCTGGTTCATCGTCCAGCCACTGATCTTTCCAAAATAAAGCACTGGAACCAGAGACAATTTCACATTAGTAATGCCTCTAAAAGTAGGGCTCAGCTTAAAGACATCTCTCCACCAAAATGATCCACAGGGGGCAGTGCATGAGGGACTTTCCCTGCATAGTATGTGTTCCACAATAAATGAACCCAAGGCGTATCATGTTTGGAATAAAATTTGTGCAGAGACTTCATTAGAAGGGCATCATTCTGAACTTTCAGATCAAGAACTCCAAGCCCTCCTTTGTTTTTTGTCTTACAAACTTCCTTCCAGGCAATCAATGAATTACACTTCTCTCCATCATCTGTTTTTTTGTTCCATAGGCAGTGTCTTCTAATTTTTCAATATGAGCCAGAATTGGGGGCACTTTAATAGAGCACATGGTGAACATAGCAATCGATGTTAACAGGGAATTGACTAGAGTCACTCTCCCACTATAAGCCATCATCATAAAATTTTCTGAAAGTTTCCTCTCAATTCTATCAACCAGTGGCATCAGGTCTTGAACCGTAGGTTTTTAGTTCCCATAGGAAGCACCAGGTAGGTGAAAGGTAGTTGTCCAATTGAACACTACAAGGTGTTGGCTAGATACTGGGCTAGTGAAGCACTTATGTTTAGAGGGATCATAGACGATTTATGATAATTAATATGGAGTCCAATGGAGGCTGCATATTTGTTCAGAATTTCCTTCATGATAGATAATTGCTGTGGACATGCCGACATAATCAGGATCGTATCATCAGCATATTGTACAACCGGGTAGTCCATACCATAATCAGGGGAGATGGGGCAGACAAAATATTTTCTCTAAAAGCCTTGTTAATTGCAGATTGTAGGAGATCAGCCGCAAGCACAAAAATTAGAGGAGAAAGTGGGTCACCCTGACGGACCCCTCTTTTGCAATGAAATTGTCTCCCAGGGGTCCCATTCAAGAGCACAGATGACATGCCAGACTGAAAAATGATCTCTATCCACTTCAACCACTTGTTGTCAAAACCCATACTCTTCATGATTTTCAGCATAGCTGCATGATCAATGGTGTCAAATGCTTTAGCAAAGTCAAGCTTAAGCAGAAGAATCTCTTTCTTTGAAGCATCACATTGGTATATATATTCAAAGGCCCAAGCCAAACAGTCCTGAATGGTTCTCCCTTTCAAAAAACCATATTGATTTTCGTGCACAATCTTGAGCACCACCTTCTGAAGCCTATTAGCAAGAAGCTTCGTTAAAATTTTGAGACAACAGTTCAACAAAGTGAGTCATTAATACAAACAGGGGATCCCACTTTAGGCACAAGAGTGATGTAACCCATGTTAATGTTTTCAATGTTCAAATTCCCTTCATAAAAATCAAAGCACAGCTGGTAAATATCCTGTTTCACAATGTGCCAAGAAGTTTTCAGAAACTGTCCATTAAAGCCATCAGGTCCAGGGGCTTTATCCACAGGCATATGTTTCACCACTCCATCAATCTCAGCCGTGGAAAAGGGGACAGATAATTCCTCAAGACCTTCAGTCGGAGTAATAAGCTGTTCAAGATCAAAGAGCATAGGCGGGGAGCAGGATTCACCAAGTCTTTCCTTATATGTTTCAAAGATCAGTTTTTCCTTTTCGGCATAGGACACAGCTTCAGTTCCATCTGGCAGCACTAAACGAGCAATTGAATTTTTTCTATATCTCTCAGAAGCCACAGAATGGAAAAATTTGGTGTTTTCATCTCCCAGTTTAGTCCAACGAATAGTACAACGCTTCTTCCAGTATTTATTTTGATAATCCAGCAGCCTAAGAAGATGATTCTTGAGGATCTTTCAAAATTGGCCTCAGGAAGTGACAAGCCTCTCCTATCCTCAAGGCTATCTAGTTCAGATAGAGCTTTGTTGGTATTTTCAATGCAAATTTTAAGTTCGGATATGCCCTTACGCCAGTGCTTGATATCAGACCTCAGACGCTTAAATTTATCATTTAAGTTAGCAGCACTGTTTTTCTTGTGAGTAGGTTTATTCCAACTCTTGGCCACTGTTCCAAAAATCCTGGGTGAGCAGTCCAATAATTTTCAAACCGATTTTTTTGGCTCCAGGAATGCACGTCTGTATAGAGACCACACAAGGGATGTGATCAGAGGTAGGCTTGCCTTGAGGGTTAACCACTGTATTTGGAAAAGAAGTAAACCAATGCAAAGAAGTGAAAAACCAATCTAACTGCTCAAGAAGTGGATCAGATTGCATAATACTCCATGTATAGGCTCTACCCTTGATGGGAAGTTCAGTTAGATTTTTTCACGAATGAAATCATTAAAAAGCATCATATCAGCTGCATTCCCACCGGCTTATTCCTATTATGAGTATAGCGAATAAAGTTGAAATCTCCTAAAATAAGCCAATCCTCATCATCCGGAATAGTAAGATCAAAGAGCCATTTCACATATTCCTCTCTGAGATCACCAGTACAAGGCCCATAGATATTAACTAGTGTCCATGATTGTGCCGATTGAGTGGATGTGAAGTAAACTGATAATGCAAACTGCTCACAGTGCATCACCATACCACTAAAAACAGAGATGTTCCAAATAACAACAAGACCACTAGAAGCTCCATTGGAAGGTACATACACAAACTCATCAAATCTGGCAGGACAACACGATTTAATAAAAGCAGGATCAAAATGACATTTCTTAGTCTCTTGCAAGCATATTACAGAGCGCCCACTGAATTGATAGCATTCCACAGAGCCAGCTGCTTATCTCTAGAATTCAAGCCTCTTATGTTCCAACACAAAACACACCAAGTCTTTAAATTACTCATTAAAACAGGATAGAAATTAAGATGAAGAAGAAGCTTCATCTTCCTGGAGACTAGCCAATAATTTTTTAGGAGCAACTTCAGCTGTAGGACACCACACAGGTTAACATCAATGTGTTTAGCACTTGAACAGGTGTGTTAGCAGGAACTGTATCATTGCTTGCACCATTGGTTGCACCAGCCTGAGCATTAACAACCTCAGAGTCCTCCGCTATTAGGTCCTCTGCCATGTCAGGGACCCTTCTTGCTTTGACCTTTGATTTATAAGGTTTAGTATCAGAGACAGAAGAAGATTTGAAACCATCATATCTCGTACTTCTTGTGCTTCTTCTAACCTGATTGGTAACTGAAGGCACGAATTTCCTGGACCTGCGAGCTGCAGAGGGAGGTGCACCCTCCAAATTGATCATAGAAGTAGTAGGCACCATAGGGTATTTGCAGATATAAGGAATAATGGCCAAACAATTGTCAGCAGGTGAATGAGCAGCATTCAACTTCCTAGAAATCATGCGAGCCCCAAAGCAGTCTAACGGATGATATAATTCAGAATAGCTCCTTTTTCCCCCAAAATTGTTGGTCTGCCATATGAGACTATCAAACTGTAACTGAAGACTTCTATCAGCCAACGAACAGGGAACAAATTTATTCTTCAGAGTAGCAGCTGCAAGAGACACCTGACCCAAGAAACTCTGAGAATAGGGCACTAAAGCAAAAGAATTGTCTGATAATCTAGAGCCCTTTGTGAAAAACTCGACAGTATGTTCAGTCAAAACACTAGCATCCAAGGAACTACCAGTAGTAGGAACTGAATCATGCCAGGTCTGGAGGGGATTATCAGTCAAGCTACCCCTAGGAGAATGAACTCCAGCCAAGGAAGGGATCCCTTGAACAGCAACAAGTTCTCTAAAATTTATGAGATGAGGGGCTACCAAATCCTGCACTACAGGTTCCTGTTCTTCCTGATGCTGAACCGCATGCTGGTTATTAGGTGCATTATTAAACTGAGGAATAGGGGCACCATTTTGTTGCAGCCAAGTAGTCACTTGTTATTGAAAGAGCTGCTCTACAGTCATGAAGTTACCATAAGAGGTCACTGGCCCGTGATCAATGGACATCCCATCAGGCAGGAACGGGATTAGGTTGAGTGGAAAGTTGGCCATGGTGGCGGCAAGCTCGTCGCCTGGTAGAGTTTTTTGCTGTGAATCAGAGACAACCTGCTCGGAAGCAGAAGAGGTAGAAGATTCTTTTGGACGTTTGGGTTTCCAAACCTTGCCTTTTATCCTGCCAGCTGAAAAACAACCCTCAATCGTATGGCCAAGAAATCCACAGTGCGAGCATCTAACGGACTTCAATTGAGCACGATCAGCTAAAACAGGGTTAAATGAGATATTCCGATCTGTAATAACTTCAGGAGATTTCATAACCATCGGAGAACTCAAAGCACTGCCTTTAACCACCCATTTAAATCTCTGATTGGGTAGAGAATTTTTCCTTCCATTGGTTGTGCCTGAAGCAGACAGTCCCTTGCACGATGGCCAATATCTCTGCATCTATGACATCGAATACCAATAAGACACGATTTCGCATAGTGACCATTGCCAAGACATTTAGAACAGAATTTTTTACGTGGATAGAGTTCCTTAATGAGTTTCCAAGATGGCAAAGCTGAGACTCCCATAGCAACTTGGACATGTTCATCCTTGTATTGTGCCATCCGAAGGTCATCCATATGAGCAAAGAGGTCATGATCGAAAATATCTCCATTAGGAACTTGTCCCTTAAAATTTGAACCACGGAAGATCCATGCACGCCTAGGTGCAGATTCAGGCATTTGGAATACTAAGAACGTGAAAGATCCCAAAGAAAGTGAATCACATGCAGGACTGGAAACATCCTTGACTTTCAAATCATTCAATGGGCGATCAGCCACCTTTATCGGACTAAAGGATCCAAATTGCATATGATGAACTGATGGATCCATCTTACCACGAAAAACCTCAGATTGTTTGCCCTTAGATGGGAATGAGATCGGACCAGAAAACCTCTTTGGATCTTTGAATATCTCAGCATTGGCATCACCGCGGAATAGACTGAAGAGAATTTGAAAATCCGGCCAAGATCTTTCCCGTAGGGAGTATATGAAATGCCCAACATGATTAGACGCCAGAGAATATCGAAATTTCATGTCACTCAAGCGAAACACACGTAGACGAGAGGCATCACCACCAATACAACATTGCAAAGCCAACGCCACAGAGTCCACCAAGAGATCGAAGGATGCATGCACGAACGTAGCCACCAGAAAGAACTCCTTGGAAGTCGAGGGAGAAGAGAAGTGAACCGTAGATCTGAAGAAACGACGCACCTGTGCCGCCACAGCGCGGCCGGGAGAGAGATCCCAGGAAGAGAAGAGATCCATTGGAGAGATCAAACCTCAAGATCGCCATGGCTAGGGTTTAGGTGGAGGAGGAGGGTGGAGATCGCCATGAGGACATGTGAGACTATATTTTTATTGCTTCATTTTTTTCGATACTGGTCGACTCCTGGGAGTCGGCAGGTCTGATCTTCTCCTCAAGTGAGCCTATTGGCACACATGTTCCTGACTATGTCGACATTGGCAGCCAGGACTCGAACACCATCAATGTCGATGGTGCAGATAAGGCCGATGAGCCTACCGGCAAGCAACCCGAGAAGGAGAAGGAGAGGAAGAGGAAGAGAGGCGCACTCATGACCGAAGCCGTGAGGGAGGTGGCTGTCGCCATCAGGGAGAGCGTGCATGTGGACGTGCACCCCGGCCTCTACGAGGTTGTGATGAGCGCGAAGGGAACATTCAGTGAGACTGCCAAGATTGCTGCTCTTGGCCACCTCCTGGACAACAAGGCGCAAGGCTTTGGCTTCGTTCTGACGGCCGAGGACCACCGTCTGTTGTGGCTCCAGAAGCTTGTTCATGAAGTTGGAGGTGGCTTTGGTGCAAGCATGCTAGATGATGATGATGATCATGATGATATGATGTATATTTTGGGTAGCTAGGACAATAAAACTTCTTATGGCATGTATATTTTGGGTATTTGAGGTGGTACATAAGCTAACCCCTCACTAGATGAACTTGCGGTGGTAGTATTACACCCTCTTTTGATGTGGTGGTAGGTTGACATCATACGATGCAGCAAAACAGTCTACTGCTTTAGGGTTTAAGGCATATGATGATGAATGCATGTTTTGCTTATGTTGCTATCTTATGTGCATGTTCTAAACTTGTTCTTCACTGCTGTAGTGGTATGTGGTCTATAGAGGAAGGAAACCAGGAGTCTACGATTATTCCTGTGACGCTTGCTCTGCTCGAGTTGAAGGTTTCCCCCACCAGATGCTGCAACAAGTTTGCAATTCAAGAACAGGCAGAGAAGGCTTACGCCATGAACAAGCTCCCAGAGATCGTTCCTAAGATCATCGCTACTGCAGAGCGCAAAGCGGCTGTGACCACTTAGGGAGTTGCCCAAGGTGAAGCACAACTCGCTTTAGGCCGCCTCAAAGACTTGCTCATCATCGTCCAGTTCGTCATCATTGCCTATTTGTTCTTCGCCTAACTATGTATCACCCTATGTGAACTTGAACTGGTAACCTCACCACTAGTGGATGCAAGGTGACCACAACTCCCCTAAAACGAGCAGCCAAACGTTGGGGTTTAAGCCTTAAACGACAACGTTAGCAACCAAACAGCAGGGGTACTAATAATTGGTCCCAAGGAAACGGGTCTGGCTGCCTCTTTGTGAGCAACCAAACAGGCTACACACTATGGTCTCATTTTTCCTGGGCCAGGCCCGCTAGAGCCATGGAGCCAAAATGGCCAAAACTCATGCAGGAAACCAAACAGGCCGCTCCCTGTCGTTGTCATCTTACCGCTCCTGTTAAGGTACTCCACGATGTTTGCTTTGGAGTACAGGAAAATCTTACCCATTAGATTAAGATCCATATTAATTCAACTGGACTGTAATATATCTCTTTGGCTAAATACCACTGCAAAGCTCCACAAGTTGAAAAACGCAATTGAATGTCTCACTAGAAGTTTATTTGTCCGTACAATGTCGCACTAACAACAGTTCGATGCCATTTTCGAACTACTATCATTTACAGTGTCATTTTGCTGTGTTCCCTAGATAAATGTTGACGTGGTCAGATAAGTGCACAACTGGGTCGATACAACATCCATCGGACTTGGGAAAAAAAATCTCGCGGTGAAATAAAAAACACAGGATTACTGGATTGCTTGTAAGAGAATATATCAGACCGGTGGCAGCTAAATTCACCAGGGTTCTGGTTTTCAGGAGATGGAGGAGCCTGGTTCAGAACACTCCATGGCCTGGTGGGTGGATTCCGTCCGGTGGGGGCGCCCCAACCGGAGTGCTGGTAGAATAGGTAGAACAGGATGGCCGAAGTAAGGAAGAGCGCCAAGAGTATGAGCCAGATTTGCCATTCTGCAGAAGAGAACGGTAAAAGGATGTTCAGTAAAGCCTATAACTTGAGGACCGAAGTGCCAAACAGCATTTGGCTAAGACGTGAACCTTTCCAGTCAGCAGGCACATTCAGTTTTGTCAGCTCCGCTCCCCACTGCGGCGATGTGGAGATTACAACCCTGCAATATCAGCAGGCATGATGCAATAGCGGAAAGGAATAGAAAGTTCTGAACAAATGGCAAGTACAGTTCGTTTTCGTGTAACAGATGAACAAACTGTGCATACAAAAAAAGTAAGGGCATAGGGGCCTGCCAGACCTAGCTTGAGAAGAAAGATATCTCATTCAGTCGTTCCCGAGCAAAGTGGACTAAGCTGTAGAATAACTACTCAGAATTACAGGCTACTATATATGATAACAAATGAAACTTCAACCTTATATGCTGCTATCATATTGAATGAGCAAGCATGAATAGCTAGGTTTACAACCAAAGTACTCAGGAAAAAATGACACCTGCCAATCCATGCCCAGACACTAATCAAGCATAGCCAGACAGTTATAATGCTATAACTTCTATACCCAGCTAGACAGAACAGAAGAACAACCCTAACTAAAGGCTACAAGATGCTAACAAACATGTGATCTTCCAAATGTCCAGGTTTTTTTTTATAATGGAAGAGTTATGTTGCTCCTAGTTTTTAATGACACAGAAGTCCTTACCTTTCACTAGGACAAAATTCAATGCCATATACTGGGGAACCAAAATGGACCTTCTTGCTCCAGTGAGAAATCGCCATCTCCTTTACATCCACAACACAAAAATCACCATCGTGACTTCCTCTGAAAATAATACAGAAGCATGTTAGGCTTCACAAGTACTGGAAGTCCAAAGATGGGTAACCAGCATAGAGGAACCACCTGATAGCAAATAAATCAAAGTTTCAGCTGATAATATCACTATTTATGTATTCATTCATCTGATGATATCACTTTCAGAGGCATACAACAGACTGACCATAACAACCAAAGTAACTAGCCTAGTGCTTCTAATGTAAGTGAAAGTCATATGTCCATATATTATCTTGCAAGGCGAGTACTAAGCAATCAGAAATATCAAGAAACATGATGTTACTGAATTATTAAGAGAACTGCTGAAAAAGGTAATAGGAGAAAGTAGATTATGTTAATCTTCAAATTTGGCGATTCAAGATGTTCCTATATGTGCTAAAAGAAATCACATGACTGCAGCACAGTATGACAAAATAAGGAGTATTTTATCCACTCACAAAGCTAGAAATTTTCCGTCCATGCTAACTGAAAGTGTGGAGACAGGTTTTCCCAGGAGTCTTTTGTAACCAATTCTAGCCCAATCACTTATGTTCCAAACAACAGTCACAACTTTGGTACCTGTCCAATGATGAATATGTTTAGTTAAAGTAGGCACATATGCATACATTTGTTTCATGACTTTGATAAAAAAACATACCTTTTGCAACTGTGCAGAACAGAAACGGTTTCATGCCATCCCTAGAAAAGCGGCAACACTCGATCTTCTCATCCTGCATAGGAAAACAAAAGGACCAGAGATTAAATTCCTGCAATCTAAACAGGAACAAATAAAATGTAGAAATGCATAATAGACTAATAGTGTACCGAAGATCGAGTTAAGTTAACCAATGGTACCCCCTCGTCTATCTTCCATATTCTAGCAGTACCATCAGTGGACGTTGAAACTAAAAACTCCGAGTCTAAGCTGCAAGAAAGATAACAGCATAATATCAGTCCATGCTGATTACTGAATATAGTATAGAAACAATAGCCAAGGACCATAATGCTCCACGTGTAGGTTTGGGATTAGTTACATTATCAATGCTCTTGGTTCGTTTTGAGATAATGCATATGTAACTGTATCTGCTTACATCAATCAATACCTTAATTCACCTAGTTAAGAAACATCATGGTATTCTTTTGTAAACAATAAAGGAAAAAAATGCTTCGACTTGCCCTAACCTGATGTCCATGTCTCGGAAAGACTTATGAGCTTTGGGTTCATCTAGGAGCACCTTCATGCTTGGCCAATGAAATATTCTGAGATGCCCATCCTATAGTGGTACAAAAAGATTCTATGAGAATCATATGCAGTAGCTGCATCTCAGAAAGTTTAGCTACAAGAGTAGTAGTGCTATGAAAAATGCAATGACAAAGCAATCCAGAAAATATCGAACAAATAGCATAACAGAATGGTATCACGGTAAATGTTAAGGTTGAAGGTTGGAAACTCGCACGGCTAACAACTGTCATTAGTAAAGAGGAATAAGAGAAAAAGGTAACCAAGTAAGAGAAAGGAGGCTATATAATATTAAAATATTTTACCTCACCACCGATAGCAAATTTAGCACCATCTGTGCTGAAAGCAAGACATTTCTGCGGCCCAACAGATTCGAGCGCTGGAGCTTTACTTTCAATAAAGCGAACGGTGAACTTTTCAAAAACCAGTTTGAATAGCCTGGAATATTAACATTGTTAAGTAACAAAGTCCAAGACTTCATGATAGCAGACACAAAAGGAAAAAAACAGAGGAAATAGTGTAAATGGGATTTATCAAAGGAAGTGAGAAAGACTGTCGGCGCTGCTCTCCCGATAATTGATGTGGATTATCAATGCAATTAAGCTTACTTTGAGTTAATCAGAAAAATCTAACAAAAGGAATAGTTGTGGTAAAAATATGAGGTACTGGATGCAACATAAACCTGTATATAACATGTACCTCACACATATAGTGTTCCGTGCATTTAAGATTTTTAGCTCACTAATAGGCAGAGAGAAGCAGAGTTACGCACCTGCAGCCGTTGGCCGTGGCGCACACGAGCTCGTCGCCGGTCGGGTGCACCGCGATGCCGCGCGGCGCTTCGTCTGAAGTCTCCCCCAGCACAATCCTCGCCTGCAAAACGCAGAAAAAGAGGCAGGCCCGGGTCAACCCCACGATCGAGCTCCGAATCCCAACCGAATTCGAAGGAGAAAGGCGCACCAGGGGCTCCTCGGAGAGCGAGCAGCGGACGGAGTCGAAGCCGAGGGCCTCCAGGGCGGGCGGGGAGGGCCGGCCGTACACCGCGAAGAGGCGGGTGGCCTTCTCCTCCCGGCGGCGGATCCACGCCGCGCACGCCACCTTCCCGCCGCCGCCCACCGCCGCAACCGAATACTCGCTGCCGCCGGCCATGGGGTGCTTGCTGGTGGCTGTGCTGTGGTGCCTGTAGCTATCTGGGTCCGTACGATCTCTTGAAATTTCGAGTTTTTCGTGGGGTTTAAAAGGGAGCGAGGAGAGCGGTGGGGATGGACGGAGGAACAGAACGAAATCATTATGTTATGTCGGGTTGGGGAATTATCCGTGTGCCCGAGTGGATATGCTTTTGGTTATCCGTTGACATGCAGATAGTCAACGCCAGCGGAAGCCAAACCATCTTTCTATTCTCCATAGCTATGATTGCTTTAATCTTTGCTTCAATGATTTTGGAGAGCATTTGACCATCGGTATTTACATTTATTTATCTGATCTGGCATCTAAAGTGGAAGTTTTCTTAATCAAATGTTGTGAGGGGGTGTGCGATAGTTGGGTTTTCTAAACCCTACTGTCGACGTTTGTAACATTGTTGTTTCTTCTATAAAACTATGGTATGCGATTGCATACCCTCTAAAAAAAATGTTGTGATTTCATAAGTGTTCCTTTGATTCATAGGATTTGTGTAGGATTTAAATCCTACTATACTGTGTTTGGATGTACGAAACTGGCCTCGGAATTGCCCATATAGAATTGTCAGCCCGATTTCGGCTGTTTGGAGTGGTTCAAGAATTGAGTTGTGGAAACGCACTCAAATTCCACGCGAGCCCCCCGCGCGCGTCCGCACCTTTCTCGCCGATTCCGAGACTGGGACCTCGGAAACGCTCGGAAACGAGCGAGCGAGCGCATACCGCTTCGCCTATCTCTCACCCCCCGCGCGACCACGACCTGGAGCACACAGGCAGGGGCGGCTCAAGTGAGTCGTCCTCTCCCTATGTCACTTCCCCGTCCTCCTCTACCTTTCTTACATCCAAACACAGCACTATGGTAATTTTCCTTCGAATCCGTTTGATCCACAGGGTCATGTCCCATAGGAAAAATTCCCATATGAATTTTATAGTACAAACTTCATAGGAAAATAACATGAGGTCCAACCTCATGGAAAATTTCCTTCACCACAATCAAAGGAACTTACTCTTCTCATAGGATTCAATTAGACATGCCATCTAAAATCTATGAATTTCCTATTTCTACACTTTTCCTATCCTACGAATCAAAGGAGCCCTAAATTTTGTAAGAAAATGACATGAGGTCCAACCTCATCGAAAAATCCCTTCACGACAATCAAAGTAACTTGCTCTTCCCATATGATTCAATTAGCCATGCCATTATAATCCTATAGGATTCATATTCCTATAACTTTCCTATCCTATGAATCAAAAGAGCCCTAAGTACCGGCATGAGCAGATGCTAACAAGTTCCTTACAAACCCCGGGACATACCCAAGCAGGAGTTATTCAGTTTCTTTGAGGCCAGACTTAGCTCATTGCACGCTCGACGTACATGTGAGATATAGACATCAACAAAGTACTTCATCATCATCTTAGGGCGCGATCGGTAGCCTGTTGTCCCTCCAAACAGGCTTGTCAACTGTAAAAGTGGGCTGATTGGTTGGTAGGATCAAGCATGCGTTGTGACCAGCAAGCTCATTAATGTTGCGCTGAGCCAGACCCAGCAAGAACGGCCAAATCGATAGTTTCTATGGAGTCAGGCCACAACGGTAAAAAAAGGAATGGTGTTGTGCGCGCGGAAGCGACACGCGAAATGGCGGAAATGGCGAAATTCCGGCTGGGTTTCGCGCCACACATACTCTCACCTCCTCCCCTATCCGGTCACCTCCCGACATAGGAGCAAAGGAAAAAATCCCATTTCTTCAATCTTCACCGGTGGCTCGTCTCCTTCCTCTCCGACACGTGTTCCACGGTGTCGGATCCACCAACTTCAGGAGTTCTGGAGTGTCGCCCTCGTCACCCGCGGTAGCTCGTCTCCTTCCTCTCCAGCACGGGATCGGTGGCGGAAGGGGTTCGTGTGCAGAAAACAAAAAATTTCCTACCGACAGAACACCAATAAACTAGCCAAGATCTATCTATGAGACATGTAAGTAACAGAGGAGTTTTGGGGACATACCCTTGTAGACCAAAACGTCGGGATTATGCTCCCGCACAAGCGTTGTTGAGGAAGACGACGTAGCCGACCTCAAGGTCGTGTAGCACTTGACGTGTCGATGATGACCTCAAGATCACGATGATCCTCGCGACAAGTGCCCCAAGTGTTGCACCTCGAAGGACTCGCACACATACGGTGCTTGACAACGACTCCCGACTCTTCCCAACCGAGGTTGCGGAAGTAGATCTTCTGGACTGGAATTTCTGCAGCACGACGGCGTGTCGCGGATAAGATACCTCTCACGAGCACAACCCTAACTTGGGGTCGCGCAAGAGAGAGAGAGGAGGTGGCCTAATGTGGGGACCCCGGACTAGCTGTCCGAAATACCCGATTATGCTTAACACAACGATCCCGTGATCAGTCTGTCGTTGCACATAATCCGAATTGGATACCAAAGTTTACATCCATTACAGTACCGAATAGAAAGTCTTACATAAATGGTCATTTAGACCAAGTTCTTACATAGGTGCCTTCATGGGCCAAACCAAATATATCAGCGGAAGCTACGGCATAATCGACATCATATTCTAACGATGACGACCCGACAGGCAGCTGACTTGTGGAGATCCTTAGTTGGCGTAGAATTCGCCATATTCCTGCTCTGCGTAGTGTTCCTCCTCGTAGTCTGGCTAGGACAATAGCCAGGGACGAAACCAATATGAGTACATTTGAATGTACTCGCAAACTATCCCAACATGAGTATGCACCAGTTTTATTTTAGTTGACAACTTTTCTTATTTAAAACATCTCTATATCTTTATTGAAAAAGGTAAGAAGAGTTTTATAACTATCTTTAAAGAAGTCACCGTTTTCATCTGTTTTTCCAAAACTCCTCCTTTTTCCGACCATAGCCTGTCATGGTCCACTTTCATCCAACCACCTCATACCGATCCGTTGGTATAGGTGTAGGAAACAATCTCTACTTCATTTTTCTTTTAAAAACTTAAAGCCTTTTTAAAACTTGCACAAGGTCTTAGGACAGTCTCCCAATTGTCCATATCCGAGGACTCGGCTATTCGAATAGTTTTAAACACTCTGCAGAGGTAGCACGCTTTTAACCCACATCCATCCGGCAACTCATCGTGTCTGCCACGTCTCGCCATACCAGGTGTATGCGAAGTAAGCCGCCGGCCATAGCCTCTTATTTGCTCATGCTAGTATAGGATCCTTCCCATATGACACTTTCCATCGACACCCAGTCCGGTTTCCCGTCAGAAACCCTAGGTGTGAGGACTCATAGTTTTGTCCGGCGGTTTATGGTGGAACCTTCTATCCTCCCCACCAACTTGTGTGAGGACCCGGGTCAGGGGGTAGATCCTCGGACCATCCCCTCATGCATAACGGAGTCATCTCCGTCGATGAGGTATCCCATACTAATAAGAGCAAACTACATGACTACGCCTTTTCCCATATGTGGTAAATGTGGTCGCACAGGGTAGGATTGGTTTCCATAGTACTAGGACACTGTGCATTTTTCACAAACATCTCCATTTTTTCCACCTTTCCAACACAGCACCGACATCTCGGCGTTCCATAACCTCACAAGACATTTCAAAGGAGTTTTGAATAAACAACATTGTTTTCCCATCCTAAAGTTTTATATAAACTACTACATAGGGTGGCAAAATAATATCCATATATTTTTGAAATGGGTTTTGTAAATCTTGCTTTGAGAGTAAACATGTTATGAAAGTAGATGCATATGTTGGTAGTGCAAGCTCAGAGAATAGCTTGCCTTGCTTGGCAAAGTGATCTTGCTCTTGTTCTTCAAATTCAGCAAACTCTCCTTCCTCGATATATCCGACAACGTTCTCGTCTAATTAACAAACAAACAATGCAAACAATCACTAAGCTATACAAGCAATCACCTCAACATAACCATCATCAACATCACAATTAGCTACTGCACACATCAAACCACACAATTTGGTTTTCAAATAAATTGAATTAATCATTATTTAATTAAGTCCAAATTATGGCAGAAACTAGTTATTCATGTTTTAATTCCACAACTTGAGTTCTGTTGGTCACAAAAATACAAACTAAATTTCTATAGAAAGCTACTGATGTGTAGAAGACAACCAAATTTGAATTGGATCATTTGAAGTTACCAAACTCCCTACACATTGGATTGAATCCAGTAGCTTAATAATCAAGTTTTAGCTACCAATTAAATTATATTGTTCCAAAAATTAAACCCTTTTAGGGGTAACTAAACATGGATATATTTGAGCTAACAAAATTGGTCCTAACTCATTTGGATCAACCAATAAACATATTTGTCTGTTTTAGTACAGAAGGGTTTATTTTAAAGTCAGCAATTAATACTGCTTAATTAATTCTACCAAAATTAGGGGAGCTAACACAAGGCAGTACTAACCTAGCAAAATTGGTTTGGAATTATTTGGACTAACAGAGTATTAGACACAAACAAGTTTAGATTTTAAACCTTCTGTGGCATTTTCAATAATACTTTTTAATTATTTAATTAAATGACATGAGACCAATGGTGTTGGTTAAACAATTTCATAAGCTTTCCAGAACAGTTGAGTTTGATTTATTTGGATTCCTAAATCTCGAGATATTTAATTTTAAAGTTGACATCAGTACTGAGAATTTCAGAGAATTTAAATTAGAAAAATCCACTGTTGTGGATAATGTTGAAATCCCTGACGGGTGGGTCCTACCCGTCAGTGACTCAGCGAAACGGTACGCGCGAGGGAAAAGATTAAAATTATGACAGTGGGACCCACATGGCAGTCTAACTTAATACGAAGCGGTACGTGGCCGTAGATCTTCGATCCAACGGCTCACGGAGGTCGCCATCGGCGACGACCTAAAACGAGCAGCGCTGCCGCGCCGGCGACGGCGAGGTGGACGGATCTCTCACCTAGGGGCTCGGGAGGAAGCAGCGATGACGCGAATCGACGGCGGTGGCTCGGGGAAGACGATGGTGCGAGCGGCAGTTGCTGGGGAAGTCTCTGTCGACGGCGGCGATGTCGCGCTCTTCGTCGGCGTCGGGCAGCAACTTCGGCGGAGCTTCGGGTCGCGTCCGTGCGCTAAAAAGAGGGAAAAGAAGCCTGGGTGAGTGCGGTGAGCTTGGGCAACAGCGTAGAGGGGTCAGAGGGAAGAATGGGAGGGTGTGGCGTTGTGGTGGTGCTCGACCTCAACGGCGGCGTCGGGTGCGGCAGTGCACTGCCCTCCGGCGGTGCACAGACGAAATTGAGGCGAGGGAAAGCTCGAGGGAGAGGTGTGGTGTTCCAGTGAGGTCTCAGGGTGCTTTTATAGGCTCGGGGCGGTCCACGATGGTCGGGGTCTACGGCGGCGGCCATTGCGCGTCCACGGCGACCATTTCTGCGATTACCCGGCGAGGGTGCAGAGGCTCGTGGCGGCTTGGGGCTTAACGGGGTCCGGCAAGGTTCTAGAATCATCTAGAGGAGTGGTGCGTGTCGGGAAGCAGAGACGGGGGCCAATTTGCTTGGCGCCGTCCAATGCATCCGCGGCGGTCGTCGGGGAACATCGGCGTTAAGGCGACGGGAGAGGTGCCCGTTTTCTTCCCTGCGGTGCAGAGACAGCAGAGGCTCCGGGCGCGCGCGCAGGGGGGGCCTGGGCGGCTCAGAAACGGCGATGACGGTGGTGGCGACACGGCGGCACGTCGGGGCGAGGGAGAGAGGTAGGGGATGACATTTTTGCAGAAAACCCCCTGCCTCCTCTCTGCCTCTTTTTTTATTTCTGTTTTAGTCCTTCTGTTAAATCCAGAAGGTTTTCTAGGATTTAATTAGGGTATTTAAACATTTTAGAAAAAAATTCAAAATTTTGTGGGGCCTTCCCATAATGTACAGAAGCTCCACAAAAATTGGCATAAAATAATAAAATGTTTTGAAACATTTTCTTTTATAGTACTGTGTTTATGTTATTTGAATTTATTTCAATTTGTTTTCATTTTAGAATTTCAAAACTAGTTCAAAAATAATATTTGAGAGGGGAAAGTGGTAGGAACAAAATGGGGAGTGTTTACATTACAACTCCACTGACTTTGGTTTGAAAATAATTGAGTTTGTCACTTGGAGATTTTCATGTGACAACTTGTCACTTTTATTTTTCTTGCTTTGATTTTATATTTTGTTTTCTTTCTTCTTACTAGTGTTCACTAGTGCAAACACCCACACAAACAGCAAGAACAACATCTCAAGTAACAAAAGCAATTAACATACAATAAACAACAAAAGTTTTTGTTGGCTCTCATTTTTGGAATATAATCCTGATAATAATTTTGGGATGTTACAATCCTCCCCCCCCTTAAAATAAATCTCGTCCCGAGATTTGCTAGGCTTAGGTTTTAAGGAGGTCTGGGAATTCGCTTCTAAGATAATCTTCGCGTTCCCAAGTTGCTTCTTCTTCAGAGTGGTTAGTCCACTGGACTTTGTAAAACTTGATCGCACGTCTTCGGGTAACACGAACATCTTCTTCGAGAATTTTGAGGGGTCTCTCACGATAAGTCAGGTCTTGGTTCAGGTCGATGGAGAGGTGGTCGATGTTTTTGAAAACATCTGGTTGGTCAGGAACTTCCAGACACTTCCGGAGCAAGGAAATGTGGAAGACATCATGATAATCTCCTAACTCCTGGGTAACTCCAGCTGATAGGATACTTCTCCTCGACGAGCAATGACTTTGAAGGGTCCAATATACCTTGGTGCTAACTTTCCTTTGACATGGAAACGCTGCATTCCTTTAAGGGTGTCACTCGGGTGTACGACACTTCTTGCCGTAAAGGGCTTCAAAAGGGGCCATTTGCAGACTAGACTGATAACTGTTGTTGTACGAGAACTCTGCAAACGGAAGACAATCTTCCCACTTGGAACCATAGGATAGAACACATGCGCGAAGCATGTCCTCTAATATCTGGTTCACTCGCTCAGTCTGGCCATCGGTCTGGGGATGATAAGCTGTGCTAAAGGCTAACTTGGTTCCGAGGGCTTCATGAAGGGATTTCCAGAATCTTGAGGTGAATTGCGTGCCTCTATCAGATACAATCTTCTTAGGCACACCATGCAGGCTCACTATTCTGGAAATATACAGGTCTGCTAACTGAGCTCCGGTATGAGTGGTCTTGACAGGAACAAAGTGGGCAACCTTGGTCAGTCGATCAACGATGACCCAGATGAATCATGGCCTCGGTTGGATCTTGGAAGTCCGGTAATAAAATCCATTCCAATCTCGTCCCACTTCCACTCGGGAATTTTCAAAGGTTGAAGCAATCCAGCGGGTCGCTGATGTTCAGCCTTGACTCGCTGACAGATATCACACTTGGCTACGAATGAACCAATCTCTCGCTTCATTCCATGCCACCAAAATCTTTCTCGAAGGTCTTGGTACATTTTGGTTCCGCCGGGGTGGATTGAATAAGGGGTCTCATGGGCCTCCTTCAGGATTAACTCCTTAAGTTCCGTGACATTGGGCACACAGATACGGTCATTGAATTTCAGCACTCCTTCAGCATCTTCGGTAAAACCGGGTGCTTTGCCGAGGGAAATTTTCTTCCTAATTCCCTCTATGCTTTCATGACCTTTCTGGGCTTCTTTGATTTGATCCATCAGGGTTGGGGTTAACTCTAAATTGGCGAGATAACCATGGCTAACAAGCTCTAGTCCAAAATCTTGGAAGTCTTTGAACAAGGCTGGCTGTTCGGCTTGGATCAGGGCATTCAGGGTGCAAGGTTTGCGACTAAGGGCATCGGCAACTACATTAGCCTTTCCGGGGTGATAATGGATTCCAATATCATAATCCTTGATTAATTCCATCCATCTCCTCTGTCGCAGGTTCAGATCTTTCTGGGTGAAAATATACTTCAAGCTTTTGTGATCTGTATAGACCTCGCAGCGATGTCCCGCAAGATAGGGACGCCACTTCTTAAGAGCAAAGACACAGCAGCTAACTCCAAGTCATGGGTTGGGTAATTCTCTTCATGCGGTCGCAACTGCCGGGACAGGTACGACACAACTTTGCCTTCTTGCATCAGAACGCAACCAAGTCCGAGGCGTGATGCATCGCAATACACGTCGAAACTCTGGGTGACGTCTGGCATGATCAGGATTGGGGCTGAGGTTAGTTCTTCTTCAGTTCTTGGAAACTATCCTCACACTTCTGAGTCCATTCAAATTTCTTGTCCTTCTTCAACAGTTGGGTCAGAGGTTTGGCTATACTGGAAAATCCTTCGACGAACTTGCGGTAATAACCGGCAAGTCCGAGAAAGCTTCGGATTTCAAAAACATTGGTTGGGGATAACCAGTCAAGAATGGCTTGTATCTTCTCAGGGTCAACAGAAATTCCTCCAGCGGATACAATATGTCCAAGAAATGCCACTTCACTGAGCCAAAACTCACACTTGCTAAGTTTGGCATACAGCTGGTGCTCTTGGAGGGTCTCCAAAACTAGACGCAGGTGTTCAGCATGCTCTTCTTCGGTCTTGGAATAAATAAGGATGTCATCAAGGAAAACTACCACGAACTTGTCGAGGTACTCCATGAAAATCTTGTTCATGAGATTCATGAAATAGGCTGGGGCATTGGTCAGACCAAAAGACATCACGGTGTATTCAAACAACCGTAACGAGTGGTGAAGGCGGTCTTGGGAATATCTGTCTCTCGATCTTCAACTGATGGTAACCTGTCCGAAGATCGATCTTTGAAAAGACTCGGGCTCCGTTCATTTGATCGAACAGATCCTCGATCTTGGGAAGAGGGTACTTGTTTTTAATGGTCACGTCATTCAGCTTGCGATAATCCACACACAGGCGTGTGGTACCGTCTCTCTTGTCCACAAAAATAATGGGTGATCCCCATGGTGAAGCGCTTGGGCGGACAAGACCTTTGCTTAGCATATCAGCCAACTGTTTCTTCAACTCAACCAGTTCTTCCGGATTCATCCGATAAGGCTTTTGGGATATGGGGGATGTTCCTGGATAAGCTCAATTATGAACTCAATATCCCTATCTGGCGGCATACCAGGCAATTCTTCTGGGAAAACATCCTTGAACAGATGAACAACACGGATCTCATCTAGGGCGGGTCGAGCTATGCTCTCATGGCAGCCTGGGTGAGGTTGACTAGTTTTAGACACATACTCCACTTCTACTTCTTTGTCGGTGGTGATGGATACAGCTCTTCTGGCACAGTCAATTCGACCATGGTACTTGGCTAACCAATTCATACCGAGTATAACATCGATGCCTTGGGTTCCCAGAACAATTAAGTTAACTGGAAACTTTCTCCTTTGATCTCAAGGGGTACATCGGAGCAAAACATCTGGTCTCTACGGTGGATTCTGGGATTTGGATGACCATGGGTTTGGGTAAGAGGCTCTTAACTAAACCTCCCTTAGCAACAAATTCTTGGGTAACAAATGAATGGGTAGCACCAGAATCAAACAGAACAGTTGCAGGTACTGAGTTGACAAGGAACGTACCCAGCACAACATCCGGAGCATCCTGAGCTTCTTCAGCATTGATGTGGTGCAGACGACCCTTGGCAACAGCAGCATTTCCGCGAGGTGCGGCATTCTTGCCATTTCCATTTCCATTGCGGCCTTGACCATTGTTCTGTGCCGGCGCATTGGGGCGCTGGACATTCCTCTTGGGATTGGGACATTCTTTGGAGTAGTGACCCTTGTTGCCGCATTCAAAGCAGATCACATTGGGATTGCGGGTGAAGTTGTTGAAGTTTCCTCCGGGACGGTTATTGTCATTGGGGCGGTTGAAGTTGTTTGGGCGGTTAGGGTAATTGGGGCGTGGAGCTTGGGGTGGACGATAGGCAGGCCTGGTGTTCTGCTGAAAGATACGAGGTTTCTGGCTGCTCGAGCCTTCCTGAGCATTCATCCTCCTCTTGCGACCTTCATACATCGACTTGCGCTTGGTCTCCAGCTGGATGGCTTTGTCCACAAGTGACTCCAGATCACGGAAGTCATGGATAACCAAAGCACACTGAAGTTCATCATGAAGTCCACTCATGAAACGCTCCATCTTCTTCTCTTCCTTGTCGGTGTCATCAGGAGCATACCGAGATAAGTCGGTAAACTCCTCAAGATAACCGACCACATCTCTACTTCCCTGCCTCAGCTTACGGAACTCATCCTTCTTCCTCTCAATAAGTCCACTGGGAATATGCTTCTTGCGGAACTTCTCCTGGAACTCAGCCCAGTTGATGACATGACCAGCTGGCTGGAGAGTCTTGGTAGTTTCCCACCAAGCTCTTGCAGGTCCAGCGAGATAGTGGGTTGCATACAGCACTTTCTCATTTTCTCCCACAGCAGCAACTTCAAGATTATTGCGATGGTGCGAAGCCAATCATCGGCTTCTAGTGGGTGAAGTCCCTTGGAGTAGGTGGGTGGGTTGGTCTTCTGAAAATCACCCAAGGTAGATCGCTGGTTTCCATCACCATTGCCGTTACCACCATTGTTGTTGTTGTTGTTGTTGTTGTTGTTGTAAGCGGCTGCGAGTTGTTGTAAGGCAGCGAGATGAGCTTGGCGCTCTTGCCGGGCATTTTCACGCTCCTCCATGATAAGTGCGAGAAGTTGGGTGGGGGTTGGGTCCGGTGGTGGTGGTGCTGATCCTGATCCTTCCGCATTGCTGCGACGGGGTGGCATCCTGAAGCACACCGGGTATAAGAGACAAGGCAAGAAAAGTTCGACTAAGGGAAAAGATGATCTCTCAAGCGGTTGATTAATCCTAAGAGTTATATGAAAATAGTTCACACAATTTAAACAAGACAAACATACTTATATTTCACAAACAATACATCAAGGAGTTCACATCAACATCAAGCTTACAACCTCAAGCTTACAACATAACATCTGGTTTCCAAAAGAACCACTGCTACTACTCGACTAGCTATAGGGGGTCAACCTAATCCTGCGGTAGTGATCAAGTCACTCGCCTACTGAGGTGGAACCTCCAGCTCTAACACGTCAGCATCTGACTGGTAGGCTGGCTCCTCGGGATCCTCCTCCTCGTCCTCGAGAACTGGCTCGAGTGGCTCCTCCTCCTCGTCAACTAACTCCTCCTCATCATCCTCCTCCTCACAGTCCATCTCCTCCACGAAGTCATCATCGTCACTGAGGAAAGCGTCGTTCTCCTTGCGGAGATCCTCGCCCTCCTCCTCCATCTCGTCAGTATGGTGCTCTAGATCCTCAATCAGTCCATCCTGCTCTGCCACCTTCGTGCGGAGCTTCACGATAGTCTTCCTCAGCTGGGCCCTCTTCCTGAGAAGAGCAACCTTCTCCACCATCAGCTTCATCTCGTTCTCGCGAAGCTCAACGAGCGACTCGCGGTCGAAGTGGAGCTGAATCCTAGTGCGCAACAGATCATCCTGAGTGCACTGAAGTAAGATCTCCATGTCCATGATGTAGCTCCCAAACATCGGGTGGTAAGGTGAAGGAGTAGGGTGTCCATCACAGTTGCGCCTCCCGTAGAACCGGAAACGGGAGTCTACTAACTCCGCCTTGTGCTCCTCACAAAGTCGGGCTAGCATCCTCTGTGTAGCAGTACAGAGACCGTCAACCCAGGTGGCCTCCTTGGTGGTGAAGATGAGCGTCCGGAATTGGGAGACTTGATGTTCCTGCGAACTGACGATCTGATGAGCCAGCTCAGCCTTCCAACACCGTGAACATCAATCTGAGCTCCCTCAAACTCTGGAGCGGGGCGACCTAACAGCTTGGTCAACTCGAACAAGTCCCTCTCAAACGTCAGCTTGCTGTCCTTCTCCAGCTGAACGAACTCGGTCCAGTGGAGTGCCATCTACAGTTTTTAAGCAAAATTTTAAGTTAGTTAGGTGACAAGTAATCAAAATTTTAATATAGTAGGGCAACAAGTGAGTCAAATTTTAAACTTAATGAGAGGTGTACAAAATTTTAGGGATACTAAGGAAAATGTAACATTTAATGAGAGTAAAATTTTGCATAAGTAAGAGGATTGGAGATAAGCAATTTTCGAAAATACTTCATTCCTTTCTTTTTAGAAATCATCTTTTGTAACATTTGACAAACGACCATGCTAACTAAGGTTTCCTAAAGTCAGGATGGCTCTGATACCAAGTCTGTGGGGACCCCGGACTAGCTGTCCGAAATACCCGATTATGCTTAACACAACGATCCCGTGATCAGTCTGTCGTTGCACATAATCCGAATTGGATACCAAAGTTTACATCCATTACAGTACCGAATAAAAGTCTTACATAAATGGTCATTTAGACCAAGTTCTTACATAGGTGCCTTCATGGGCCAAACCAAATATATCAGCGGAAGCTACGGCGTAATCGACATCATATTCTAACGATGACACCCGACAGGCAGCTGACTTGTGGAGATCCTTAGTTGGCGTAGAAGTCGCCATATTCCTGCTCTGCGTAGTGTTCCTCCTCGTAGTCTGGCTAGGACAATAGCCAGGGACGAAACCAATATGAGTACATTTGAATGTACTCGCAAACTATCCCAACATGAGTATGCACCAGTTTTATTTTAGTTGACAACTTTTCTTATTTAAAACATCTCTATATCTTTATTGAAAAAGGTAAGAAGAGTTTTATAACTATCTTTAAAGAAGTCACCTTTTCATCTGTTTTTCCAAAACTCCTCCTTTTTCCGACCATAGCCCGTCATGGTCCACTTTCATCCAACCACCTCATACCGATCCGTTGGTATAGGTGTAGGAAACAATCTCCACTTCATTTTTCTTTTAAAAACTCAAAGCCTTTTTAAAACTTGCACAAGGTCTTAGGACAGTCTCCCAATTGTCCATATCCGAGGACTCGGCTATTCGAATAGTTTTAACACTCTGCAGAGGTAGCACGCTTTTAACCCACATCCATCCGGCAACTCATCGTGTCTGCCACGTCTCGCCATACCAGGTGTATGCGAAGTAAGCCGCCGGCCATAGCCTCTTATTTGCTCATGCTAGTATAGGATCCTTCCCATATGACACTTTCCATCGACACCCAGTCCGGTTTCCCGTCAGAAACCCTAAGTGTGAGGACTCATAGTTTTGTCCGGCGGTTTATGGTGGAACCTTCTATCCTCCCCACCAACTTGTGTGAGGACCCGGGTCAGGGGGTAGATCCTCGGACCATCCCCTCATGCATAACGGAGTCATCTCCGTCGATGAGGTATCCCATACTAATAAGAGCAAACTACATGACTACGCCTTTTCCCATATGTGGTAAATGTGGTCGCACAGGGTAGGATTGGTTTCCATAGTACTAGGACACTGTGCATTTTTCACAAACATCACCATTTTTCCACCTTTCCAACACAGCACCGACATCTCGGCGTTCCATAAACTCACAAGACATTTCAAAGGAGTTTTGAATAAACAACATTGTTTTCCCATCCTAAAGTTTTATATAAACTACTACATAGGGTGGCAAAATAATATCCATATATTTTTGAAATGGGTTTTGTAAATCTTGCTTTGAGAGTAAACATGTTATGAAAGTAGATGCATATGTTGGTAGTGCAAGCTCAGAGAATAGCTTGCCTTGCTTGGCAAAGTGATCTTGCTCTTGTTCTTCAAATTCAGCAAACTCTCCTTCCTCGATATATCCGACAACGTTCTCGTCTAATTAACAAACAAACAATGCAAACAATCACTAAGCTATACAAGCAATCACCTCAACATAACCATCATTAACATCACAATTAGCTACTGCACACATCAAACCACACAATTTGGTTTTCAAATAAATTGAATTAAACATTATTTAATTAAGTCCAAATTATGGCAGAAACTAGTTATTCATGTTTAATTCCACAACTTGAGTTCTGTTGGTCACAAAAATACAAACTAAAATTCTATGGAAAGCCACTGATGTGTAGAATACAACCCAATTTGAATTGGATCATTTGGAGTTACCAAACTCCCTACACATTGGATTGAATCCAGTAGCTTAATAATCAAGTTTTAGCTACCAATTAAATTATATTGTTCCAAAAATTAAACCCTTTTAGGGGTAACTAAACATGGATATATGTGAGCTAACAAAATTGGTCCTAACTCATTTGGATCAACCAATAAACATATTTGTCTGTTTTAGTCCAGAAGGGTTTATTTAAAGTCACAATTAATACTGCTTAATTAATTCTACCAAAATTAGGGGAGCTAACACAAGGCAGTACTAAGCTAGCAAAATTGGTTTGGAATTATTTGGACTAACAGAGTATCAGAAACAAACAAGTTTAGATTTTAAACCTTCTGTGGCATTTTCAATAATACTTTTTAATTATTTAATTAAATGACATGAGACCAATTGTGTTGGTTAAACAATTTCATAAGCTTTCCAGAACATTTGAGTTTGATTTATTTGGATTCCTAAATCTCGAGATATTTAATTTTAAAGTTGACATCAGTACTGAGAATTTCAGAGAATTTAAATTAGAAAAATCCACTGTTGTGGATAATGTTGAAATCCCTGACGGGTGGGTCCTACCCGTCAGTGACTCAGCGAAACGGTACGCGCGCGAGGGAAAAGATTAAAATTATGACAGTGGGACCCACATGGCAGTCTAACTTAACACGAAGCGGTACGTGGCCGTAGATCTTCGATCCAACGGCTCACGGAGGTCGCCATCGGCGACGACCTAAAACGAGCGGCGCTGCCGCGCCGGCGACGGCGAGGTGGACGGATCTCTCACCTAGGGGCTCGGGAGGAAGCGGCGATGACGCGAATCGACGGCGGCGGCTCGGGGAAGACGATGGTGCGAGCGGCAGTTGCTGGGGAAGTCTCTGTCGACGGCGGCGATGTCGCGCTCTTCGTCGGCGTCGGGCAGCAACTTCGGCGGAGCTTCGGGGTCGCGTCCGTGCGCTAAAAAGAGGGAAAAGAAGCCTGGGTGAGTGCGGTGAGCTTGGGCAACAGCGTAGAGGGGTCAGAGGGAAGAATGGGAGGGTGTGGCGTTGTGGTGGTGCTCGACCTCAACGGCGGCGTCGGGTGCGGCAGTGCACTGCCCTCCGGCGGTGCACAGACGAAATTGAGGCGAGGGAAAGCTCGAGGGAGAGGTGTGGTGTTCCAGTGAGGTCTCAGGGTGCTTTTATAGGCTCGGGGCGGTCCACGATGGTCGGGGTCTACGGCGGCGGCCATTGCGCGTCCACGGCGACCATTTCTGCGATTACCCGGCGAGGGTGCAGAGGCTCGTGGCGGCTTGGGGCTTAACGGGGTCCGGCGAGGTTCTAGAATCATCTAGAGGAGTGGTGCGTGTCGGGAAGCAGAGACGGGGGCCAATTAGCTCGGCGCCGTCCAATGCATCCGCGGCGGTCGTCGGGGAACATCGGCGTTAAGGCGACGGGAGAGGTGCCCGTTTTCTTCCCTGCGGTGCAGAGACAGCAGAGGCTCCGGGCGCGCGCGCAGGGGGGGCCTGGGCGGCTCGGAAACGGCGACGACGGTGGAGGCGACACGGCGGCACGTCGGGGCGAGGGAGAGAGGTAGGGGATGACATTTTCGCAGAAAACCCCCTGCCTCCTCTCTGCTTCTTTTTTTATTTCTGTTTTAGTCCTTCTGTTAAAACCAGAAGGTTTTCTAGGATTTAATTAGGGTATTTAAACATTTTAGAAAAATTTGCAAAAATTTGTGGGGCCTTCCCATAATGTACAGAAGCTCCACAAAAATTGGCATAAAATAATAAAATGTTTTGAAACATTTTCTTTTATAGTACTTTGTTTATGTTATTTGAATTTATTTCAATTGTTTTTATTTTAGAATTTCAAAACTAGTTCAAAAATAATATTTGAGAGGGGAAAGTGGTAGGAACAAAATGGGGAGTGTTTACATTACAACTCCACTGACTTTGGTTTGAAAATAATTGAGTTGGTCACTTGGAGATTTTTATGTGACAACTTGTCACTTTTATTTTTCTTGCTTTGATTTTATATTTTGTTTTCTTTCTTCTTACTAGTGTTCACTAGTGCAAACACCCACAAAACAGCAAGAACAACATCTCAAGTAACAAAAGCAATTAACATACAATAAACAACAAAAGTTTTTGTTGGCTCTCATTTTTGGAATATAATCCTGATAATAATTTTGGGATGTTACACCTAAGAGGTAGCGCAGGAGGTGGGAGTCACCTTCGCTTTCTGGAATTAATCTCGTGTTTAAATCCCTCCTAAGCCTCACTTTATATAGGAGAATTGGGTGTACCATGCCAATTAGCTAGGCAATGTGGGACTAAAGGGAGGAGCAGCCATGGGGGGTGCGGCTGGGCCTATGGGGTGCGGCCAAGATGGCCCATGTGCCCCCCAATGCCTCCCTTGGTGCGGCTAGCCCTATATGGGCCTCTCTCCCTTCGGAGAAGACCCATTAGGTGGGCTGCACCATTAAATCCGAATTTAATCATTATTAAATTAATAAATTAATATTATATTAATTCATATAAGTAACATATTAACATATTATTTAATCTCTCGGTACTCCGGAACTTTTTCCGATCCATTTATGTGACTCCTGAACCCTTCCGGATCACTCCGAACATTTTCGGACATTCCCGGAACCCTTCCGGTTTTCTCTTCTCTATTCTTCGGTAATTCCGACAAATCCAAAACGATCTCCTAGCGTCGTCAAACCCTTAAGTGTTTTACCCTAACGGTTCGGGAATACTCCAGACATGGTCGAGACCCCTCGCTCGCCAATGACCGTCAGGGAGACCTAGATGCCTATGACGGTCCCTGTGCATTCCACGAATAATCGTCGCTTGAACCTTAACATACATATCCTATCCTTTTGTGTCACGATACTTAGTTTGTCTGAGACACGATCATCGGTATCCGATACCTTAGTTCTATCTCGTTACCGACAAACACCTGTTATCTCGTTTACATGATCACACATCTCGTGACCTAGTCACGCGTTTGCAAACTTTGATGTGATCTCACCGAGTGGGCCCTAACTAGTATCTCTTCGACCTTCGGATGTAGAAATCCCGCTCTTGATCCATATGCCTCAACCTATTCCTTCGGATACCTGATGTGCGACACCTTTATTGCCACCCTATTTAAGATGTGACGTTTGTTGCAATCAAGGGCAACCCTCCAGAGATAGTGATTAAAAATGATCTCACAGTCTAAGGGTTAGGTTATTATGTTTCTAACTATCATGACGCTGAACATTGATCACGTCATAATACTTATGTTGGGTATGTCCATCACATCATTCACCTAATGATATGACTCCATTGTCAATTGACATAAATGTCACATGATCGGGAAACCTCGATCATCTATTGCCCAATGGACTAGTTAAATAAAGGCTACTAGGGACCTGGTTGTTTACATACCACACGTGTATTAATGTTTCCGCTTAATACAGTTATAGCATGGTATAAAACTAATTATGAACATATATGAGATACGATTAATAATACATTTATTATTCGCCTCTAGGGCATATCTCCTTCATCGTCTCCATCGACGGCAGGAGCTCGATACCGGCTCCTCTTCCACATCTCCAATGGCGCAGGTAAACCACTATATCTGTCCTCGTCGTTAGTGGATAATCTGTAGAGTCCATTTACTAGGACGACACCCACTACTCATGCCAGATCCATTTTATTAGGACGATGGGATGACTTTGGTCGCGCAGACAACAGCACTCATAGATGTGATTCAAGTATGGATCCTACTGACTCATAAGATCATACTTAGGCGCAGTGCCTATACTCTAATCACACATGGTACTATGTTCATCCGAGATCAGGAGAGCATGGCTAATCTTTGGATGGGTAGAGCCCCCTTATTTGAACTTGTCAAAGGTTTAGAGAGGCGCGGGGTTGTTGCAGTATAGAATCCACACCTCTGTGAAAAAGCAAGTTTGCATGTTTTTTCATATTGTAGGTCATAATCAGAGGTTTAGAGTGATCCACAACGCATTAGGAGACCATTTGAGACTATCTCCCGCTATTTCAAACATGTCTTGTTTGCTATTGGAAAGTTCAGACATGGGATGATCAAGCCACCAACTGGTCAAACACGTACCAAGATAAGGAACAACTCCAAATGGTATACATATTTCAAGTTGAGCTATTTTTTGATTAGAGCACACGAATGTGTAGGACATAAGTTTGACTATTTGTTCATCTCATGATAGGATTGTATTGGCGCCATCGATGGTACTCATGTGACTGATAGAGTGTCGAGGTCACAGTTTGCAACATACAGGGGAAGGAAGCACTACACGAGCCAAAATGTGCTTGATGTTGTTGATTTCGATCTCAAGTTCACATATGTGCTAACTGGTTGGGAATGATCATCTCATGATACAACCATTCTTGCTGACAACATGTCTAGACCTGATGGGATAAATATCACTGAAGGTAAGTTCTACCTTGGAGATGCTGGATATGTATGTCGGCCTGGAATTTTTTCACTCTTCCGAAAGACCAGGTGCCATCTAAACGAGTACAGTTCAAGGCATGATCCGCAGAATGCTAAGGAATTGTTCAATCTCAGACACTCTAGCCTTAGAGTTACAAGTGAGAGAGCATTTGATGCATTGAAAAAACATTCAAAATCCTTGACCCGAAGCCATTCCATCCTTTTGAGACCCAAGTAAAACTAGTTCTTGCATGTTGCATCCTTCACAGTTGGATCTTAGATGGGGTCTTGATGACCTTGTCCCGGATGAGGAAGATGTGACGCCTGATAGCCTGGACTAGGCCAATGGTGTCCCCCTGGGTGATAGTGAAGCTTGGAAGACCAAAAGGATGAAGTGGGCTATAACAATTAGAGATAACAGAGGTGCCGCCAGGATGTGAAGAAGGTTGAACTCCCCAGCCCCTTGATCATCGGCGATGAACCACCCAAAATTATCACCAGACTGTAATGATATACTTCTATTTGATTCTTAGTAGCTAGGACTCGATTTAATTGCAAATAGTACCTTTGGATGAACTGCAATTTGCTACTCGTTGTATGATGCATGGCAACGAGCATAGTTGACCACAAACATAGCCTGGATGCAACCAAACACAGCAGCTTGCATCGTCGTTGCCATTTATGCGAGACTGCAGGCAGCCAAACGCTAGGTAGAAAAACGTGCTAGCGATGTGATGTTGGCTCCCAAACGGCGTGCATAACATGGACCAGAGGGTGGTCTCGCCAGACCAGGCCCTAGTCAGCCTAGTCCAATGGAGCCCAAAAAGCGATGCTGGCTACCAAATGCGCCCTCAATGTTCCCAACCAGAGCCCTTATTGTGGCCGGTCCAGCTCCTTGCTCTTCAGCTTCACCACAACCCCAAACAATTAGATTCCAGAGCTCGCTTAGTCGCACCAACTTGGTTCGTGAGTACAATCCCGCTTTGGCAGGTTAACAGTTTAGAACTTTCAGGATCAGACATAGTAGGGAAAAACGGCACCTTCCCGCGATGAAGGCACCATGGTGACCCCGAGAATCATGGCACCACCCTCCCTGCTCATGAAATGTTACTTTTCTCGTGGTTGATAGAGGATTTTCGATACAAGATGTGTCTCCGATATCGTTCTCGTCTTCCACACAGCTGATAAAAGTCATCAGGCCAACCAATAGTTCTTGTTCACACCCAGGCTCCCAAACCAGTTCAACGACCAGTTATGCATTTTGCTCTGCGATCAAATATTAGGAGGGGGCTACAGAGACTAACTTGTTTGCTCCCTCACGAGCTCGCACGAACTGACAACATGGGGGCAATTCCAAAATCTATGCTTCATCGTTACCTCGTGATACACACCACACAACAGATCGTCGTCTTTAAAGGCGTGTTTTGTAGCCTCAGTTTTTGTACCTTTTCTGGAAATAAGCTCTCTGGAGCATGGCCCGGTAGAAACGACCTCTAAGACATTATGTTCACTTTGTTTGGTTAACTGCTCAGTTTTGTCTACATGGGTTGGGTTACGACCCCCACTTTGTGTTGGTAGGATGCATTCCTTACTTTTGGGCTCGGCTGAAGAAAATTCCCCATGTTTGATAGCCCGCATGAGGTCCGGTGGTTACCTTAGTTCAAATGTGGTAAACTTACCAGTCATTGCATTAAATCCGATCATACATAACAATTAGAAAAACAGGACCTCCACAACCACCACAAGCATGCGATGATTATGAATTCTTTGACCATAAGGTACTTTATTTAAGAATGATAAAACAACTTAAGGGCCTTTTTGGATTGTAGGAAATTTGGATGATTTGAATCTTCAGAGGCGGTTTTGAGCCGCGTAGAATCAGCCACACTATTCATAGGCGAGGGTTGAGAGTCCTCCACATAGGAAGGGATCTGAGAGTCCCCAGCGGCGACCAAAACCTGACTAAAGTCCTCGATCATCGAATCCTACATCGATCACATATGACAGATCAACTAACAAGATGAAGGTAAACAAACAAACACATCCAGAACTCACGCGCATGTTCAACTACATCCACCATAAACTCAAGGTACATAAGCTACAATAGGTCATGTTCACAACAAAGTCAAGCAAAAGAACTCTTGATAAATAAGCAAGCACACGTCCAATAGCATAGCATCACAAGTTCTATCCAAATCTAGATTATCACATGCTCACATATCAACCCTACCGAGTTTGAGGGTTTCATTACTTACAACCATTGGTACTTGGGGGGGGGGGGGGGGGGGGGGGGGGACAGAAAGGACATCTCGAGTTGAGGAGGTAGTAGAATTGTTGTCGCCGCTGTCGACCGAAGATGAGTACGCTGCTTACCTGCTCGTCGGCCAGAGATGAGAGCTCGATTAGGGGAGAAATGGTATCAAGATTTGAAAGGTGAGAGTGGAGAGTGTAAATAAGAGGAGGGTTTCGGTAGGAGGTGACCGAATCCCAGCCATTTTTCGCTGCAGCGCGCGAGCTCCCACCATCTCCATGGTCGTAGGAGCGGTGCCCTTTTACAGCTTGAGAGCCACCTCCTAGCCCGACTCCACGGAAACGGCCGAATCGAGCGTTCCCAACGGCCAACAGGCCTGGCGTGAAGGTACATCCATCAGCATTCTGGTCTAGTCCATATATCAGTATTTTGCTACAATATTAGTTACATAATTAACTGTGCAGAAATTCACCTTTTCTAAAAAAAAACTGTGCAGAAATTCACCTTTTTGCACAGTTCACAAATGATCCTTTTCTTCTTCAAATTTTTTAAGAACAATTTATATCTGTTCCGTACTTGTGTGAATGTTTCTTAAACTTGAAAATGTATTTTTTGTTGCTAATATTCAAAAGATAGGTTCATATGTACCAAGATGTGAATAACATTTTCCGGACTGTGGCCGTTGTGACATTTATCCATCGTTAATGTGTGATTGGAAAGACATAGGTATTGCCACTTGCCAGTCTTCATGACCTGCGCGTGCATACAAGAAGCCCATAAGTCATGGTTATATAGATCTAAAAAATGTCATGGTTACATGTGCACCTAGTAAACATGAGTTTGCATCCTAATTTTGATTTTAATTTTCGAACTAGGCACTGCACAGTGCACATGCTACTTAGGCAAATATTTAGCGCGCAAAGCCTTTCGACAACTGAAACTACTAATAGGTGCGGTGCGGCGCAGTTCAGAATATGCTTGACTAACCAAATTCATCATAACTAGATCCCCTGGCGCGGCCCGCGCGCCACCTGCCGTTGACACTGGTTTTCAATTTGCAAAACGCTATGATGAACATTTTTAATATGACACTGATCAGGGCAATATATTATAGGTTTAGAGGATAGCACAATGCTCTTACATACATAGTGTCTACACAATAGGTCTCCGGGATAAATAGGTTCTTCATTACAACATTATAGCAGGAGCACAGAAATATAGTAGGTAGTTCGATAAGTTCACATTAATACATATATACTACTGGTACTGATAGTCAAGCAGGACTGGTTGATGGAGGCATGACATGATCATCTACAGATAGAGATAGTCCATAGCGCAGAGCCCATAACTGACATAAGATGCTAACATCATCACAGCTGCTCTTCATAGATGTTCATAGATGCATGTTACCATCATCATAGTTGCTCTCTGTGTCATACATTGGTGAGGGAGAAGGGTTTGTGCAGTAACCTGGGAACTGATACTTGCCCATTTGTGTTGGCAACATCTGTTAGATCTCGATCTTTTGATCCTTTTCCTGAGGTCCTCCTATTATTTTCAATAATTTGGTTGATGTGGCAATCTTCTTTCAGTGTTTTCTGGTCAAGAGCAACACCAACCTGGTACCACAGTAAAGCAAATCATAAAAAACATAGACATAGTCTAAATTATTAAGACGATTAGATGCAGCATGTAGGCACTAACCTTTGCATCCACAAACTCAGATGTCTCACCAGTTACAACCTCAGGAGCAAAGTTCCGGAAAGGAGGACTCTTTAAATTACAACCTCAGGAGCAAAGTTCCGGAAAGGAGGACTCTTTAAAGTTGAATCCTTAGTATCTTTCATTCTGTTACACAAACGATATAGCATATATGCATTAGGAGTCATGCAAATAGTAAGAAGGGCGCAACATGCCACACGCCAACCAATTTGACAATGGTAATCAATTGCAAACGGTATTAATAAGACACGATAGTCTACATGGTAGTGGCATTATAGTTTAAGAGCAAAGCACAATCCTCTTTCAAACGTCAACTTTACACCTATTAGAGTCTTCAGGATAAATAGGCAACAACCTTGGTATCGAGCACTCAAAACTTTCAACTGCAATCATACTGATCATATCCGGTAATCCACGGGCTATGGATTTTGTAAAGAAATGAGCTCATATTGATAGTAGTTTAGTAAGTTCTCCAGTAGAACCAAAAGCAGTAAAACCGAGGTCAGTTGGCATGTATAATGTGGAAGAAACACGAAAATATGAGAAGGTAGCGGCAAGCCCCAGACTGAAACATATCACATATGCATAAGTTAGGTTTCAAATACATAAGTTTTGGGTAGACAGTAACATAGGCGAGTTTACCGTTACACACTCTTAAGGGTATAAACAGTTGACGTAGAGTTTACGGGCTTTTACCATTAACATATGAAAATCAATATAGTAGGTAAGGTAACTAACTGACGCATAGAGAAAATATAGGTGCTGGCGGGAATGCAGAGCGTAGAGCTGTTTCGTCTGAAACCGAGACCATGTACAGGAATTTTATCTATCAGCTCATCACCAAGTGCACTGTAGGATCTCCTTAGTTGATTGAATAATAAATCGCTGAAGGTCAGTCAACCTTATCAACTTCAATAAGGGAAGAGTCAAGATTTCTCTCCGATATATAGGCCTCCTCCAAATAATATATTCCGAATCTGTTCATCGGGCTCGTATACATCGCATGAAAGAATCCCAGCCTATGAAGCAATCCCAAATGGCAAAAGTAAATACATCGCATGTAAGTCATGAAAGTAAGGAAATATGTTGCATATAAGCACAAATATATGGTTCCGAGATGACGCAGCCAAATATAGAGATTGGAAATCAAGAAGTGGGTAGTATTTTAATAGGAGGGGAAAACAGGAAGTTCAGACATCATGAACAATAGGAATTAAAAAATGATGAATGAACTAAAAAACTGGAAAAATGCATTCAATGGCATGTACATTTAAGAACACCTTCGTTCTGAAAAATAGAAGGTTCCAACAATAGTACAAAGAATATACAAACAGTCCAGCAATAAATGTCCGTGTCACATTCCTTTCCAAAATCTAGAGTTGCACAATGGTTTCATCCATTTGTTATTTGACTGTATATTGCACAAATACAACAAATAACGATCATGGTATTTGCAAAGCTAACGGATCCACCATTCTACTGACCTTCCTAAGTGAGCCCCCATGTGCAATAAGAATGTGCCTTGAGTATTCAGATATATTGTACATGTTTATTTTCAAGGATGAAGGATCTGCGCAGTAGTTACTGACTTCTGAAGTTCGCATGTGATGCTAGAAGTTTAACGACTGCTATACATGCATAGATAGGGATATGTATATCTATTTCATTTTCAAAAAATTATGTGCACCTACCACAAATAAAACTACATCCAAGGATTAACTGCCCCTCACTTCGTAAGCAGAAGAACTATAAATTATGTGCACCTACCACAAATAAAACTACATTCAAGGATTAACTGCCCCTCACTTCGTAAGCAGAAGAACTATAAATTATGTGTTGAAATCAATATTTTGTTGTTTCAATATGATGTCCCGGTCAAATACTAAGCATAGCATTTGGAGATTCAATGCCATAAGCTGAAGGTAAAATTCATTTACCTGCTGCATCAGTGCAATGGTACACTTCACTGAGCTCGACTTTGACTAATACATGAAGACAAAGCCCGAATATGTGAGAAGGGAATAAACATATGCCAAAAGAGCTGAATATTATGCTCTGGACGAATACGCATGAGGCACAGGCACAGGACCTTCGCTTGGCACAATAATAAGTAGGAAGACAATACCTGCACCTGGACATCAAAAACAAAGAAATCACTGCTTAAGTTAGCTGTGCAAACAAATCATTGTTGATTCTTCTTTTGGGTCAACCAAAAGATCAAAATGTAGAAAAACAAAAAATGAGGACAGGCATATGCATGATAGCATTTTAAACATTCATATATTGTGTCGAATGTTAGGTTCCCATGACAAACATGATTAGATTAGTTCATCTCATATCCAAATATGTGCATCACACAAGCAGCCCCATATTTCTGAACTAATAAATGGAGACACAAAAGATAAGTGATGGAATCCAAAGGTGTGCATCACACATGCAGACCTCTGATCCGATTGCAAATAGCTAGTGTGCCATCTCAAGTTGCTATTGTTAATTGGGGTAAATTTTCAAATTATTGAGTAAACCGCAGTGCAAATATATGACATAGATTAATCTTACCCTGCAGGGTTTTTCAAATACCTTGTAGGCATAGATAAACAATAGAATCTGCACAAACAAAGATGATAATTTGTTGGTATTAAATAGATTGAGAGAGAAAGAGGAGGCAGATCATGAGGGAGACAAATTACCATCGCATGTTGTCCTCATTCATCTCTATGGTGGCGGCCTTTGGGTTAGCATGTACTCCTAGATGTGTAGCACCAACGATACAAACGGTGGCCCTAAACAACCTGCCTAGAGCTTCTGCCGCTGATTCCACTGCATGTTTCGCATAAAAAATAATCAGAAAACTACGAAAATTGTACCCCACGTAGGTAGGAATGATCACTGGGAAGCAACAATCTCTAGCAAAGCAACAGAGGAAGAGCACAAGCAAATATCCTGTGGTAGATAGGCACGAAAAATATAGAGGAAAACACACCCCAAAATGTAAAAACACCTGTAAGACCGCACATATTGACAACACGGTATTAACACAACCAGGCCATAACTAATCGAAGGTAAATATGTAAGCAGAGGATAAGAATAAAAAAATATAAGCCGGCAACAGTACTACACCTGACAGAAATCTTCAGGCAGCAATCACCAATCGTTGAACCAGAGGCAGTTATCTTCAGACAGCATGCACCAACTGTTGGACGACCTAAAAAAACAAAGAACACCCCAAACGTGTGAGTCAAAAACAAAGAAAACGGAACAACTTAGACTGTAAGAACATAAAGCTCGTTTGTCCCCCAGAGCTCGGCCTGACCAGCAAAAAAAAGATCACAGATGAAGCGGCGGCAGCGATCTCCACGCAGCAACCATGCGACGACCTGCCAAAAAAAGAACACCGCGGCCGTGTGAGATAAAAAGAACGAAAACGAAATAGAACATCTTAAAGAAATTACGGAACAAAGAAATAAAAAGCAACCAAGCAAGAAGAGGCAACAACACAGGAGAGACTAAGGCATATGCATAGATTTAAGAAGGATGGCAATTACAGTAACCAAAATTCAGGTTTTGGATTTAACCAGCAGGAGTTCAGTGAAATATAAACAGAGAACAAAGAAAAGAGGTAAGAGCATTTGTGCAGCTCAAAACTTACGATGGCAAGGCTGGTCTTTGCCGGTTCCCCAAAGAATGTCATGGACTCATGGTGACGTGCTTGACCGGGTCGGATTGATAGCAGCCGTGCAGCAAGCTCTCACGTCTGAATCAATCGTGGCGGCCGTAGCTCTCGCTGTCCACTGAATCGAAGTCGCCCTCCAGGTCAACGCCGAAGATCTTGAGGTTGGGGAGGCGCAGATCTTGAGGCGTGGTTGAAGCATAGATGTAGTCCACGGCGAGCGGCAGCGTGAAGGACGGCGAGCAGATCGTCAGCCGCCGCGGCAGCCGGAGCGGACGAAGAACGGCTCGATCTGCTCGATTGCGAGCTTCCCGGGACGCGATTGTCGCTACACCAGCGCCCTCCGTTCTGCATCAGAGTCACCAACATAAGAAAAAATCGATAGTGAGAGAGAGCTAAAAGAGATCTGAGATGTAGCTCACGGTCTACCTTCTAGCTGCGAGGGACGACGGTGACGGGAACGCGCACGCATGGCAGACCCACCTCGGCGGCGGCCCCTCGTGCTTCCGTCTGCTTAGCACCGAGGAACTGCATCGCATCTGATCCGGCGGCGAGGCCGCGATGGATCTGGAGCTATGACGGCGGCCCGTGCTCTCCCGGCGAACTCCCAGCGGCGCCACGGCACGGCAGCCCGTGCTCTGCGACGCGAGGTCGGCGGTGGGAGACGAAAGCTGCGAGGAGAGCGGAGTGAGCGGAGGAGAGGAAATCGAGGAGGTGAGAGAGACGCGAGACAGGAGAATGGAGCGCATGTTCTCCTCTCCCCAGTGCGCGTAGAGAGTAGGGCGGCCGGCATGGCCCTGTCCTGTAGAGCTGTACCCGCCGGCGAGGCAGAAGTCGACAGCGAGGAAGGAGCCTTCACTTCAATGGGGAAACCCCGTTCTACCCTTCGAACCCGTGTCCGCAATGACGCGCCTGAAAGCAAACACCAGCAGACCACCGTCTGTGGGGCGGGACCAACGTCTTTCGTGGGCCCGGCCATCTCCTGGGCACAAACACTGGTGTACCAGGCGCAGAGGGAAAACAGAGACTGACAGGTGGACCAGCCAAAAAACAGGGCCACAAGTCGGTGGCTCAACATGCACGCAGACCGGTCGATCGGAGCACCCCATGGGCCAGAAAAACACTCAAGGACGGCAGGGGAAAAAGTGAAGCAAAAGGACCCGAAGTAACTGAACCATGTACACCCTTTAGACACCAACCAGCGCACCCTCTCCACCTCTACGAAGCGGGGCCGCGCACATTGGGGCCCAGCGGCAGCCTCTACGCGTGGAAGTAAAATAGTAGGCAAAAAATTGGACGCTCCAGATTGTTTCGATCCGACGGTCAGAAATCCAAACGAAGGAGAGAGCTCCTTGAGGTCTCCCGGTTTACCTCTTTAGATTTGACGCTGCTAAGCTCCAATCCAGAAAAAGAATTTCAGCGTAACCCAGGTAAGCAGCATCATAGAAATTACACTTTACTATAACTATGACAATTAAAACTGAGCATGGGAACGACGATGGCTTTCGCCAAACAAAAGAGAAGTGCGCCAAGCAAATGACAGAACTTCCACGCAAGAAGGCTATATTTCCTGTAAATTCTACTGTTTCTTTCGAAATGTCTACGGTTTAGGATGACTCCAACGGGCGACCCAAACAGACGCGCGTTTGGTCCGCGTTTTGTCCATTTGGGTCGGGGAACGGACGCGCGTCCGGCCGATGTCCGCCCCTTCCTGGCCAGTGCTCCCAACGGGCTGACGCATCGAGTCCGCCCGGCCAGGGTTTTTGATCATTTTGATCATATTCGGCCATGGTGATCACATTGCAACAAACCAAGCATATAGCAAGCATATGAATCTAAAATAAAACATAATCCTGGCCTCATAGGGCCATGTCTGCATACATACCAAAAATATTACAAATTCCAGCCATCGGCCATGTTTTTCCGGCCATATCGGCCATATTTCAACATAAATAAAACGACCGAGATTTGATCAATCTCGGTCCATGTAGTACCTTTGCTTCTTGAGGTAGTAGGCCTTCTTCGTAGGGGTGAAGGCCGAGAGATCCATGTCCATGATCCTGGCCTCCTCTTGGCGTAGGGCGAGCTCAATGTCCTTTGCTTTTGCCTCGGCGTCCTTGGCTCTTGCATCGGCTTCCCTTACTCTTGTCCGGGCATTTTCTTCTTCTATGTCGAGTCTCTTCTTCTGCAATTCGAAGAAGAGCTTGGAAGCTGTCTCTCTCTAGGCGTTCCTTTTCTCTCCTCTCCTTCTTCTTGTCGGCAGCCTTGTCCTTTTGGGTTAGGAACCCGTTCAATGTCTCTTGCAATGCAAGGGTTGTTGCATATCGTTTCAACTCGGCCTTCGAGTTGTTCTTCCCCCTTGGTCTCCCTTCCTTTTCCGTTGTGTCCTCTCCCTTATCAAGGGGCTGTCCACCATTTTTGAGGGAGGCGTAGAGGGCCTTCCATTTCTGCTGGTCCTTGAGTGCCCGGTAGCAATGGGTCAAGGTGAAGGCCTTCTTGTATTGCCTCTTGAAGGTTTCCAAAGATTGCAACACCTGGGCATACAAATTTATAGTAACCAAAATAATTTCCAAAGTTTGCAACCAAAGAAGGGAAGAGGAGCCACAAAACTCACATGTTCATTCACTCCGAAGCCACTTGCTGGCCGGGCTTGAACATTTTCAACGGAGCCGCAAAACTTGCTCGTCTCCGCGGATATGTGGAGCCACCTCTTGGAGATAGATACCTCCGTCCGCTGCGTCTGAATGTTGTGGGGCGGTAGGATTCTACATTCATTGTAGCGCTTGGTGAACTGGCCCCAATATGCCGACCCTCTTTGCTCCGCCCCGAGAATTTGGTTGGTTCCAACCTCGATCCAGGACTCGCAAATGAGCACGTCTTCCTCGGCCGTGAATGAGGCGCCCCTTTGGCTCATCTTTCTCTTCATGGCCCGAGCTTGGGTCTCGAGCTCTCCTTCGAAAACCGGCTCATTGTCGATGTTGATCACATCGGGGTCGGTCGGCGGAACTTCATCATCTCCGGCATCGTAATCGTCCTCGGCGTACTCGTTGTTGTCCCTGATCATGTCCTACAGGACGTCCTCCTAGACGTCGTCCCCTTCATCATGGACCTCCTCGTAGTACCTGGGGTCACCCGGCGACGGCCTGGGCATTTCGCCGAACAGGTTACGCGCCGGGGCGACCACCGCCGGGGCAACTGCACGCGCGGCCGCAGTCTGCGCCGCCGGTGAGTGTCCGGCCAAAGGTGTACCAGGCGTGTTCAGATCAAGCGTAGGTACCTCGACTGGGTTGGGCGCGGATTCGCCTGAGGTAGGGGAAACCCGCGGCGGCATGGTTCTCGGAAGGTACCCGTACGGTGGCGATGGTGCCGTCGCGGAAGATCTCGACCTTGGCGGTCGGGCTGCCGAGGCGTTGGAGCTGGCCGCCGCAGTCGCGACACCGACCGCGGCCGCCGTCGGGGTAATTCCAATCAGGAGGAGGGCAGCAGTCGCGGTCCTGGACACGAGGTCAGATTCGTCCTCCTGCACGGCGGCAGCCTTCTTGGCGGCATCGAGCTTGTCCTGCTTCAACCTCCTCCTCCGGGCGCCCCGCTTCTGGGTCTCTGCGGCACTCTGCTCTTCGGTGAGTTCCTTCTTTGGTTTATTTGCATCTTTGGGCGCACATCCAGCGGCGGGGCCGGTGGAGGCGGTGCCGGCGGCGGCAGGTCCAGCGTCGGAGGCGACGGCGGTGGCTGCACCGGCCATGGCTAGGGTTGGAGTGTGGACTGGGGTTTTGGGAGAGGGAGAGGCCGAAGTGCGGACCAGAGGAGGACACATTTGCGCTCCGCCGCGCGTCCGCGCCCGACGCATCCGTGTGCCAGAAATGCGTCGCGGCGGACAGAAAAACGGACCGCGATCCGTTTGCGTCGCCCCATTGAACCGTGTTTTTGACTCGCGCGGACTCGATACGTCGGCCGTTGGAGTCATCCTTATAGGACAAACTTTAGCTTGCACAAAGCACTACGAAGGCAAGATGGCTGTGCGGTTCTCCGCCTGACGGTGGCTCGTGGCAACGGGGAGCTTCTACTTCCACTTGAAGGGACAGGTGTCATTGCGTCTGAATAGTACACAGGAAAAATGGAACCTTGAACCGGACCAAACAGGAATCGGGACAGATCAGCAAGAGGCCGGAGGCGAAAGGGAGAGGTGGGCAGAGAGACCAATCCCCAAAAGCTACCCTCTTCTTTCTCCTCCACAGAACTCGATTGCCAAGCATCTTACTTCCTGTTATTCCTCTTACTCTTGTGAACTTAGCGCATGGACCATGCTGCTGAGAAAGGTTCTTTTGAGAATAATGTGCAGGTTTTTCTTTGAGTTAAACTGGTTGCATCTTGGCCATACTTGCATTATTTTCTTTTCCTAACGACAACTCTTCTAGAGAGATGTCTGAATAAGATACATTTCCTTTTGCAATGGAGGAACATAGAAACATTAAACACTCCAAGGAACAAAATAGGAATATAAACGTAACTTTTGAAAGACATGGACATAAATCCAGAAACCGTGAGATCATTTTTGTGACCACATTATTCCCTTTTTACTATTAGTAATGACATTATTCCTCAACTAACAGAGTTCTCCCTATTGAGAAAAAAAATGTGTTCCTACCATACAAAGCAGGAACGCCATGATTTTGTCATTAGCAACAAAAAAAACGCCAAGATTTTGTCACAAATTGTAACAACTAAAGTGGGTGGCATAAACATGAGAAACTAACAAATTTATAGCCAAGTACATTTGCACACGTGTAAACAGGATGACCGGTTGCGAGATACTAGAATAGGCATGAATTTTGAAATTTCGTTACGTACGGACAATCGCCAAACTTAAAAATGATCTTTTAGTTAGAGGGCTATGACATTCCTTACGATGCTAGGACGACGATGGCGTGACCGGTCATGAGTTTGGAAGGAGGACATGGACAATAGAAGATGACAAAAGGCGTGACCGGTCAATGTTGCATGTTGATATATAGAAGAAGGCAGGGGAGGAGCCAGCCGACAACCACCCCAGGGCCAAACTGACTATACAAGTCTTGAGAACACTTTTTTTTTTTAATTTCTTGGTGCTTTACTGGAGTATTCAATCAGATTTTAGTCTCAAGCTTAGGGCCATAACCCAGGTGGCCCCGGTCCTGGCTCCGCCATTGGAAGAAGGCTCGAGACGATGGAGAATAAAAGCGGGATCTAACTAGCCAATTCCTTGTAGAAAATATTTGAAAACCCTCAAAGGTGCGTGTATTGGCGGGTCATAAAAATAAGTAAAATTGATTGGGCTTATGACAAAAATTGGGTTGATAATCTTAAAAAGTTATTTTAATTATAAAAAAAGAGATGAAATCCCTAACAACTAAATCCGGTGAGGGAGGGGTGAGGACGGCGACTCGCTTCAGTGTTTGTAGTCATCGCTACGTGGTCCGAAGACCTATAATTTTTATTATTTTTTAGGATTTTTATATGGTTGTTGATGATCAATAGATTGATTGGCTTTTCCGCAAAAAAAAGAACTTACATTTCGGATATCCGATATCTGCAAAGTAGCATCTGCAGGTACCAAACTGGTCCATAGGCCGGGTCCATGAGGCAAGGCGGGAGCGTTAACGGCCGAGAAGAGTCCATGGCGTCCCCGCCTTTCGAACACACTCTTCCACCTCCACAGGACCACAGCTCTCCAGTCGCAGTATTCCTCGGAATCTTCCTTCCTCCGATTCCCTCAGCTCCTCCTCTTCTTCGTCTTCCCTCCTCTACCCCGCCGAGCTCCCCGCCCGCCACCTGTTCGACCAAATATCCTACATATACCAGCGCGCCATTTCACCGCTCTCCCGCCATCACCCAGTGACCGCGACCATGCTTAAGGCGCTCAACCCCACGCCGATCCGGCTCCGCCCGGCCTGCCGCGCCTCCTCGCCGGGTGGCGCCCGCGCGGCGCGGCGCCGGGTCGCTGGGGGACCGCGAAGGGCGATCCCGCAGCAGCCCCCCGTGCGCCGCCCTTCCGGTGACCGGTGCGTGCCGTGGCGCGGCGCGGAGCCCGCGGGTCCCGCTGCGCCTCCCGCGTACCCGGTAGTGGCACCGGCGCCTGGGGCCGGGGCGGGGGCCAGGGGCGAGCTGGAGGCGTTCTTGGAGGTGGTGCCGGCGAGGATGCGGCGGGAGCTGGCGCTGCACCCGGAGGTCTGGGACCTGGTGGAGGTCGTCATGGACCTCGGGCGCCGCCCGCTCGCGCGGTTCCCCTCCGGGGACTGGGTCATCTCCGACCAGCCCGTCACCGCCGATGACCTCCGCCAGGCCGTCTCCAAGGTACCGTCAACCTTTCCTTTGTAAAGCTTGGCTTTACACTATGGTGCCTGCGATCCCAAAATTGACTTGCTCATTTGGGAGATCGGTTTATCGTTGCAGGTAGGCAATTTCTCCGAGGACAACCGATCCGGGATCAACCACTCGTTGCACCGGATCAGTGCCATCCGAAATCGGAAGGCTCACATAATTGGTCTCACTTGCCGTGTCGGCCGAGCTATATCTGGCAGCGCAGAGATGATCCGTGATTTGGTGGTGGGAGGAGGCTCCATATTGGTGATCGGGCCTCCTGGAGTAGGGAAGACTACTCTGATCAGGTACATCACCTAGCACGTAACAGTGGAACTCCAATTCTGTAGATCAGCAGTGTTAGTCATGTAGTGCTAATGCATGTTTACATGTATTAATGCAGTAACATGGTTGAGAAGATCAAAGTTAAGTCGATGCCTGTTGCAATCTGATGCTAACAATTCAAAATGCTTTCAATAATACAGGGAAATAGCTAGAACCTTGGCAGATGAGGGTAAGAAACGTGTGGTCATAGTGGACACGTCTAACGAAATAGGAGGTGATGGGGATGTACCTCATTCTGGCATTGGGCGCTCTAGGAGAATGCAAGTTCCTAAAGTTACGATGCAGCATAACGTAGGTTCTCAATAATCTTTCATATGGTTCATATGAAGTTGTGGAACCTTCTCAAGTATCTTTCTCTAATATACTTTACTAGCACATGCTTGATGATACACATGCAACGTTGTTTATGTAGGTCATGATTGAGGCTGTTGAAAATCACATGCCGGAAGTTATTGTCATCGATGAGATCGGCACGGAACTTGAAGCAATGGCAGCCAGCACCATTGCTCAGAGAGGTGTTCAACTTGTTGGAACGGCTCATGGGGTGACAATTGATAGCATAATAAAAAACCCTTGCTTGCAGATGCTTGTTGGTGGGATTGAGGTGCACCCTTTTCTTTTCTGTCGTCTGTTTACCAAGAGTTTTGTATGTTCTTGAATCTTAGCACCTTCCTCAAGATCACATTAAAGCGCAATGGTCAATTAGTTGATGCCAAAGATATTCATAGACTCATAGCTGTGCTAGTGTAGTTTCTAGATTCCAGTTGATAGAACTGGGCTATCCGAGCACAGCGGTCTCTGTGCCGAGCTGGGTTCCTTGATTTATCGAGGGGGCGAACATCACAGTATATCTCCCTTCCCTATTTGGTGTATTCTAGAGTCCAAAGGATAGTGATTCTTTTTTTCAGATAACCAAACGATATTGAATTTGGGATCTTGTATTTCTGTATAGCATGATAAAAACTTTATTAAATTTGTGTAGATTGCATTTCAAGTAAAAAATCGTCTTGTAGATTATTGCAATCATATTTCAAGACTAATAATGACTAGAATAGTTTATCAGTATGACACATATTTGGCCGTGTGGCGAGAGAAAATTGCAAAAAACCACCGCAATTGGTGGTCAAGCTACAAAAGATCACCGGTTTCCACCGAATTCGCAAATCGCCACCACTATTCGTTGACACCGTAACAAAAAACCACCACTTCTATGCTAACCGTCTGCGACGCTAAGTTAAGTACGAAACTGACGGATGGGGCCCGCTGTCAAGCTGATGTGGCAATTGTTAGCTCGTTGTCAGCTCGTTCCTTTTAATAAAAAAAGAAAAAATACACATCGGGCATGGCTCACGGCGGCGTCGAGGGCGTCGATGCAGAAGAGGTCGAGGACGAGCGCGGCGACGGAGGGGAGGGAGCGGAGGAAGGCGAGGAGGGACGCCGTGGCCGCGCCCGCGCCCGTGGCCGGCACCCGCTCCGGCGGCCGCGCCCGCGCCGTGGCCGGCCGGCCGGCTAGCTACAAACCGCCGCGGCCGCACCACTCAACAGCGAGGAGCAGCTAGACTAAACGAACAGACAGCCCACTTCCACTATATACGGGCTAGCTACTCTAGGCGCAGCATGCGCCTGAGGTCACGAACGGGAACAGCGGCAGCGGTAGCGAGCTTGGCTCAGGGGACGCCGCGGAGAACGCCGGACCGGCGTACAGTTCCACCGCGGGGCGCCTCGCTGTAACGGCAGAAGAAGGCCTTGCATGGTTTCTCCGGCCGGCCGTTGAAGCAGAGGCCGCTGCCGGAGGAGGAGATTTCCTGGCGCTGGGCTTGCGGTGCGTGGTCCTGATCCTCTGTGGCTGCGGCTGCGGCTGCAGGATGTTGTGCGGGCGGAGGACCTCGGTGGCCATTGACGGAGAAGGGAATTGGAGAATTCTGAGACGGGGGAGAGAATTGGAATTGGAAAATCGCCCGCGCCCGTGGCCGGCCGGCGCTCCGGCGGCCGCGCCTGCCGCCGTGAGCCATGCCCGATGTCTATTTTTTCTTTTTTTATTAAAAGGAACGAGCTGACAACGAGCTAACAATTGCCACATCAGCCTGACAGCGGGCCCCATCCGTCAGTTTCGTACTTAACTTAGCGTCGCGGACGGTTAGCGTAGAAGTGGTGGTTTTTTGTTACGGTGTCAACGAATAGTGGTGTCGATTTGCGAATTCGGTGAAAACCGGTGGTCTTTTGTAGCTTGACCACCAATTGTGGTGGTTTTTTGCAATTTTCTCGTGTGGCGAGGAAAAAAGAATAATGTATTAGTCATTTAACAATGTATGTTGGTAATGCAGAGTGTGACTCTTGGAGATGAAGAGGCAAAGAAACGGAAAGTCCAGAAAACAATTCTTGAGAGAAAAGGGCCCCCAACATTTTCATGTGCTGTTGAGATGGTGTCGAAGACTGAATGTCGAGTGCATCACAAGTTAGAAACTACGGTTGATGCTATTCTTGCAGGTAACTGACTAATTCACATTAAAGAATTCCTCAGTCAACTCCTAGCACATGACTTTGTCATAAGAAGGATTTCTAGACATCTTCTGGTATCTGAATTAAAATTTCGTTTTTTTCTCGGTACAGGTAAGCCTCCTAAATTTGAAGCTCGCATGATGGGTAGCAATGCTGCCGAGTCTGGAGGATCTTTAGAGATACCTGAGAAAGAGAGCAAAACAGAACAGTTTCCTTCGTATCTGCAACAACTGGTCACGAGGGCACTCACGTCAGAAGATAAATTCGTTGATGATGATTCCTCCAGGCAAGCAATAAGCAAGGGCATCCCATCAGACGACAATGTCGATGGTGATTTTGGTTCTAGAAAGAAAACAAAAGGCAAAACATACGTGGCTGGAAGGCCTCCAGTCCGTGTGTACACATACCAGGTAAGTGGAGATACGTAGCATGGTTTTCTGGATTGTGCTTTTGTACTAGTTGTGCTATTAGATACAGCATTGTTTTGTAACTTAAACATCTAGATGGACATGTCTTGCATGCATGGCCTTTGATACTGACTACATTCTTATGTGAGTTGTATACTTCATTTTCTGCAAATTATAGGACTCACAAAAGAAGCTAACTAGTATTTCGAAGAGTTATCCGGCTTGTTTGGAGCACTCAGTAGTCGCAACCATCAATTTTGAATGTCTCATCTCCCTGTATTTTCTTATCGTTGGTGTTTGAAGACTGATTTTTGTACGATACAATATTATGGTACAGAATTTAACAGAAATATAGCAGAGAAACCATAAAGCTCATGATATTTATTTTTCTGCTTTCAGGTTTCAGAGGCTGATATCTTGCAAGTAGCAACAGTGATGGGTTTTGAAGATGAATTAGACATAACAGATGACATTGGAGCGGCCAATGTGATTCTTGCATCAAGATCTGAAATGAAGCTGAATCCATGGATCCGTAATGTTGCCAAATACCACAAGCTTCCCATATTTGTCGTGAAGGTTATCTCATTATACATTTATCCTGTGATATCCAGTGCAAAAACTGTTATACGTGTATTAACAGACTTCTGCCCTATAAATAGCAGACGAATACAATGGCTCAGATAGTAAAGGCTGTCAAAATGATTGTTGGAAGGGATGAACTTAATGCACCGTCACGCAAGCAAACCAAGGTTTTGGAAGGAGAGATAGAGATTCAAGATGATGCTCCAAAACGGAAGCCATCACTGGAGGAAATTGATGCGTTGGAGGTAATCACTTTGCACCGATTTCAGGAAGTTTGGTTTAAAACCTCCTTTTGCTGCAACATTATTTTCTCATTCATTTTCCCTTTAAGTCCACCATACAAGGTGCAAAATATTGACTGCAGTTGGAAATAAGTTGGATAGTCTGCCCCTGATACAAGAAAATCTAACTCATGCAACTTTCAGATTTTGTGAAACACTATGAGTTCAAGGAAAAAGAACAGTTGTCTATATCTCCATCTCTCAAAATGTATAATGAAGTAAAAAGATCAGTCAAAATCTAGATCGGCGTTTTACAGGCTACCATCATATTTACTCCTTCCGTCCTTGTGCAAGTTTAAAATGCTAGCTCCATTCATAGTGCTATCTTTACTTGTTCTACTTCCTGTGAGATAAATGACAGTAGTTGCCTAACAAGCTATATTATATTCTTCACCCATGCAGGAGGCCCGGCTGGCAATCGAATATATTGTAATTCCAGGCGGGGAGCCCGTTGAACTCCTCCCAAGATGTTCAGAAATAGTTGCTCGGCAGCTGGAGCTTGTTGAGAGCTACCAGCTACTCGCTGAAACCTTTGGAACCGACCCCAATTCGAGGTTGCAAATTCTTCCTGTGAAAATAACCAAGAAGAGTTCCACTCAGGGCGCTCAAGGACCCAAGACCACCAACAAAAATGGCTCGGATCTGATCGTCAGCGAGAATGGCGGCGGCTTCAGCTTCTCTCGGCTGCCCTTTCTGCCGAAGTGACATCCTAGTTTGACATTCTGATCACCATTGCCAAATGTACATCATTCTTCTCTCTTCTTCTTGTTGTTGTCGTCGTTGTACAGCGTTGTGCACAGTGGTGTAAATAGTGTTGATCGTCGAAGAATTGAAAGAGCAACGCTAATTGTAATTGCCTTCCATTCTTTTACAGAAATAAAGGTCCACAAATCATGTAAACTGTAATTATGTATTGCCAAGTTGGATTGTTCAGTTTGATCTGCTAACTACAACCAACATGGGGATTATTTAAGAAAAGTAAGAAGTGGTGCCTAGATTTGGCATGAGCTATGAGGTGTGTCAGGAAGACAATGATGGCAGGAGATATAAGACACCAATCATATATCAAGATATAGCTTTGACATGGATTTTATGGCAACATTTGTTTCACAACAAAAGAAAGCCAATTCCGATATTTCATAGAAGGAAGGCCAAGCGGAGCGGCTGATACAACCCCTTTTGGCAGAACAACGATAATTTTTGGGATTAGACACACTATACTGTGGGGACAAAGAAAGAACTAGACTTTGTCCAAGTTCTAGCCACTACGGCAAGGAGGAGCGCCAGAGCCGACCAACGTCGGGCACCCACATAGAGTGATCATGACTCTAGGACAGTCCGGACCAACCTCTACCCTCAACAAGTAGACGTTGTATATACCCCCAGAATATGTAACAAGCCGGCGCATGAGCTTGCGGCTTTGGGTGTAGGTGGAGTTACTAGAGACCATTGTATATGGTCGACAAACTTACCAAATTATGTACCCATCTCGTGACCGACGATATTGTGTGTTTTACTGTCTTATTGGACTAGTTGACATGTGCGTGCAACGCACGTGTTCACAATTAAAGGGACAATTTACAAGTAAGAAAGACCGTACCAGGGTCTACTAATATTACTTCTTTTAAAGTTTTGCATTGGTCCTAAATTTTATATTGCAAAGAGAACTATGCTTATGTAAGCATTATGGAGCACACAAACATTAAACCGAAGCCAATAGAATTGTTGCACGGTGATGATGGTGTGCTCCTTGAACGTATCTCGGCACAAATTATGTCATATATTCTGGCTGGTGCCTCGCTGATGGATATCCAACACCTTCGATTATGGTTCCCGGCGCCTTTTTCATGTCAATATGTATAGCCTTGAATTTAGGCACCAACCAAAGTGATGAATTTTGACCGGGTTGTGATAAACTCAGTTTTGTTCCTTTCGCTTTCTCCCATCTGGTGACCACTATGCCGTCCTCTACTCTTTCCAGTAAGTTTTGGAGAACTGAGGAGAGAGGTTGTCACCGAAACGCTTGATTCTACTTAGTTTGACACACACTCAAAAGGAATCAGACATTGACATTGCCTCTGCCCTCTTGGCCACCTTTGTGCCAACGGAGCTGCAACGGTGGTTGTCTTAGCACTTGTCACACACCATCAAAATTACACTATGCACCAGCAAGAAGTGAAGTTTAATCTATCAATGTTAATCCAACTTCTAAAATTGTTTTGGCACATCAAAATATTTAGTAGTGAAAAAAAAATCTGCAAGATATCTCAGTCTATGAAGAATATTTCTTGATATTTAAAATGTGTGCAATTATAGCTGATTTCATGTGGTAACTAAAATAAAATCCTCAGCCTATATCTGCTTATTATGATGGGACACGATTCATTGTGCCAAACTGGTACAGAAACAGGTCAAAAAAAAGTGTACATGTAAAGGTGACGATGCTAGGCTTCTCCACTGCAATAATGGTTAAGAAATGTAAATAACCTTTTGCTTCAAAGGCAACTGCAATACTAATCTAAACTCTTTGAACAGATGGCATCACCTCATTTTCATAATTTTTAGTAAAAAAGTTAACCTCAATTTCATAATTTTCAGTACAAAAGTTAACTAACACCAACTGTCTATTCAAAAGTCCAACCTCATTAGTTCCAAAAAAAAAAACCAACCTCATGGACGACGCTGCTACGCCAATTCGCAAATCAGAGTACCCAACCGGGTGCGCTTCTTCGTCTGAAGCGTGAGCGAAAAACATCATCGACTCCCCTCCACAATCTGTTGAATGAAGTCTACTCTGCCTCAGTAAGTTCTCTTTTCTGATACCAGATCAAACCACACGATACACATGAACACATATTCTAGAGCGTAGCAAAAGTGCAAAACTGGCTCTTAATTATAATTTATTTTCTCAGATTGGGTGGAGATTGTTGATAAGAGGGAATTTGTTTAAAAGAATTTGGAAAGTTTAAAATAAGTTCTTGTGGCACTGAGTATTGGACATTCAGTATCAAAATTCAGGCTACTGCAACTTTGAAATTAGGATTTAAATCTGAAGCAACAGTCAACGATGTTGCAATCAAAACTGAATCACTTGTTGGCTAAATAACTACCTGTACCACTCTCCAGCAACAGAGGCGTGCCAGGCGTAGAGGCATCGTGCTTCAGTTTTGCCTGAGAAGACACGACGGGGAGCAGCGCGTGGGGTGGAGCAGCCGGCGGGATGTTGAGGCTCCGCTCATCTTGCATCTGCATGTTTGCATCTGTGCTGGTGCTGTTCGTTCCTGAAATTGGCGGTGCCCCATTGTGTGCGTTTCGGGCCGGTGGCCGTCGGTGGGCTGCCGTCGCCCCCGTTCTCTAGGTGGTCCACCATGGCTCCTCCCTGCCGCTGTAGATCCTGACACGCCACGCCGGAGAGTAGGACGGGAGGTCGCAGGATGCTGCGGCGGTGGCAGATCGCTCGTCAGATGGGTTGTGTCTTGCTTTGCGGCGGCTCTCTCGGCTGTAGGTCCCCGGAGGAGGACGGGCAGATGGTGGCGGCGGCGATAACGGGCGGGCTCTGATGGGGATTAGGTCCCTCAGGACGGCGGCAGAGCAAACAGGGGCCGGCGGTGTACGCCCCGGCCTGGGGAGAGGGGGCTCCCTAGGATCTGAGAGGCTGGCGATCAACCTCGGTAGCGGTTTTCGGGCGAGGCTGCTACGTCAGGATCTGAGAGGCTGGCGATCAACCTCGGTAGCGGTTTTCGGGCGAGGCTGCTACGTCGGGCAGAGAACGACTGTGGCAGTTGCGGTTCCTTCAGGACCAGGTTGTTGAACAAGCACCAAGGACCGCGGTGCCGAAGGTCGAGTAGGCTCTCGTGTGGGACGGCATCAGGCAGGCCATCTTGCAGTAGGGCGGCGGCGGCGATGGGCACATCGGTAGCGCGGCGGGCGGACTCTCGCGCTGGCTGGCGGCAGGCGCGGCGGTAGGGAGTTGGCGGCAGTAGGGAGCCGCGCGGAGGAATAGCCAAAGCTTCGGCGTCTCTAGCCGGAACAAGGAGGTGGCAGTCCCGTCCCTGTCGCGAGAAGGATGGGCGGTGGCGACGCGTCCCCAGCCGTGCGAGGGAATGACGGTGGCGGAGTTCTTGTGTCCGGATGTTACGAGCCCGTTTGTTTTAACGGTGGCAATCCCTGTAATTTACATGAAACTGAAAAGGTGTTTCGAGTTGTCAAACATTTAAACGATCTGGAGCGTTGATCGCTTATTGAACGGATTAAATTTAATGTATCCCGAACATGTTTGGTGTGATTGTGTTGTTGCCTTTCAAAACTGCAAACTAATTACTCTTATCAACTACTCCCTCTGTTTCTTTTCTTAAAGTAAGGTATATACTTTTAGTCAAAAGTCAACACAAAGTAACTTGGACCGGTTTTATTGATAAAAATATGATTTTTTCGAATATTAAATCAACATCAATAGACTCACCATATGATTTTTTCGAATATCAAATCAACATCGATAGACTCACCAGACGCATTGTAGATGAACACCACATCCCTATCTTGAATAGTAAACAAAAAAGGTAAAACGTTTGAGTTTATTTTTACGGATAGTTGATTAGCATGAATGTTTTGGAATGCAAAAGTTATTTTTGTTTCGACCTTAAAATGCAAAAAATCATAAACAACTATTTAGATTTTTTTGACTTATAATCCAAACAAAGGAAAGTGAATTTTTGGAGCCCGGGCTACATGGAACTCGGATTTTTCAAATTCGAAAACAACATTTTAAAGATTCAATTTTTGAGAAAATCGTAGATGTAGATGATGATGTATACTAACAGTGCAAAAATCCAAATCGAAAAACTCTGTATTTTGGACTGTGCAAAATTGAAAAAATCGTGGATCTAGAAAATTGAACATTGAAGATTTTGGAACCTCTAACATTTGTCAGATTTTTTCATTTTTGTGTAGCCAAAAATACAGTATTTCACCTTAAGATTTTCTCCGTTGGTAGAATGCATCATTGGCCACATCTAGAAAAAAATTCAGAATTTTTTGAAACTTCAAATGTCAAATTTGAATTGGTTTCCGCAAACAAAGAGGCTCTTATTAACACGTAAAGTTTCAAAATCCCCTAAAACAGTAAATGGCAGAACATTCCTCTCACTTTCCCAGTCCCTATCCTCTCCGCGAGCTTGCACAGTCAGCTGCTCTCCCACGCCACGCCGCCGGCTCTCCAACGCTCCCACGGCCGCGACCCGCTCTACCACACCCCCATCGCCGCGTTCTCTATCTCGCCTTCTCGCACGCGTCCTCTCTCTCGTCGGCGCCGCGCTATCCTGCTCTCTCTCGCCGGAGCCCCCCTCTTGCTCTCGCCGTCGCGCAACTCTCTCTCTTTCTCTCTCCGGCGCCTCGGGTCTCTCTTACCGCGGCACTTTCCATCGATTGGCAGGTCTAGGTGTATGCAAATAATTTCAGCACGACTTTCCATAATTTTGGCAATCAATTTCAGCACGACTTTCCATAATTTTTGGTGCATGCAAATAGGAATATGTCTACTTTTGCATAGTTTATCGAAGAGGTATATACACTATTAGTCCCACAACTTGCTCGGTATGAACAAATTAGTGCCACAACTTCCAAACTGTGAATCTGTGGTACACAAACTTGTACTCAGGGTACAAATAGGTCCAAACTTGTTCTGAGGATGACACGTGGCGCCGTAAATTTTGCAAAAATATCCCTCAGTAATTTTTTCTGGCACGTGAGACCCGGATGCTTCCTTACGCATGGGTCCCACATGTCAGTGGAAGATGAAAGAATTAAAACTATATTGTGGATGACTGGGATTCGAACACACAACCTAGAACTTGAGCTCACGCGCGCATAGCCACTACGGTACAAACCGCTTCTTGGTACAAAGCGTGACTAAACATTTTTATACGAGATTTACTACGAGTGCAGACTGCAGAGAGCACAATAACGCGCCCAGTAAAACCGCACACAGTCGCGTCCCCATACATGGGGCTTTACATCCGGCGCGGCTCAATAATTCGTCTGGCGCTATCAGGTCGACCCCATCACATACGAAGTCGCATAGGAAGTCGTTTGCTATGGAGAAATGTTGCACCAGGGAGTTGATCGAAGTCCCAGATCCACCAATAGCATGGTAGGAATTAATGGCAAGCAGTCAAGACAGTGGGGCCACTCCTCTGTCCTCTTCCCAAGTGTTTCCCCATCCATCCTAGTGAGAACAGAACATAGCAGAATGAAACGCCACTAGAGAGGCGAGAGGAGACCACCGGAGCAGAGCAAGCAAGCAAGGGAGGGCGGCGACCATAGCCCTCGCCCTCGCCATCTTACCCCTCGCCTCCTTGCTCCTCACCGCCTCCTGATATGACCCACAAGTATAGGGGATCGCAACAGTTTTCGAGTGAAGTAAAACCCAAATTTATAGATTTGACACAAGGGGAGTCAAAGAATATTTATAAGCCTTAGCAGTCAGTTCAACCACACCTGAAAGTAATCTTGCTCGGCACAATTTATCAGTAGCAACAGTAATATGATAGCAGTAACAAAGTAACAGCAACAGTAGTGTGAAAACAGCGATAATAGCAATTGTAATAAACAGCAGGATGAAAACACCGTAGGCATAGGATGTATAAATGGGCGCTGCATGGATAAGATAATTGATGAAATAATTATAACACGGGGCAATATGCAGATAAACAATAATAAAATATCCAGGTACTAATATAAACATAGGCATGTATTCCATATTTAGTCATACGTGCTTGCAATAAGAATGTTGCACGACATATTTTGTCCAACCACCCCGTTTCAGCGGGACCAATCATGGGACCTAAATGGTAATTAAGGTACTCCTTTTAATAGAGTATTGGAGCAAAGCATTAACACTCCATGAATACATGAAACCCTCAACTTACAGCATCCCCTCCGGTTATCCCAAATGTTGTCACTATGGGGCCTCGAGTTCCGGACAATAACATGTGCATACAACTTGTAGATATGATCTAAAACAATAATTATACTCGTGAAAACGCAATATGTTCAGATCTAAAATCATGACACTCGGGCCCTAAGTGTCAAGTATTAAGCACACCAAGTTGCATCAACGATAAATAGCACACATACGAATACTAGGCATCACCTAATGATCTGACATCTTATTACATGAACAATCTCATCCAATCCCTAACATCCCCTCAGCCTACAGCGGAGAATTACTCACACATGGATGGGGGAAACATGGATGGTCGATGGAGAGGCGGCGGTGATGGCGATGGCGATGATCTTCCCTCAATCCCCATCCCGACAGGGTGCCGGAACAGGAACTTCTGCTCCCCAAAATAGGTTTCGCGGAGGCGGCGGCACTCTGGAACTCTTCTGGAAAATACGATCTGATATCCGTCGTTTTTAGGTCGGGAGAAATAAATAGGCCGAAGGGCGTCGCCGACCCAGCCACGGAGTGGCCAGGTGGGCCCCAGGCGCGGTCCACCCTGGACCGTGGCCAGGTGGCGTCTGGGGGCTGTGGGTCCCCCCCCCCCCCCCCCCCCCGGCAGCTCCCCTTCTGGCTCCGTGGGTCTTTTGCCAAATAAGAATTTCTGAAATTTTTCCAGATTTTTCCGAGAACTTTGATTTCTACACAAAAATAAGACACCAATGCAATTCTGCTAAAAACAGCGTTAGTCCGTGTTAGTTCTATTCAAACCATGCAAATTAGAGGAGAAACAACAGTAAAAGTGTTTGGAAAAGTAGATACGTTTTGGACGTATCACCTCCGCCACTCCCGCGCTGGCTCAAACCTGTGAGTATCACTACTGCCTTCTCTGCCCCTCTTCTCTCCTCGGTCGAGTCTCTAGATAGATAGATCCGTGTCTTCGGTAGGAATGTGTTCCTACTTGCTTGTTTCCCTGCAAGAATATTCCCCTCTCCTCTGTAAGGCTTGATTGATAATGGCATGCTGTCTTTGCAAATGGTGCTCAGAAATCACAAAACGAATTTGGCTCCTGGCTTTGCCAAAACATGCGATTTTTTCTTCACCGCAACCAGCATAAAAACAACTAAACCCTTATTCATCCATGTTTTCTTACGAAAACCCTTTTTATTTTGAATACGTATAATATAATTCTACTTACTTTTTCCGATCTTTTTTAAAAAAAAAATCCTGCTTTTTTTTCATGTTTAACTTAATAGCAAAATAATCTACTTTCATTAAAAGATTTATTAGATAATCGAAAACAGAGGATCTTGAGTACTATTTTTCAGAACAATTGAGTAGAGGGACCATTGAGCAACTCGAAAAAGCTCGGATTCGATTACAAAAAGTCGAACTAGAAGCGGATGAGTGTCGAATGAATGGATACTCTGAGATAAAACGAGAAAAAGAAAATTGAATTGATGCTACTTCTATTAGACACTTGGTTCCCCTCTTTTATATTCTTGTCATGATGTAGCTTATGGTCGACAACTTTCAAGCGTCATTGTAGTTTGTGCTTTCCTTTTACTGCACCTGCGACCCAGAGATTCACTTGTATAATATTTTCTAGTAGTGGTTTTTTAGAGCTGCATCTGGCACAAAACTTGTGCATCAATTGATGCAGAGGCCGGGGTTCCCATTTCTAAAAAAAAAGACTCGTATCATGTCGAAACTGATTATATGTACTCTCAATGGCTCAATTATTTCCTGTTAAAAAGCAAGCCAGCTACAACATCAGTTCGGTAAGTGCCTTGTGCAGATGAGTTGGTAATACCTTGGAAAAAAGAGAAAGATTTGGTAATAGGATTTCAAACTTGTATGCACCCACATGTAACTTTTTCCTAAGTAATTCTAGATGTCAATCCATCCATGTCTACCGACTACCGATCAATTAACTCCCATTTCCTGCAGCGTCATGCCCGGACGGCTGGCAGATCAGTCCTGACCGTGCCAAGTGCTCATATGAGCTCTCTTTCCTGGGACGGGTCCGAAGCTCTCTGCCGCAACTTCAGCGCCCACCTGGCTGCGCTATCATCAGCTCAGGACCTAAAATTTGCAAAGTTTCTCTGCGGAGCCTCCTCAGCGGGGTGCTGGGTCGGAGGGCGCCGCTATAACACCACTAGTGGTGTGGGCTGGAAATGGTCCGACGATTCGTCTTCTTGGAACGAGACCGTCTTTCCTGGCGAGCCACCGCGTGCCAACTTGCAGTGGTGCTCGGTGCGGTCTGCCCGCCAGCAACGACATGTGCACGTTGGTGACCAGTACTCCAACAGACGCGCTAAAAGGAAACGCGCGCTGGAAATAACTGCCGTTTAGAGCGCGTGGAGACAAAATTGGAACTCCAGCAATAGCGCTATAATTCCGCGCGCCATAAAAATGGACCAGCGAGCTGGACAAAGCGGCATTGCATGCTTCATATCTTGTGCGCGGCGTACAGCGCGCTGGGCAATCTGGAGTCTACGCGCGAAGACCAACTGCCACCGGAAGTTTCCCCCGCGCGCAGGGAACCGCTGCCGCCGGCCTTCTCCTCGCCGCCGCCGCCCTTCTGCTCGCCGCCCACAACCCCGCAGCTCGCCGCCGCGTCGGAATAGCCCGCCGGAATCGACCGTCGCCGTCCTCCTCGCCTTGCGCCCGCGGCCGCCGTCCGGGCCGCCGTGCTGGTCGAGAAGGGGCTCCAGCGCCCACGGCGAACAAGGAAGCAGGGGTTGGTCGAGCAGCGTCCGCGCGGCGGCTGCCACCGCCACGGCGTCAGTCAGGAAGAGGGCGGCGACGAGGAGGCCTGCATGGCGGACGCGAGATTGAAGGTGGCGGCGTCCGTCGTCCCGCAGCTTGAGCAGGTAGCAGAAGCGGAGGTTGCAGGAGCTGGCCGGCGAGGCAACAGCAGACGCGGATGGAGACGACGAAGCTAGCTAGCTTTGAACGATTGGGGGCTTGATTGCGCTTTTCATTTTTGTCTCAGGGTCCTGATTGTGAGTTAGTTGGAACTATTTGTAAAAGTTAGGGACCTGTTTGTTAAACTACTGTAGGTTGCGCGCTGTATTTTAGTGCGTCTGTTGGAGACGTTTTTTGATGCGGCTGCGCGCTATCTGTTGGAGACGTTTCGGCCGTGGCGCGCTAAAACTGCTATTTCGGCGTTGGAAACTTTTTTTTAGGGCGCTGACGCGTAGCGCGTCTGCTGGAGATGCTCTAAACACGCCGCGCTCACTGGAAAGATGTGTGGCGAGGCCCATGGACTGATCTGCATGATTAATCACGGTGAGTCCTCTTTCGGTTATATTGGAGAAGTTTGTTTTTTCAAGCTATGCCCACTGCTTTATATCAGAGGATAGGTGCTACCAGCCTTCCACGATCACTGCCACAAGGAGTACTTCATAGTCCTCATCGTTGTAAGCGGCTTGATCCTCTCGACCACTCTAGCTGTTGTGGTCTGGCTGCTTGTCTACAGGCGAAGCAAGAAAAGGAAAAGATCGCGTGAAGCTTCTGGTACATCAGCTACCGTGACGTGGGCCTACCCTCCGGCTACCCCACTATGTGAAGATACCTGGTGCACGTAAGGGCAAGGACTCGAGTAAAAGCTCACCAAGGGATCAAGACCGACGTCTCTCTCGGGAGCCCACGAAGGAAGGAGTGCTCTCCAAGTCAAGCGTAGCATAGGTCGGTTTAGACTTTCCATACATGTAATCCTATTCGGTTATGATTTCCCGAGACCCAGCCTTCCATATAAAGGCTGGGAGGGTCGCCGATCAAGGACACGCAATACTTTAGCCACCAAACCCTAGCGAGATTGACATCTCGCCGGGAACCTTGTATCTCCATTGTTCGCATCCATCAATAAACAGACAAGCAGGACGTAGGGGTGTTACCTCCACACGAGGGTCCTGAATCTGGGTAAACCTATCTTGTCAGCCGTAGGAACTACTAGCTCCACCAAATCTCTCTCTCGAAATAATTCTAGGTGCCTAACCATGGGATTTGCCGAGGCCGACCCTCGACATACCGCATTAGTGCCGCCGCTTTGGAAAGTGTTCACCAGGGAGAAACTTAGATCAATCACAAAGAACTTCAGCGAGGGAAACCGGCTTCCTGGAAATGCAAAGACAGGTGGAACCTACAGCGGAATCTTGCCAGATGGATCCAAAGTAGCGATTAAGAGATTAAAGAGATCCAGCCTACAGAGGAAGAAGGATTTCTATTCTGAGATTAGTAGAGTGGCAAAGCTTCATCACCCCAATTTAGTGGCTGTAAAAGGGTGTTGTTAACTTGTTATGATCATGGTGATCGTTTTATTGTCTACGAGTTTGTCGCGAATGAGAGTTGCCACAACTCTTGCACAGGGGATTGCGTAAGTCATCCTGGTCACACGTACAAGTTTGTTATCTGTCCCACTAAGGGAATCATTATTTCTTACTGAAATCTTTTGAAACTAATAATTGATAAAAGCATCAGCTCCTATGATCTAAGATGCAATTACTGCAATAACATCTAATACGTGCATACACCTGTTATGTCATACTAGGGGACTAAGCGCGGCTCTGCCGCGCCCGTGGGCTTAAATTTTGAATCGTTCAACCGTAAAGTTGTTGTGAATTAAAAGTTTCGAAAACTGTTCAAATTCGGAAATCACCAAGTTTTTGAATAGTTCAGCGCATTTCAATTCCTTTTGGCGTATATGGGAATACAAATTTGTAAGGCACATGGATATTTGAAATTTGAATTTTGCTCGTGCATATTTATTTTTATGTGATCCCGTTGACATATTTGTCATTTTTTTTCCGAGAACATGTTTTGAACTGTTGGTCTGCATTTTTTAGAATTGTTTTAAAATCGAATGGATAGTTTGGAAAAAAATTCGGAAAAAAAACTGTGGACATTTGTTAATTTTTTTGGTTTGCATTATTTAGAATGATGTCAAAATCATATTTACAATTATGTAGAATTGTTTCAAGGAAAAAACTGTGGACATTTTTTAGTTCAAGCTCGAATGGATAGTTTGAATTATTTTTCGAAAAAAAACTGTGGACATTTGTTATTTTTTTTGGTTTGCATTATTTAGAATCATGTCAAAATCATATATAGAGACTCCGCGCCCGTGGAGTAAATGGAATTTTAATTCGGTAATGTACAAATTTAATTATTACTTAGGTTCAAAGATTAGTGAAATTCAGAGGAGTTTGTGTTTGAAAGTTGTTTAGATCCCGAAAATTGTTAAAGTTGAGAGCACGGATTTATATTAGTTTTTGTATTTATTACTTTTAACTGTATTAGAATTTGTTGATTTCTGTTTATCCGAATAGTGAACAATTCTCAGTTGTTTTCTGTAGGCCATATAGTTATTATTCTGTAGTTATCTAAAATCAACAGGTGATTTTACAGAAGATGTATAATTAATATAGAAAGATATAATGTACTTTTTTGAATAATGATATATAAAGCTGTATCAGTTCTTGCAATTATTATTTTCAATTTGTAGGAACATGCATGTAAATGTGTTGGTTGTAAATAAATAAATTTTTTTTTTGCAAATTTTGTAATTTTTTCTTTTTTTTTGGCAGTTAGGAATATTTTTTACCTTGAGCTCCTTATTTAATGTACGAAAAACTATATATTTTTTGGTAATAATTATTTTATGTAGTAATTTAAAAGCAACAATGGGTTGTTCTAAGAAGTTATATTAGTTATTGTAATTGTTTTTTATTGAATTAGAATTTGTTGATCCGTGAGTATCCGAGTATTCGAGATGATTTTATATAAGCCATGTAATTGATATGGAAAGCTATAATATGTGTTGTAATTATTTATTTTTAAAGTTGTTTGAACATGCATGAGGATGCGTTTGTTGTGAAGACATATTTTTTCTGTAAATTTTGATATTTTTTTTGTATTTTTCTGAGTTGTATGTCAAAAGATATGGTTTATTTGAATTTTATTTCTTTTTCTGAAATTTCTGAAAATCTTACAGGTGGGACCCGCATGTCAGCCGCTCCGCGCTGACGTCAGCCCTCGACGTCAGCGGCGGCAGAATGGCTGGCGATGCCGCGGCACCGCCGAGCTCGCGCGGCGCGGCGGCGGACGCGCGCGCGCCCGAGATGGGAGGGATTCGGCGGAGGAGAAGGAGAGGACTCGAATGGGCGGCGCGGCGTGCCAAATAGTGGCCGGAATCGCCAGCGGCGAGCGATCCCGCGGTGACGGTTGCCGAGCACGGCGGCGGCGAAACGCGACGGCTCGTCGGCGTCTCCGGCCGTCCCAGGCTTATTCTTCCGGTGAAATTGAAGCGGGAGAGACGGCGGAGGTCTTCGTCTGCTCGGATTCGGGCGGGGAGGCGCGGAGCGGCGGCGGCGGCGGATCCGGCGTCGCGCGGGGAGAGGAGAGCTCGCTGGCGGTTTTGCACATTAGCCCCTGACTTTGTGATAAATTGCGCTAAGGTCCCCGCTCAGAGGGAAATCGATGGATGCATGCGAATATCAGAAAGTGGAAGGGTTTTTTTAGAAAAGCGTGCGGCGACCGGGTGGGCGACCGGCTGCGCGCCGGGTAACCGGCGGGTGACCGGGACGCGTGGCGTGGTATGATTGGCTAAAAATCGCCATGAACAGTAGCCGGGGGTTTTGGGGGCGACGTGGCCGCATCTCGGCCGTCCATCACGCGGATCGGACGGCCACGGTTTGACGGCGACGTGGCGCGCTGAGGGAGGGCGGATTCTTCCCCCTTTTATATATAGTAGGATGTGTATGGATTGGTTTGCATGCATAGTCCACACTGCTTTATAAATTAGGCTATTAAAATTCTCAGTTGGATCACCATTTTCGGATAACTATTTTTGTTACATAATACTCGCTCCTTACCATAATATAGTGCACACTGGTTTTTGTGAAAGTCAAACTTCACTATTTTTAATAAGTTTATTGAGAAAATTATATATATATATACAATACATAATATGTACCCAATACATAATATGTACCATATGAAAATATATTCCATGATGAATCCAACGGTATTGATTTGATATTTAAGATATTAATATTTTTTCCTATAAACTTGGTCATAGTTTACATGGTTGGACTTGGAAAAAATCTTATATGCTCTATATTTTGGCGAGGAGGGAGTATATTACAGGGACTCTAAACAAGTTATTAGCAGTTTCAATATATTTATTCATCATTTACACCTTAAGAGATATGATCGAATTTGTGGTTCCTCATTAAGTTTCACTTGTAGTGTGCAAGAGTTCAAATGTTTTTATGTGGGAAACTATTTGGTGCCTTATGTTTTTGTTAGGTTATAAATTACTCACTATATTAAGGCGTGCAGATTTCTCGCCTTCACAGCGCTCCGGGTACTGTTCATGCACAGTAAGGACTGTTCTTCACTGTTCACATGAACAGTGCGATTCTTTTTTCTTTTCTTTTTTTTTGCGATTTTTTTTAGGTTTTTTTTGTTTTCCAAAAATTACATACACGAAATATATGCGCGCCAACGAGTAGGTTCCACCTCCCGTGAACGGTTTCAGGTTTTGTCGACTCTAACTCCTCAATTTTTTTATCCAAATTCACACAAACATTTCACGAATTTTGTCAATTTTTTGCAGAAAAGTCCCCGCGTTTACCAAAAAATTATATACATGAATATATGCGCGTCGACGAGTAGGTTCCAACCCCGTCATCGCTTTCGAGTTTTGTCGACTTTAACTCCTCAATTTTTAGATCCAAATTCGCACAAACATTCCACGAATTCTGTCAAATTTCTTGCAGAAAAATCCCCGCATTTTCCACAAATTCTTCCCTCACGCTGCCACGTCACCGAATACTGTAGATGTCTACAGTACCGCGCTTCTACAATGCCGTTTTTTCAAAAAAAAAATCAGAAAATTGAAGTATTTCTATAAATACCCATACCTGTCGGAAAAATATGGAAAATACATCAAAATGCTCAGAAAAATCAATGCTAACTATTTATGGCAAAAAACAAACATGTTTAGATATTTTGAATTGGTGAATATTTATACAAAAAAAACAAATGCACTTCCTCTAATTATATGGAGTTAAATTCATTAAATGCTCACATAGTGTACTTCCTCTAATTATGAACTTAAATTGAACATTTCAATTTGGTAAATATTTGGATGTAATCTAGATGAACTTTCCCTAAATATGAAATTCAATTCGATAAATGTACATCAAACATGTTTTAATATTTTGAATTGGTAAATATTTGGACAAAAAAACAAAATGCACTTCCTCTAATTATATGAAGTCATCAAAATGCTCAGAAAAATAAATGCTAACTATTTATGTCAAAAACAAACATGATTACATATTTTGAATTGGTAAATATTTTGATAAAAAGCAACTGTACTTCCTCTAATTATGTGAAATCTAATTTATTAAATGTGTAAATATTTTGAGTTGCTGAATATTTAGACAAAAAACAAATGCACTTCCTCTGATTATGGACTTAAATTGAACATTTCAATTTGGTAAATATTTGGATGTAATCTAGATGAACTTTCTCTAAATATGGAATTCACTTCAATAAATATGCGTTTCCACTCATTATGGTCTTAAATTAGATATTACTGAAAAAATAGAAACATATTTAAACATTTCAATTTGCTAAAAAAAATTGGAGACACTCTAAAATATATCAACATGCTCACAAAAATATATGCTAAATCCTTATGGCATAATGCAAACATATTTGAACATTCAATTTGGTTAATATTTAGATACAATCTAAATGAACTTTATCTAAGTATGGAGTTAAAACTAATAAATACTCATATCATGCATTCTCTAACTACGGAGTTAAATTAAAAATTTATGTCAAAATACAAGCATATTTGAACATTTTAATTCACTAAGTATTTGAACATACTCTAGACGAAAAATTCCGACGGATTTCAACATTTTGAATCACAACGGGTGCGGCGTGCCGCCGCGCCAAATTCCACTAGTTATAATAATGGCAGAGGCCTTTGTTTCACTCTTCTACCATTGCAACTTCCCTCGCATAAATTTATTAATTTCCGATTAGATAGATTGATTTCTGCAGCCTTACAGTGATGTATCATTTGCCTTGTACTGAAACATGATGGATTGCTTGTCAACATTAATTCGAGACATTTTGCCTTATGTTTACTCACTACCATTAATTATTACATGCTTACCGGTGCTCTTTTCAATCCAGATTTTTGCATGACAAGGTGAAGCCCCAGGTAGTCCATCGTGATATCCGTGCAAGCAATGTGCTTCTCGACGAGGAATTTGGTTCCCATCTGATGGGGGTTGGTCTGTCCAAGTTTGTGCCATGGGAAGTAATGCACGAGAGGACTGTCAAGGCTGCAACATACGGATACCTTGCTCCCGAGTTCATTTACAGAAATGAACTGACGACAAAGAGCGACGTCTATAGCTTTGGTGTGCTGCTTCTGGAAATCATCAGCGGTCGTCGGCCAGCGTAGTCTGTTGAATCGGTTGGATGGCAGACCATATTCGAGTGGGCAACGCCTCTAGTACAGTCACACCGTCATCTAGAGCTGCTAGACCCGCTCATCAATGACTTGCCGGAGATAGGGGTGATCCAGAAGGTTGTCGACCTTGTCTATGCCTGCACCCAGCATGTCCCCTCGGTGAGACCAAGGATGTCCCATGTCGTCCATCAACTACAGCAGCTTGAGCTGAAGTCAGCAGCGTCTGAGCAACTGCGAAGCGGGACCAGCACCAGCGCGACATATATCTCCAATACTACCATTGGAGGTACGAACACCTCGCTGAAACCATCCGCCATCAGAAGGCTAGAGCTGCTGGCCTGCTGCTGTTCTTCTCATCGTTAGCCGTTAGGTAGCACATTGCTTGAAGCGTGGAGTGATCCAAGAGCCTCCTGTGACTGTCAGCGTGATGACTTTGTTATGGGCAAGTACTTATGGAGAGAAGTAGGGTCCTGGAGGCCTAAACTTTGTAGTCAGTAGCCATTTGTACCTCAGCTGATCTCAACTTTAGATTGTCAATATGTCTTGAGTTTAGTGAGCAACATTGTTCAATGTCTGTACTGTGTAGAAGCTGAGTATCTATGTGTTATCTGAATGTTGATGTCAGTAGTTCATGATAACTTCTTTCTCTAAGCGGTGAGCTTCAAATATACAATTGAAAACAAAAAATTGTCAAGATCATCAGGCTATGGGTACTCGAGATGTATTCATGAACTAGCTAGTGGAGTAGAAGGTTCTTGAGCTGCACGGCACAGTTAACTGGAGCTAGGCGGCGGGCTTTCGCCTTAGCCTGTTGAAGGTAGGTTTCAGTGGCTGGCTAGCGCTGGGTTCTAATGGCAGCAGCGGCTTCTTGACATGTGTGCTACTGGCACCACCACGTCTGGACGCCGACGCTGTTGTAGTGCTGGGCGGCTTGCTAGCTCTCTGCTTCTTGGCCTTGGGGACTTCCAGCCGCTCAAGAATCCTCGAAGTTTTCTCATCCAACGGCTTCACCGGAGACGGCAGGACGGAGACTGGAGGCTTTGGGATGGCCCTGGAAAAAGTGGCAGGGGTACAGAAGTCGTCGTCGTCGTCGTCGATGATGACGAGCTTCTCCCACTCCTCGGAGATGCTGGGGGACGCATTCTCCTTGGACTGGCTCGGAAGCTTCTTCTCCTTGGATTGGCTCGGGAGGAGCTTGTCTTTTGGAACTCGAAATGATGATGCCTGTGGCTCGCTGAACGCGTAAATACGGTCAGCATCTCGAGCCTTCTCCTTTTGGGTCATGAACATGTTTTCCCTCGGACCCTGCAGTGCTGCTGGTATTTGTGGTTCACTGAACGAGTCGAGATAGCTAGCATCCTTCTCAGCATAGGCAATCGACCTGCAAAATTATGTTCAACATGAGCTCTTGCTAGCTAGTCAGGTGGCCAATCCCAAGTAAAGAACTCGAGATCATATACCAAGTGAAGCATTAAAGAAGAAATTAGAAGTAAAAACTGAGAAGGAAGTACCCGAATTGCAGACTACCCTTCACCAGAGAATTAAGTTTCGAGTGGAAACCTCTTTCATGTTGTAGAGGGTTGTAATCCTTCAGAGCAATCTGAAATATTTTAAAGATGTTAGCAGGCATGTAGTAACATGGTTGAGAAACCAATGGCAACCACATCATGCAACTAGAGAGAAATGGAGCGCCAGTAACCATACCTTTGATAAGGAGGTTTCAATTGAATTCTTGACGTCCGTGGTAACGGTGTAGTTGCAAGGTCGACTCACATCAGGGAGCGGCAGTATCTCTTCAGATCCTGCAAGCCTCTACAGCCCAACATGTCCCTACCGTCAGAGCCAAGCAATCACAAATCGCATGCCCTAAAGTTATATATTGCGATAAAACAGCGGATTCTGGCTGTACCCTTAGAAGCATTGGTCCCTTCTCAGATGGTTGGAGAAGATAATAGCAAGCAAGAGTTCCGATTTTCATTGTTTCAGTGTTGCATGCCGAGGAGCACACAAGTCCCTGATCAAGCTTGAAAAGAGTTTCACATAGACCATAGAAAACTGCACAACATAAACAGTACTCAGAAACCGGGAGCATCTAAAAAACTGCATGTTTGATGTATATTGCAATATAATTTAAGGATAATCTGGGAAACTGCACAACACAGACAATATGGAAATACCTACTCTGAGTGTTCTGATCTAAGGTCTCATCGGTTAGAGCTACTTCATCATTTGAGCTGGGAACCACAACATGAGATCTCCCCATTATGACTCCTGCTAACACACGTTATCATTAAACCTAACAAAGTAAATATATGTCTCGATAGACTTGAGTATAATGTCTCCATAGACAAGAGTAGTGGGTACCTTCATTTAGCGAGGTTAACTCAGTGCGCTCAATCACATCAAAAGAAATGGATGTAGAGGCTCGTCGCATCTTTGACCCACCTTCTGAAGCGGGAAGAAACAGTACGGTCTGTTCTCCAATCTTCACGGCAGTATCAGTAACATCAGAAGCTGCAAGGTGGCGGCTAGTTGTTGGGCACACCCATTTTGCCTTATTTGTGGTAACATGATCTATGGGGCGACCATGACACTTGCATATCTGTTCAGTGTATTCTGCATTAGCATATCCCTTGAAGAGGCTAACAAATTGGCGAAATGAAGTCTAATGACATGATTATTACCATATAAAATGAAAAGCTAAAAGCGACAGATACAAACACCAAATTTGCATGCACATGATGATATGAAGTCATGCATGTCTAGAACTGAATACTCATAATCATAGTCATAGGTGGCGTAAATAATTACTATCACCTGACAATATGGAAACCCGTCAATGAGTTGATCTGCCACTGGATATATGTTGCAAGATATTTGATTAACAGATTTAATTATGGGAACTCTAAACATAAATACAGCTTGCAGCATCTCTTCCTTGTCATCATTTAGCTCTTCTAACCACCTCTTGACTAGCCCATGCAAAACTTGGGTCTCTGCATTCCAGCATTTATGGTGTTAGGGATCTTAGTGTTAGATGGAAGAAGTGCAAAAAGTTAACGTCTCGGTGTAAACAACTCATCATATGGGCTCTGGGATGTCAATCAGATATCAGAATACAGATAAGGGTAAAACATCACGGGTTAAGCTACACACCATATTGTAATTGGAAAATGGCCAAGAAAGATGATCGTCTTATCTTGATAGACAAAAAGTAACAAATGATCACTTCCAGCAGGTCTCCTTACCAGGACTATATCTTCGCACGACACAATTTTCAAGGTCACTGATTCTGTGTATGAAATTATTGGAGTTCTCAGAAACGTCATCATACATGAACGCATCAGCTTCTGTTTCCAACATTACAAACTCCACTGTAACGCACTGTTCTGATGCGTCCTGATGAAAATATGGACAATACTTACAGGAATGTCATTATCATGAGAAGTAGTTTGTCCATGGAACAATAATCAATCCCTTTCAAAAGAAATCAGCACCCATACCGTAAGTGATCTTCGTAGGGCATCTGTGTTACGCGCAGAGAAACATATTGCAATCACTTTCTTGGAGATGTCATCGTTGGCCCAAGAATAGATGGCTCTGTTGCTAAACAGATTCTGTAATGACACCTCTGCAGAAAAGAAATGCAGTCAGGAATTTACTGTATTAAGAAGAGGCAAATTGACTGTACTTATGTTGCTCAGCTCGTTTTGATCCTGGTAAGTGGGAAACGCCATATACTGAACATATAGATCATCCAAGCCATACCTCCAGTTGGTACAGACCCATGTTGGTCAGGAAGGAAGCCATCCAGAGGCACATTTTCCACAGCATGGTGGAAATCTCGAAGGTTGAACTTCTCCCCAGGCCTATACGCAATCTTGAGCTGATGGAAGTCGATGTATCAGTAAAAGTGAAAGGATATATAAAAACACTGGAGAAGGACTGCATCTGGGATTGAGACTAATCAGCAGTGTAAGAGTGCGATTTCAGTTGAGGACAATTCATCTTTCAGGGAGTGAGTGGATCATGACAATGGCAATTCGACATCAAATGTTTAGCTAATTTAATCTATGTGGGTAACTAATTTTTCATTTTTATACACACGACCAATCTCAGGTTGGTGAAACTGACGTCTACACAAGATGGTGGGACTTAGAACACACATTAATCCAAATTAAGGAGCGGCGCTAGAGCAGCAGAGCACGCGAAACACAAATTCAGAACGCGATTGGATGAGTTGGTACCGAGAGGGTCGATTCGAGCTAACCAAATATACAAGCAACACCGAAGACCGAAGTAACTAGTAGCAGGCAACACCGAAATGCAGCAGGTAGAGGAGGAGAGGGATACGGACCTCGGGCGAGGAGCGGGAGGCGGCGACGTGGTGGACGTAGCAGAGCGCGAGGCGGTCGGGGAGCGGGCCGGCGGAGGCGGGGGCGGGCGGCGAGGGCGTGGCGGCGTAGTGGTTGGCGAGGTGGAGCAGGCACTGCGCGAGCGCGCGCGGCGGCGGCCGTTAGGGTTCGGAAGCTGTGCCCGGTCGAGGAACGGAGGGAGGGGGTCGGAGTAGGTACCTGCTTGAGGAGGCGGAGGAGCGGAGGCGGGATGTTGCGGAGGTCGAGGAGGAAACAGAGCAACGCCATGGCCGCCGGGCGCCGGCTCCGGCCCGACGTCGCGTGCTTGCGGTTTCGAATTTTGAATTTGAATGAGAGCAGAGCGCATGCACATCGTTTCTTTTATATCTGTACACGTAGCACGTGAGAGGAACACTGTACTACTAAGCCTGAATTCATACTGAAGCGTGCTCAAACAATTCGAAATTTGATTTGAATGAATTTCAGATGGAACTGAAACTGGAAATTTCTCAGTTGGAGGGAGGATTACATATTTACATTAGAACACGTCTGTGTATGCTGTTTTTTTTTTCTGTACGTGGTTCGCTCAAAATGTAAACTAAAGCCTGACCTGAATGGTTTGCTCCAAATAAAACTAAGATTGACCTGAATTCAAATCATTTCCAAGTTTTGCATGACCCAGCAACACTGGATACTTCGTGGCGACATCGAGAGAATGCTTGGACAGAATATTCTTAAATCTCATTTACATCGAGTTTGTCATGATGCGCATCCCATGCTAGCTGTAAACTCATTGTAACGAAGTTGGGTTCAGATCGAGTCAACAAAACAAGCGCAGTTGCTCATGGCTGTCAAAACACTCCACATTGATCTGTCTAACAAATAAGATTATCTCTCTCAGCTAGTCAGCTAGTACTACTAGCCACTGTACATACAAAACAAAACGATCCCCACTTTTAGAGAAAAAAATAAAAAGCGTGATCTAGTGACCATTCTTGGACATGCTTGTTCTTGGCTGAGATCTGAGATCGCCTCGAATACTGGCAGCCAATCTGCAAGGTAAAAAGATAAAGAGTGAAATGCACCAGAGGTCACGAAGTTGCGCGAAAAGTAAGGATTGGTCACTAAGTTGAAAAACCTCAAAACGAGGTCACGAAGTTGTGGAGTAGTCAATTTTTGGTCATTCCGTCACGGTGGGCGTCAAGTTGCTGACGTGGCAGTGTGTTTTTTTACAAAAAACACCTTGAACTTTTATATATTCTAATTGTTAGGTCCTTCTCCGGGCATGAAAGACACCAGAGGTCACGAAGTTGCGCGAAAAGTAAGGATTGGTCACCAAGTTGAAAAACCTCAAAATGAGGTCACGAAGTTGTGAAGTAGTCAATTTTTGGTCATTCCGTCACGGTGGGCGTCAAGTTGTTAACGTGGCCGTGTGTAACACCTTGAACTTTTATATATTCTAATTGTTAGGTCCTTCTCCTTTTTTTCGAGCTGCTCGCCGTGGCTGCTGCTTGTAACAACGAAAAATAGAAAAGAAATACAGAGCAAGGCGCGAGACGTGCCTTTGGCAATCAAATCGATTCCCGTATTTTCTTCGTATCGCTAAGTTCGCAAGGTTCGAGTCGCCGGAAAGAATCGCTAGTATACGTCCGGCAAGCTAGCTTGTTCACGTACAGGAATCCATCACCAAGATCACGTCTAGCTAAGGTACTCACGTACGAGTACTAGCCAGCACCTTGCCCGCAGCTGCGCCGACCTCGGCGCTGTCCCGGCGGAGCGCGCGCTGCGGGCCGTGCCAGAGCTAGGGAACGCCGCGGGTGCCGGCCGGGAAGCCATACTCCGGACAGGTCGCCGACAAGGCGTCGGAGGGCGCACCCGTGAGCCTTGTCATGCTGGAGCACATCCACCTGCACAAGACAGCGCGGCTCCTCGACGCCGCAGCTGTGTGTGGTGCAACTGTTGGCGGAGGTACGGACCGCGAGATTGAGAGAGTCCGGCGGTACGCGCGCTCCATCGGCTTGCTCTTCCAGGTGGTGGACGACGTGCTGGACGTGACGCGCACGTCGGAGCAGCTCGGAAAGACGGCGGGGAAGGACCAGGCAGCAACGTCAGCAACTTGAAAAAATGAGAAGGACCTAACAATTAGAATATATAAAAGTTCAAGGTGTTTTTCGTAAAAAACACACTGCCACGTCAGCAACTTGACGCCCACCGTGACGGAATGACCAAAAATTGACTACTCCACAACTTCGTGACCTCATTTTGAGGTTTTTCAACTTGGCGACCAATCCTTACTTTTCGCGCAACTTCGTGACCTCTGGTGCCTTTCATGCCCGGAGAAGGACCAAACAATTAGAATATATAAAAGTTCAAGGTGTTTTTTGTAAAAAATACACTGCCACGTCAGCAACTTGACGCCCACCGTGACGGAATGACCAAAAATTGACTACTCCACAACTTCGTGACCTCGTTTTGAGGTTTTTCAACTTGGTGACCAATCCTTACTTTTCGCGCAACTTCGTGACCTCTCGTGCCTTTCACTCAAAGATAAACTACTTTGTGAAGAAAAGGACCGGTCTCTGAAATGGAACCGGGGCGGGCCCTTTATATCTAAAAAAAAAGAAAAGGACTAGGCTAAAAGCACCCTCAACCAATATACAATTGCAGCTAGGACGAAGCAGCACGACCCAGCAACAATGGATATACTAATAGATTACACATACGGCCTTGTTTGGTACTAGAGTATTTTAAGGGATTGGTGGGGATTATCCCGGTCAAACCCGTGAATCCCCGCATATCCCAAAACATCGTTTGGTTCTAGTGTATTGGACATGTATTATCCCCACATTTCCCCACAAATCTCCAAACTCTAGTTCATTTTTCTCAATACTCAATCCACTACCCCTACCTAGTGGATTGGATCCCCAATCCCGGGATTGGGTGAAGTTTGGGGTTTCACCCAATCCACTAGAGTATTATCCCCACCAATCCCCTAAAATACCCTGGTACCAAACAACCTACAGAATTCTAAAACCGAAAACCTGAGCTTCAACAGATTTGTCCGGGCTACCGAACAGAAAAACAACATCAGCGGCGGCAAGCTAAAGTACCCGCCGTTCTCGTCCATGCAGCATGCCTGCCACCGTGCCACGCCACCTGGTACGAGCCTACAGGAAATGAGGAGACGTCAGGCAGGCAGTCGAAGAGCATTGTCAATGGAACAGCATCGAGGAGATCAGGGAGAGGAACCGATGAATTTTCACCGGAAAGAGGCAAACATATGTGGGGGTGGCAATGATGGGCTTGGGAAGACATGCTGCAGCGGGGCAGAGTTTTCTACGGCTACAATGCCATGATCCCCCGGAACCGGACTAGTTTTTCTTTTTTGCTTTCGGGTGCATGGGATTTTTGACATGTTATCCCTACCCAAACATGTGCCCTCTGTACTTGGTTTGATTCTCCCTCTTCATGAAAAGGCAGAGCTCCTGCCGGTTGCTCTAAATAAAGTACTGAATAAAGCAAACAAGTGAATCTCATATTAATAACTAGATCATGTAGGAGCGCGTTGCCGCCCCCATCTATAGAAAACTATATAAACATTTGTGAAAATCAAGATAGTAGGGATAGAAGAAAACTGGATTAGAGTGTCTATAATCAATATAGGTGGTATAGTATAGTATAGAGAGCGCCGTTTTGGCTCCCGGGAGCATATGCTCCCGGTATTTTCAAAAAAAATTCAAAATTTGAAAACTCATCAAAAAAATCTGAAAACAATCATGCACGTACCTGACCATGGTACGCACCAACGTATTTTTTTTTCGCCCCGAAATGACATCGTACGCGCCCTGTACAAAAATGACAAATTTCGTGTCAGAAATTGATTTGAATTTCTGACACGAAATTTGTCATTTTTGTACAGGACGCGTACGATGTCATTTCGGGGCGAAAAAAAATACGGTGGTGCGTACCATGGTCAGGTACGTGCATGATTTTTTTCAGATTTTTTTGATGAGTTTTCAAATTTCAATTTTTTTTTGAAAATACCGGGAGCATATGCTCCCGGGTGCCAATGCGAATTTCCCGTATAGAATTGAGTTAACTGAGATGATACTTCTTTTTTTTTTTTGCAATTTTTCCACCACATATATTCAACACATACCACATACAACGTACACGGTAGGAAATAAAAGTACAAAATACGTAGGGGAAACGGACCAAAGATCGAAGAACACGCCGTCGCCGGCGTCGGAGTCGAAGGCGGCCAGCCACCACCTCGCCGCTGTCAGGGAGAGCTTTTTCCCTATCGAAGACGCTGCCTTGACTCTCTGCCGCGCCGCGCCGGAGTTGTTGACGATGAACGGCCGGGGCAGCGCCCCCTTGACCCTTCCACACCGCTTGCCGCAGCCGCCGTCGAATCCACCGCCGGAAGACGACGCAGAGCTCGATCCGTCCGCCGCCAGATCCACCACCACCTCGGATCTGACAGAGAGAAGAGGATCACGAGCGCCGCGCCGGGCCTCGAGATCTAGCCAGTCCAGCGCGCAGACGGGGAGCTCCGAAGACCTCCACCACCGGAGAAGAACGCGCCGGCTCCAAAACCACCCGCCCGCAGCACCACCTCCTCCAGAGCGCCGCCGGCGAGCCTCCCAACCTACCCTCCCGTATTTACATGCCGGAGCCGGGGATCCCCACCCTCCCGCCGCCGGAGCGGCCGGCGGAGGGGAGGAATCCCACGGCTCGCGGCGCGCACGGTGGATCGCCGGGCTTGCTCCAAAAATCGCCTCTCTCCTCCTGCTACAGAGGTGGGGAGGACAGACTGGTGTACTGGCGTATCCCTACTGAATGACAATGGCATGTTTATGCAACCAGGAGGTGGGCTTGGTAACGTTGTTGGAGGCTTGGAGCAACATGAATACATGAAAAATAGAAGAATTCCACAAAAACGACGACGATAGAAGAAACCAGTCACATTGCATGATCAATATTTGGTACGGGTACACAGAATAAATCAGTAGTTCACGTTTCAGTGAAAACATAAATTTAATTTAATTGATAAGTCTGTTTTGGATACATGGAAAAATCAAGTAAACTCAACCTCATTTACAACAGCAATACAAATAGATATGTGAAGTGATTTATGCTACCCAAAATAGCCCACAAAACTAATATTGCAATGCTGCATCCTTCATGCCCAAAAATGAATTATCCAGTAAATGTGTTGCACAAGTGGCCGAGTTCGGTCTTTGCATCTTCAAACAAAAAACTTCAAGTCATGTGAGCTCCAATAAGAATATTCTGATGGCAAGGATTTGGTTAAGTAACCTTGGAAGGCCCTCGATCATAACCATGCAAAAAACATAATATTCTAGGTTGGCTCTGATAATTAGCTTCCCAATGTAATGTTCAGAAAAACATGGAAGTAGTGTGCAGTGTTGAATTTATGTAAGTATATAATTGCTTAGATGCCAGCTCTTAACTTCTCTTTTGTACAAATTTGAAATCTCTTTGGTATAATCAGATAGCATCAGCTAGTTCTTCTATATGAACTCTCCAAAATGACAAGTTAACATAGTTACAGACAATGTAATAGTGATAGTTCTGGATATAGCTTGTCAATTGGGGATCATGAGACAGCTAAAAGATTCCTATCATACATTTAATAACTTGCATAAATCAAACGCACAAATGTTAGCTGGAAGACATTACAATTGCAATATTGATAGATGACGGAAAGAACTGAAAAGCAAAATCATTATGCGGCAAAAGATATCTGCTGCCTCCAAACTTTCAACTTTCTTATTCATATGTTACATGCTGGCAAGAGTAAAACTGCAAAAATAAGTTTTACTTTTAATTCTGCACACATCTTGAAACATACAAAAGACAGAGCGAATACTCACAAGCCATGGCTTCCTTAATTAAAAGAACCACAGTAGGTGAATGGGTTCCGTGTTAATATTAGCTTCAGAGACAAATAACTTTCATCTCCTAATCATAGAGCATCCTCCACATTATGTGCTGCAAATAAGTTGACCAATCAAAGGTTTCTCAAATGACCCAAAGGGTTAGAAAAACATAAAACAAGGAGGGCTGCATATATATATCAAGTTGACAAACCTGAAACCTGTCACTTGGATCACAAATACTATTGATCTGATCAGCTTGAACATAAAAATAAAAAGGTAAGGGACTGCCATCATCGATAAAACATGCACATAAAAACTTACTATTCTTGAAATCTGTCACCTGTATAGAATATTGGAACAATGGTCTAGAGCTATACCGGGAGAATGGGAAGGAAAGTGCCAATATTTGTTTGTATAGTAAATACAGTAACATAATTTCACCCACGGCATGAAGCACAAAAGGTGGCAAAGTTATGTTCTTTTGTTTTCTAGAGGCTGCCAAGCGTACATATATGACCACTGTAAGCATATCGTGTAAGAGAGATGGACAAACTGTACCTGTTGGGGAAGGAACAGCCGGCGTGGAGGGAGGGCGGAAGCTGTTGTCATTAGTTTATGCAATCCTGCAGTGCCTTCTAAATTTCAGTTTTACCTATTGATCACTTGATATGATATGATTTTAGATAGTGCCTTTTGTATGAATTTTCACACACAACTCTAACTTTTTGGATATGTAGAATAACTCTCGACCGAACTCAGATCCACACCGACCCAGCCACTTGATGCTGCATAAATAGCCTCAAACACATACTATTAGAAACACTAATCGACCAGCTATTACCACACGCTAATTGGCCAGGTAAATATCAGATCACCAGCTGATCGATTCCCCAGTCCAAATATGGAACCAGCCCCAAATCTCACATAGCAATATACCAGAACCAGACTTCAATGTATCTGCAGCAAAAATACAAGTCAAAAGTTGTACAAATCGGACGGTTGCTTCATTACTTGCCTGAACTATGGCGGAAGAACTGTAATTGCCCCGCATTGACCCTCAGCTTCAGGGGTTCTCGGATCAGCCGGCGCCAGTCCTCTGTCGGTCCTGCAATTGGATCAAATCAATTTCTTTGACCGGACTGGGAGGCAGCAAACTAAACAGGCCGAAAAGAAAGATTTTGCAGGGCAGAATGAGCTGCGGGAAGCAATCTAGCCGAGAACCATGGCTCCTAGAGGTTCTGTTGCCAGATTGAGAAGGGGGGCGGAGGGAGAGTGAGGCGAGGAAAGAATATATAGGGGCATGAAGCGAAGGAGAAGAGGCAGCGTAACAGCAACGCACCTTCATCACTTGACACCAGCGAGTTGTGCATCATGGCTGCCACTACCAAGGGATGTCCACAGGATTCTTGTTGACTTTCTGACTTAGACAATAATGGGTTATGCAGAGTAGGCGCAAAGCACTGTACATCTATTTTCTTTACTTGTAAGAAATATAAGCCATACTACAACCAATGGCCATTTAGTAGAAGAAATTATAAGTTGCACAGACCAACATTACAAATTACATAATCCCAGTTTGCTCCTAGTGGTGTATTTCTTAGATTGCAAAAGTGAAAACGCTGTAAAGGGAAAGTAGCCAAGAAAGAAGGTCATACCAGCAATCCCCAAGAATTCCCAACACAGCCAAAAACTGAGAACATAGGTCTAGGCTATCTTCTGAAGATTTCAACTCCTCCCTGATGTCTTCTACACACATGCTGAGCCTCGACTTTGCACTTCCAATGTTCTGTGCGTGAAAAGCCTGGAGACAAAGAAGTTAAAGGCATTTTGCTACAACATTGTGATCACTGATAAATTAGTACGTACATACCATAATCCTCAGATAATTCAAAATTTGATTTGAACGAATTTCATATGGCAAGCAGCAGCTCACTTCACATTGAAAATCTCAGTTAAAGGAGGATTACAAAGCTACAGAGAAGCATCTATGTTAGTTTCTTCTATACATGGTTTGCTCCAACTTAAACTAATTAAGCCTGAGTTCATATCCAAGCTGCAAATGGCCTGATGGATGTTCCAAACTACTTCGATTCCAGTCCAGGAAACAAGATACACCAACAATGGAGATGCTCTACATCACAGGCTACACAATACAGTTCCTACACCCAAAAACCTGAGCTTCAACTGAGTCGGACAAACTATCTCAGGGCTACTGAACAGAGAAGACAACGCCGTCATTCAGTGGCAGCAAGCTAAAATACCCGCCGTTCTCATCCACACAGCACGCCAGCCACGCTACCTGGTACGAACCAACAGGGAACGAGGAGACGTCCAGCAGGCAGTTCGAGAATCCTTGCCCGCCGCCATCCGGTGCGAAGCACGCAAAGGCCGTCACCAGATCTGCCTCCGGACAGGAGCTCTTCCTCCCGTCGCTTGTCTTCCTCGGATCGCCCTTTATGTGCCGCAGTAGCCTAGAGTTCAGTCCGACCATCTCGGCGGTCCTGCGCATCTCGAACTGCTTGCTTCTCGTGCCCGCGATGTGTAAGCGCGCCGATTGGCTTGTGGCTAGGATGCAGTAGAGCTTCGCGATGCGGGTGCGGATCCTCTCCAGCACACGCTTCCACTGCAAGCAGAGAGTCAGGGACAGCTGGAAACCGGGCAATACTGATATCCTGTCTTTGTTTGCAGGGTTGGAATCATATATGAAGAGCTCGGCGCCAAGGCAAGGCCTGCATAAATGTAAGATGTCATGCATTAGAAGCAGTGCATTGCCGAAAATAAAAAATTCGGTTGTCCCGACTTTATGCTATAATAAAGGTTTACATGATACAAAAAAATTGCAATCACAATTATAGTGTTATATTCTTATCTGAAACTTCCTGCTTGTAGTTATGTTAGTGTTAAATTGATATCAGTGATATATTAGGATAATGAGTCATCCAGCACAGTATAACTTCCCATCAACAATAATATGATGTCAATGTAACTTAAAGAAATTTACGGCCGCAACATTTATAAATACAGTACCTTACGTTAAAGAAGTATTCGGGAAGTACGAAAGGTGACTCCATGAACCTCTGCAAAATGCCAGACAGAAATTGCATTCCTCTGTGCAAATGAGATAAAGATTCCTCTCCAGTTGCTGTTACTCCTTTGGCATCTGCACGTGCACGAAGTAAAGATGCCACAGCAAACTTGAAGAGCAAATAAGAATTCTTTTCCAGATCACCTGAACAGTTCATCCGTGTGCTGAACTGTACTGAGTACAGTTCATAAGAAGAAACAGAAATGAACTGTCGTAGTTGGGAGACAACTTGGTTATCTTTCCTATCTACTCTTTCATGCAGATCTTGTAGGATTGAAGCGTGAGAAAATCTCACTGGAAGCCTGCAAGGCTCTGAACTCTAGGTACATTCGAGAAATCCACAAAAAAGCAGTACAAAATGACAAAAGTGAGCACATGAAAGCAAGCCTAGCTGTAGTTGTAAAGCTTCGGTGATCCATGTCCCCATGGGATGCAGCTAGGAGATCGTAGCTCTTTGCAAGGTCACTCAGTCTTAAAGAACAATTAATCAAAGCTAGGAGAACTTGGTTGTTCTCTATGGCTACACTTGAAGAGTCTACTCTTGATTCATCATGTGATATGTCTTCTCGAGCAGAAAAATGTGCATTAAGGATACCAAGAACATCAGTTAGGATATCAAGAAAAGACGCTCTCAGACTAATGAACCACCTCTGGAAGAAGAATTCGCAGTCTGAGGAGGCATTAGTTGAGAGGACATCATTTGCCAAGCATGTTCTCTCACGAATAGCGGTGACCTTTTCTTGGTAGCCGTGCAACTCTGGAGATCCAGCGAGACTACTGTCAACATCTGTTTCAATACAGTAGAGGTCGTCATGAAGATCTCCGTCTGTATTTAGCTCACCAACCAACTTACAGATTGCTGAAGGAAAAAGCAATAGCTTCATCTCAAGTTCACCAGCACCAAAATGAAGCAATGATTTGAACCAGAAACTAAAGGAGCTCGACTCAAAAGCACCTGAAACTTTTCTGAAGACAAAAGATGCTGTGAACCAGAGACCTTTCTGACAGCAGTACATAGCAGATCTATAGGCTTCCCAATAGCTCTGTTTTCTTGTAAGCATTTTAGCCATCCGGAGGGCACATAATTCGTGAGCTGTCCAGGCAGGAGTGAAGAATATCTCAGGGTGCTCTTTTGAATCACCTGATCCTTTATTACCATCTCTGATTTTACAAATATTCCATGAGATACATGCACTCATTATAAGATGGAAGAATTCGTACGTGCTGCAATACTGAGAGGCGTTCTGCTGCACACACTCAGTTAAACCCTTAACACTATGGTGAAGAATGCAGGAAGAGCCAGATGTTTTACAACATATATCATGACACACATTTGCAAACTTGAGCGTGCAAAGAATTAGATCATGCACTGCAGAAGTTTTCTTCTTGCCACAAAATTCAGCGGAAGCTAACTTTGCCTTCTCAGTGTCAGTTTCCATGCAAGAAACTTTAATACTTGCAGCTGCTGGTTCAACAGTATCAATTGGAGCTCTAAACTTCTCCCGAGCAACAAGAGATTTAACACAGTTAGCTGCCACTTCGGAGTAATGACTGGCATTTATTCGAGCCAGTTCTTTTATCAGGCACCTTACTTTATCAAGAGCAACAGAAGCAGCAGAAGGGTAGCCTGCAACAAGATTTAGCATGATGCTGAACAGTGTCCTGTATTTCTCCAGTTCACAAGAAGACACATTGGTATGTCTGCTTTCTACTTCCTTGCTTCTATTGCTGACTAGCTGATTGGCCAGAGATATAATATGATCCACTATTGCTGTTGACATCTTATTCAGAGATATTTCATCCTCGCTATTTTCTTCATGAGTAGAGAGCATGTTCGAAATTCCTTGGTACCGAGTGTGTGAAATGATGAACTCCCCAAAGTACTTTTGGTCTGATGTGGCTTTGTTTGCTTGAGAAGGCAAAAGAAGATATCCACGAGAATTCTGAGGGCGGTATCTTGCATCTCCCAGGAAGAGGAAGTCAAAAACCTTTCAGCAGCCAGAGCAAGCTTAGATAACTCAGAAGCATTGATATGCCAAATGCTTTGAGCTTTACCACAGAGCATCTGAAAAGTACCTTTTCCAATCAGATAAAAATAACAAAAGTCTAAATCAGAATGTGCGGAATCCATTAGTATTTACCTTTTGCAGAATTCTGAATGCATAGCTCTTACAATCAAGTGGAAAAACCTCATCATCAATAAGTTGTGACAGTGTACCAAAAACAGTACTGGCAATAGGATGATAGACAGTATTTCCACGAAACATAAACATAAACATTTTAAAGCCATGGTCTTCATAGAAAGCGAAACTTCATGTCCCAGAAACAATAACAGAAATTCCACCTGCAATAGCAAATTGACCAAGGAAATAAAGTTACCAGAGAACAATGATTCCGACAGAGTATTAATATAAGCATGCCTTGCAAATTAGGAGAGAAGATTGCAGCAGCACAAAATTCAGAAGGAATCACAAAATGTTTTGGACCCTATTTGCCAAGTGTTTTTATTTAGTTGTGAAAAGCAGAAACAGCCTTTCAGTATATTGACAAGGAAGTAAATCATAGGAAAGCTAAAAATTCTAACGGAAAGAAAATTTCTGTTGCCACTTAGAAATATCGGTTGCAGATAGCAAATGTAATTCGAAGGAGAAAGTATATTTTGTTTCAGTAAACAGCTAACATATGCTTATAGGGAAATGATAGAGATGACATATCAGGATTCAGGAAACATACTTGCAGGGGTTACCCTTTGAGTTAATTTAGCCAATTCATAACTTGGCAATTTTTCGGTTACATTACCTGGTCATCAAAGAAAACAACTGACTTGGACGCCAGTCTGGAGAGCGCGAAGAGCATTTCTGCTTTGAATACATCTTCCAGGTTGCCTAGAACCATCTCCTTTCCAACCTCACGAACTCTACGGATAACAGCCAACGTGCAATCAAGCTTCGAGAAAGTATTAATTGCTGCTATAATAACCTGAGCTTCTGCTGTTGGTGAGGTAACCAATCCAGCCAGTACTTGAAGGGTGACGCATGAGAAGTCATCCGACAGCTTACAGAAGCAACCAGCCGCAAACAACGCCGCTTTGACCTGCCAAAGGAGAAGAGCATGATTTGGAACAAATTACTAACAATCAAAATGTACTAACTATCAAAATGTAGCATGTATTACAAGATATACTATGCTAATCACTATCCTGATTGATCCTACAAAGCATAATCAGCATCCTGGATTCCTAATTCTACAAAGCATAAAGCAGTCATGGAGATTATTACTGGCAGTTACCTCTGCGGCATCGGAGGAGCGGAGGCCGGAGAGGATGAGGGAGCGGACGTGGACGCTGTCCTTGGCGAGGTCGGCTAGGCAGCCGAACATCCTCAGCGCGAGGGCCCTCGTCCGGGCGCTCCCCGCCGCCGCGCCGTGCGTCGCCACGACCTTTCGGAGAATCTGCTCGGGCTCCGCCGCCTTCCAAAATCCTCCCTTGGTCGGTAGGAGGGCGTGGACGATGCGGGTCCGGATGGAGTCGTCGGCGGCGGCCCTGAACTCGGTGGCGAGGCGGAGGAGCATGGTCTCGGCGAAGACGCTGGGCTCTGCGGGAAGAAACCCGGACGCGTAAGCCACTGCCTCCGGTACGGCGGGGTACGCGGAGAGCTCGCGGATGCGCGGGGCGGCGGCGTCGACGGCCTGGAGGCGCGTGCCTGGATGGGGAGGAGTGGAGGTCAGGCCGGCGTTTGGGGAGAAGACGAAGGGCGATGGTCGAGGGAAGGTTACCGAGGTGGCGGGAGCGGAGGCCCCTGTCGAGGTCGATGCTCCAGTCCATGGCAGAAGCCACCGGGATCCTCTCCATCGCCGCCGCCGCTGCGGGTCGCGGTTTCGGTGACCGCCCCCTTTCAAAACTAGTAATCAAGCACGTGCACATGCACGTATCATGCAATTCCCAGATTAAGTACCTATATAGCAAATATGTATAAAGATGATATGAGCTAAGCCCCCCAAGCTTACAACAACCTCCTACAGAAAAACTTGCTGTATGGGAGAACAACCGAACAGCTGCCGACCTGAACCTTTGCGCCTGAGAGAAACAAGATAGCCAATATATTTTGCAAGGTTGTATTCGTGCCTCTTCCTTTGTCTATCATCATATCCTTTCTCAACATAAATGCTTCAATTTTCCAGGCACTAGCATATGCAATGCAAACATAGACAACATTACAAGATAGGCAATTTAATATATATAAACATAGCCAGAATTAATAGTTTCAGCATTCGAAAAATACTTCAGATCAGGATTAAGAAACATAACTGAAGCTATGTATTTCAGTTCCATCATCTAATGTATATTATTTACAGGGCAAAATGTCAGTTCGGAAGAATTACATTCTAGGTTATAGTATCAAAGTGGTGAATCAGTTGTTATCACAATAACCTGGAAATATAAGAGCAATTTTAAAGATTCTTGCATGTCATTGCTAGTTGATGTCAGAAATAAAAAGTAACTCTTGCTTGACACTCTCATAACACAAGAAGTACTCTAACTGCAAGCAAATTTGCAGTTCATTCATTCACGGTAAATTCCCGTGGAAACTTTGTTGCCAATACTCATGCATCAACAGGAGTGTCTATCAAAATAGCTACTTCATAACTATATTCGATGGAAATATATGAGATAACAGAGCATCACTTTTTTTTTAGTATCTCTAGCGTCAGTGAAAAAAATAAGCTAAATCTGAAGCATTTGCTTACTTGAAAAGGGAAACATAAAACTTTGTTGCCAATACTCATGCATCAACAGGAGTGTCTATCAAAATAGCTACTTCATAACTATATTCGATGGAAATATATGAGATAACAGAGCATCACTTTTTTTTGAGTATCTCTAGCGTCAGTGAAAAAAATAAGCTAAATCTGAAGCATTTGCTTACTTGAAAAGGGAAACATAAGCTAAATCCTACCGTTAAAATACTTATGATTTTTAATAATACTGTTAGCGATCATCCGTGAAACGCTGCTAAAAAAGCAACTGCTAATATGCACACCTAAAATTCATGACACGCCTAATCTTCCATGCCAACGGCAGTACACATACTCGGAGTTATCACATTCAGCAAGCTCCTCATATTCAATCTGCCAGGAAAAAAAGGAAAACCATTCATGAGTTTGCACAGGAATTCAGAGGACATATCTTTCACCTTAATTTTGTCATATCCTCAGTTTTTGTGACATATAAGATTATAGCAGGTGGACCATCTTGCACCACTGGCCGAGCTCCATGCTTGTTGTCAAAGAAAGAAAATAAGTAATCATTTAACATTTGACCAACATTGGAATTCATGTTTTTTTGTGAACCAAACTATCCCTTGGCCTGTGAGCTTCTCCTTTGGCCGAGATGATCAAACTGTTGTGCATATATATAGGCTAACCTCTCTGATTCTCATTCATGATAACTCTAATTTATGAACAATAAAATGAGAATGACAAGCCACCCAGCCTGGCGGATTGGATCCGCGAGGTAAATATAATATGTGTATGTTGCAAAGTTAAATGCAGCTAATACAACATTATATATTGTAGCACAAACAATAAAAATTAACATAATGCTAAACTCATGCATATACTTCTAATGAACAGTCCAATTAACGGAATAAAGATTGAGTGAAAACCTGTACCATCTGACCCATAGAGACAACCAATTATTGCTTAGATTTATTTTTAGGACATATAACAGAGAAGTATATGATCTCCAGCTAGCATCACGATCCAATTAAAGTCATATATCAAGATATTGTTGTATTTTGTTTATCAATCTCTTATTTCCCTCGGGTGAATATTTAGCATGTATCTGATTCTCTGAAGAGATTTGTGTTTTCCAATGATCAGACCGGGCATCCAATGTTTGTCACTTTGTCATACACGCACATAGTCAAGACAACTATGAGAAAATGCTGTAGGATCATATCATCATCCTACAGAGATATGCTTTCATGCTCCACGACCAGTAAAGAGAGGAAGTCGTATGGCTTTATAAGGAAGAACCTCTGTTGCAAACTCTGTAGCTATATAGAAAAAATCACGCATAAAGGCATGTATATCACATAGTTTAATGCCTCGCTGGACCACAGCACAAACGGATCTTAAATTTGCTAGTACCTCTTACTCCAGTAGTCCACCGGCTGGTTCAGTGCTCCATGCAGGACGGTGGGCGTTGCACGCCGCGCGACTACGGAGACATGGAGTCGATGCGATGGCGGCTGTCCTCCTGGGCTGCGGGATTTAGCACATGACAACGAACCGATGAGGACGGTATGAGGTCGGGGAGATGAAATCGGCGTGACGGCGGCGGTCCGCCCGGTCTGCGTCGGGGCGACGACAGTGGAGGCGGCTGGGCAAGGATTGCGAGCGGCGCGGCGGCGGGACAGAGTAGGGGCAAGGATGGGGCAGGCGGCGGAGTTGTTAATTGGAAACTGCTGGAAAGAGGAGACGATTGGGGATCGATGATTTGTGCCTTTCGGAACTGTGGTCAGTCCCGGTAATCACGGATTAGTTTTTAACCATTCGATCAATTATGTGCGGTTCCGATTGTTTGGATCACCCCGCTCTCTCCCTTTTTATATTAGTGGTGATTAAGCTAATTCTAGTTCAGTGCACGAGGGTCTATCTCGAGACGTTGGATTAACGCTTGCGATGGAACTGGCCTCTAGACAATTACCACATCCTAGTCAACCAGTGCAATTTGTGCAAAGGTGAACGAAATTTGTAAAACAAAACGTATATATGCATCAAATTCAAAGAAAGTATGAAATTTACCCTCTGTGGCATTAGTAAAATATTCCGTACCTTTGAACAATGTTAAACGACAGAAATAGCTCGAGCTATGCACTGACACATGCTTCATCATTCTTATGTTTGAAACCTAACCTGGACAATCTCGATTATTTCTTGGACTAGACAATGTACACATAAAATATGAAAACACCTTGAACTATTCAACAAATACAAAATGTATTTCAATGCACTATTATTAATTATAACAAAATGCTTCATGTACTTCTTAACGAAAGAGGCGTTATTGATGACACTTCACTTTGCTTTGACATAGCAAATGAGCGGTGTAATGATGACTCATTCAATTGGCGGCGGAATGGAGATGGGAGGATTACAATATCTGGCCACATAACCAAACTCATTGGTGCCCTCTGCATACAAGGGGATGACAGATAGCTTAGGCTTGTGCCAATGTATCGTCTCTTATCACGTTATCATAGAAGCATTAAAAATTTAAGAAACAACTAGTACAATGCATTCTCATGCATACATATGATTGGGTTAGCAACATTTTTTTGTCTATGGCCATGTACAAGGGTTGTATGTTAGCTAAAGTATAACTCCACTCTCTTTCTTCATTAACTACCATGCCACATCAGTAAAATGCATATGAAACCGTGGTTAGAAACTTGCATTGGCATAGGCCTTATGGTACAATTTAAAAGCCGTCTGCAGATGTTCCATTTGCATGTGAAGTCTAGTACATCGCACACAATTTGTTACCTTAAAATATATGCGCTATATCGCATATGGTTTACAGAAAAGAGTCGTCAAGATCGCATAGAATTGTATGAACAAACTATGTTCATTACATTTTGATACAGTTTGCCTATAATAATCGTGTTGGATTGTGAATAACTTGGTGAACTGTAATTCATATTATCCATGTGTTGATTTTGCCGCATGTTGGCTTCTCTGCTTCCGTTCGGTGTGTGGTGCCCCCACGTATTCATGAGCTCCCATGTGCCACGTGTCACCGACGATGAGAAACCAGACACAAACTTTACCCCGATCTATTAATTAAGATGAATAGAATTGCCCCGTTAATTAACGGAAAACCGGACGAAATCGATACAACAAAATCACAACCACAAGCGAACAACTCTGAACCAAACAACCACCCGACCGCAAACAAACTCACCCAACCTATTACAAGCACGAACTGACAACACGACAGGGCTCAATAATCAAGCAAAAGCGGAAGCTTTCCTTGCGACGCCAAACTTCTTTCTTGTCCTCCTAAGAGACTTCTCCATCTTCACGATTACACACTCTGAAAGTCGTTCCCACTAAGACACAAGCAATATTCTTGCCATATCCAGGCAAGCCGCCTCCAAATTGACGAGCAGGTCGCAAACCCATTTGGTTTGAAAATTTTGAAAACGATAATTTAAGTTACAAAAAATTCTGAAAAAAGCCGGGATACAGACAATGATGTATTCTACTATTGTACAAAATTTCAACTCCAAATACATTGTATTCTAGCATGTGTAAAAATGTAAAAAATTCTGAATCTCCCAAATTTATCAGATTTGTCTTTTTTGTGTGGCTTAAAATTATTTTGAAATGAGATTTGCGAGTTGGAAGAGTACATTATTATCATTATCTAGAAATTTTTTGAAACTTTAAAATGACGATTTCATAATTTTCAAAAAAAGCTACATGTAACCCCGCTATACTTGGACTTTTGGCGAAATAATACCTTTTCTTAGTTTTAATTTGCTATATATACAAGAGAAACTGAAATAAAAACCGTGACACGTGGTTTCCCTGCAGCCCAATTCCGATACATACAAGGATCCTGAATTCCTGATATCTTTTCTCTCCACGTCCCATCTCATCACTTCCCCCCTGTCTCAAAACCCTAGCGCCGCAGCCCTAGAGAGCTCTCCTAGGTTTCAGCGCAAGGTAGGCATCCAATCATCTCGTCTCCTATTGTCTCCCAGCACTCGCCGGAAGTGCGATTCGCGCTGCTACAAGGTACGGATTGGTGCGAATCTTGACTTTTCGGCGTGATTTGTGTAGGTGTGGGAGAATTTTCGATTGGATTGGATTGGAGATGGCGGAGAAGGAGGTTGGCCGGATCTTCGTGGGCGGGCTGTCGTGGGACACCACGGAGCGCACGCTCGAGCGAGCCTTCAGCGACTTTGGCAAGGTCATCGAGACGCAGGTATAACAGCGATATCCTTGTATTCGTTTCGTTTGAATGTATTGTGCACGCGCGTGTGAGGATTTTTGTGCTGTCTGATTTGGCCGGGATTAGTCTTGTAGTTTTGTCAAGGTGACGAGTCGTCCAAGAACCAATTAGAGAACATATCTCCACACTCCACAGAGACCTTTATAACATCACATATCCTCGATCAGAGAGACATATCTTAGCAATCAAAGACCTTCCATAAGCGGAAATGATAAAACCATTTTTATGCGAGTTGTGGAATAAAAGAAGTGGAAGAAACAATTGCTTGAAACCGTTGTTAGTTATTTGCTAACTTAGTACTCCCTCGATGTTTTAGATTTTTCCTGATTCATATATATCTAGACGCGTTATAGTATGAATATGTATGTTTACTCATTTCAGTTCGTATGTAGTCAACATTGTAATATCCAAAAGCCAAAACATCTTATAATTAGGAACGGAGGGAGTAGTTAGTATGTTTAGTTAGCAGAAGCGATAGAACTTTGATGGCTTGCTTGCTGGTTGTTGCGATGGGTATTCAGTGCATGATTTAAGCTGTTTTAAATTATTGTTGCTTACGGGAGTTTGGAAGGGTGCGATCTGACAAACCCTTTTAGGTTGGATGAGTTATCTTATTTACGGTTTATTCAGTGGTAGGTGGAACCATATATTATTTAAAAGTAACATGGCGATCATATTGTTCACCTGTTTCTCAGTAAATTTGCAAGCATAGATGGTTTACTAGGAAGTTTATTATCAAGTTATCAGGCATATGTGTGTTACCTTTGTCTATGCTCTTAGTAAACACTCTTGATTTTCTCTTGCCTTCTAATTTCAATCTAATAGCAGTTCCAGATTCACAGAGCCTGCGGTCACCTCCAGTTCTATATTTTAGGAAGTTAATGAAGTTGAGGGAAATCAAACATATTAATCAATTTGAGCACATGGTTATGCATTTTTGGGGTGATGGGTCCTAAAATTCAATTCGAAGTAACGATACTGTTAAGCCAATTTGTAGGCTCTGTTTTGCGGGCAGAAGCAGAGCTCCTCTGTTGCCACCGTATGATAGAGTTAAGCTAACTGATATCAGCATAAGGTTACATCAAATGAATTGGCTGCCATGGTTAATGAAGACTACAGAGTGCAACATGATTGCGATGTTGGATATGAACTTAACTAAAAGTTTGTTGCATAGTGGCAATGTTCTGGATCAGTACTGATATGAAAAAGGCAGTTGCAGAGTTGTTTGTTGTCCTTGATTAGTGAGGTGTTACAGGTGATGCTACAGAGCAAGTGGTGTGTGCTTTTCAGCTCCTACAGTCACTTGGAAGACCATTAGTCTCAGCCTCGAATGCCCCTTTCCCTTCAAATGGACATGCTTAGCCATACATCAGCAAAGAACAGTGAAATGATAAGAATGTCTTTAGGTATTTCAACTATGCTGTACTGAAGGATGTGACCGACTAACTAAGATCCGGTTACATTCTTGCTAGAAGTTCAGAGTTATTGTTTTTTGCCTGTAGTGCCGACCAAAGTAATTGGCCTCGTCTAGTTTGTTGGATGTGGAGTTTACTCGTTCCTGCAGCACATGAGCGGCAATGCAGAATGTTCAATTTGTTTGGGCAGTGCCACTGGGATCCTCTATGACTCATTGACGGCATTGATCTGGTCACGATGTCACATGCTTCCAGTTCTGACATGTGCCCATAGTATGCCCTCTGGACATCACTGGCATACTGTACTGTTGGGGCAGCTAAAGCAGATACTGATTTATTTACTTACAACAACTGAGCAGTGGCATAGGGACTGACTGTGTTCGTACAGTTTTCTGAGATAGTTCGACTGGTTGCTATGCTTGAAATAGGCATCAGCTGTTGTCATTTTCATATGGCACAATTTGCATGTGAATGCTATTGTTAATGTTAGGCTTTTTTTCTGTTCACTATTATATGCAGTTGCTATCTTCCCATCAGTTCACTTTCATTGTATGTATAGGTTGTAACGGAAAGAGACACAGGCCGCTCCCGTGGGTTTGGGTTTGTCACATTTTCAGAGCAGCGGGCTGTGGATGTTGCAATCCGGGAAATGCACAATGGAGAACTAGATGGTCGGACCATTTCTGTGAACAAGGCTCAGCCTAGGATGAGCACTGATGATGGTGGCTATGGTTATGGTGGTGGTGGTTACTCATCTGGTGCTAGAGGTGGATATCGTGGTGCAGCTGACGCAGTTCCCGCTGCAAGTGATGATTGCTTTAAGTGTGGACGCCCTGGGCACTGGGCTCGTGAGTGTCCTTATTCAGATGGAGGTAGACCTGGGACTGGGAGGTACTCTCCTCCTTCCAGGTATGGAAGTGGCGCTGGTGGGCGTGGTGACCGCTTTGGAGGATCAGACCGTTTTGCTAATCGCTATGTTGAAGACCGTTATGATGGTGGCCGCTATGCTGAAGATCGTTATGGTGGTGGACGTGATCGCTACCCTCCAGCTGCAGATCGTTTTTCCAGTGACAGATATGGGGGTGCAGATCGTTATGCATCGGGTGGCTTTGCCAGGGAAAGAAGCTATGAGAGAGATGGAGGACGACCAGGTGGAAGTTATTACCGTGATGAGCCCAGACCCACTGGTGGTTATGGCAGGGGAGGCCCGCGTGTGACAAATGGTGAGAGATATGGGAGTGGTGGACCTGCTCGCATTGGTGGGAGTTACCGAGAGAGGCCTGCTCCATATGACCGCCCCAGTCGGGGAGCTCGCTCTTATGATGACCGCTACTGATGGAGCAAACAAGAGATTTAAATACAAGTTTCAGTTCCCAGTTCCTATTATATGTGACTTTTCTATTTCATGCTTCAACTATTTAATATTGTTCTTCAGAGCAGTTTGTTTGATTATCCATATGGCAGTACTCAGTTATTATTATGTCGGAACTGTACACTCTTAGGCAGTGGGTGATACTGGTTCCATGTTTTTATGGTGTTCTGTAACTACTCTGCAGTCTAAGATTGAGTTGTACGGTATTCAACTTCTGTCATCGGTGTTGTCAATCTATGGGAGTAACGTGCCAGATTCTACCATTCTCTAACCAGTGTGGGACCTGCTTATCTGATGTTAGATGTGTAGTGAAATCAGGTGATGTTACTAACACTGCACAAGGATTGATGTGCATTTCCCAGATTGTACTGAGATTGTGTGCCATCTGTTGAAAGGAAGGAGTTCCATGTTTGCACTTCTCTCGGTCAATCAGCTGCTTGTTCAGCTCTTTCTGTTACCGAGCCATGGACACAGAACGGAACAGCAAACTTGAACAAATGCAGTTTATTGAACTGAATGCTTCCGTTGATGTGTGTGTTGTCTGTATAGTTCAACCGGTAAATGACAGTTGTTAGCACGTTTATTACCATGGAAAATTCCCTTGGCTCCAAAATCCCACAGGTAATAGCCTTGCGTAAGGGCCTCGATGTAGGCCCCCTTCTTTTCAGCTTATTTTACAGATTCTCCCAGAAGCTACCCTTCATCAGCTTCTCCCAGAATCTCGTTTTTTAAATTTGTTTAAACTTCTAAATAAGTATTGGGAAGACAAATTTAGAAGTTTAAACAAATTTTAAAAACGAGATTCTGGGAGAAGCTAATGGAGGGTAGCTTCTGGGAGAATCTGGAAAATAAGCTGAAAAGAAGGGGGCTGTAAATCTGCAGCATGCTAAGTGGAAAGACGATTCGAAGGAACCTGGTGGTGCTGGTTGAAACTCCATTCTAAGAGTTGCTTCTGAAGATAACCTTTGCTGCTTTCAATTTTTCTATCTACGATTGTATGCATGTCTACCTTGTTTGGGAGATCTGTAACCACGTGGTAACGGCTTATTGCAAACTGATTAGTTCAGAAGCTTGACTTGTGATTGTGTGTTTTACGCCACCACTACACTATGAATTTGTCAGAGGTTTGAAGCCCTCATAGAGCACCATTTTGTAGGTAATCACAGAGCATTGGTACCAAGATAGTTTCGACCAAGACCATCCTATTTTCTTCACTGATGTTCAATTTCCCTGTTTTGATATCCATTTGACAATTGTTTACAATAGTTACAACAGCAGGAATCTTACTGATTTCCTTCATTGGCTACCGACCAATCTAAACATCATGCATGCTCCCATCTGTTCTCCACTTTGTTCTTCCCAAGTAAAACTCTATTATTCTCCGAAGTCAATTCGGGTTGACGACAAGATCAACCAGCTAATGACCTGTTGGTGGCAGAAGCAGTTGCATAGGTCAGGGAAAAACCATTGGTATAAAATTAAAATTTCAATTTCCATTCAGCTGAAGGATAAGAGAAGGCTACCTTCTCTAGCTACAGTACAGACTGAGGTAGAACCTTGTACGGGTTTAGGATTGCGTTAGGGTCTACTAACTTCTTGATGGAGGCCATTAGTTGCACCTGATCACAATACAACATTTGTGGTGAAGAACAAATTACTGGCCAATTAGTACAAAGGTTAGCATACACCTGGATCACTCTTTCTGAAAGAAACAACTACACTGGTGTTCTGACTTCTTTCTGGATAATAGTAGGGCGAGCTCTACTGAAATGTATCGCCGACATTAAGCACAGAATCCAGAGTTGTAGAAAAGCGTAACCGAAAACCTAACAAGAAAACCTTTCCTCATCATACAGGCTAAACTAAATTTTCCTCGTGAAAATGTGCGGCATGCTTATGCCATGCGCAAATAGTCAAGAAAAAGGTCATGAACAAAACCCATCTGATAGGTAACATTTTCACACCCTTCGTGAAGTGCACGATGAATTGAACAGATAGCATATGCACAAATAATGATAAACTCTCAAAATGAAGAGAGTTGAACACAGTTCACACAGACAACACAAGTAGCAGCAAAGGTGGTATTTAAAAATACTTACTGCTTCTGGTGACTTGCTGTAGTGAATCTTCTCTGCTTTCATTAGCCCCAATCCGTGCTCTGCACTAATGCTTCCTCTGTGGCCGGCTGTCCACTCATAGACAAAGGGTTCAATTTGCGCCAGAATCTGAAATTTTCAGTGAAGGTAACATGTAAGCAAGTATCCGCATACCTATCTTGCGAAACAGAAGCCAACCTAAGTAAATGATCTATTTCCAAGTCATATCATGCATACATTGTCACTGTACTTGCTTGATAAGATGTTTAGATGCAGATTCCCATCACCAAGGTGGCCATAACCCAATACTTCTGCCATGTCACCTACAAAAGAAAGGAACTAGGTTTAACAACACCTCGCAGATTACTGATGACTCAAAGTTGAAAATTTACCAACACGGCTGCGTATTTCTTCAACAATATCATACAGTTTTTCTACAGGTATGGACAAGTCATACTTGTAGACCGCCCCAACTTTGACAGATGCCTCTGATATACCCTGCAACCACAACACGTAACGGTTTCAGTGATAAAAAAAATTCTGCAAATGATGTCAATAGGTACTGGCATTTGATTTGAGTTGGTTGGCTGAAATAAGTTTTCTACTTAAAATTTCACTTCCAAAATCAGAACCCAAATATAGTTAATAGACCAAACCTAACATGCAAAATACTTTTCGACCAGATTTTTCTTTTTTAGGTTATATAAATCAAACGCTGAATACTTATCACCATGAAACATTCACCTTATACATCCATAACTTATATTATTACATGGCAGCATAGAACACTACCCATGTAATGACTTAAGATTGATTACCCACTTTAAGACTGCTCATATTAGTCATTGGCAAAATGTAAAGATTCAACATATGATGGCAACCTCGCGGATTCTCCAAAAATTAGATGCTTGGCTAATATCCTGTGCTATAACTCCATCCGCTACAAGCAGTGGCGAATCTAGGACAAACGTAGAGGGTGGGCTCAAAACTTTATATACTAATTGGAATCGAGAAACAAAATAAAAAATTGCTCTGCTGAATTAGCATTTTCAGTTGAGCATTCACGAAGTTCTTCGGTTCTCCCTGTATTACTAATGGAAGTTTGAAGTTGTCACTTCTGAACAACAATAGATTAACCACGGTAAATTCTTAGGAATAAAAAGTCCTCTAATTTCCGAGATATAGCTTTGAGTCCAACTATAGAGATTACCTCACTATATCCGTATCATTAGAAATTTATTTTAACATGAATTGCACAATGTAAATTCCAAACCACGTAATCGACATATTGATGATGAAATTCGCACGGATAATCTTGACAAATGTGTGCATCTTTATTTTTGACGTAAGTTCGTACGTTGTTAGTAATGAATTTAGAAGAAAAAAGGTGCCACATGTATCAGGAAAGTCTCGTGCTAATTGCTGTGCAGCATGAGACCATTAGAGGCGATCGATACCACCAGCTAGATTGTTTTTTAGTGAAAATTCTCACGTGTTATTTTCTTACAGTAGTATCGAGACAGACAACTAATTAAGTGCCACCGGGATTCACGCCCAAGTTCTATTTGCTTCGTCCAGATACATGCTAGGTGCTCCCCAGAGCATTAACGTAGTCTCTGTTTTTTTTTTTTTTTGCGAATCAACGTAGTCTCTGTTTTGATTAGCTTCCACGACTGGAGTATTATGCTCACATGGTAATCCTTTTCCGGCCAGATTACAGGGTAGGCTTCAGCCTATTGAAGCCTACCTGGTAGAATCGCCACTGGCTACAAGGCCATCTTCCATTGAGCGCAACAAAAATGCTTCAAGTTTTGCCCTACAAAAGAAAAGAAAAACATAAAGACAAGTAGACAGCATATGACACTTAAGATTTTCAGTTTCCATCACAACAAGCCCAAGATCAGTAAATACAGGCCGCACCTTCATAGAATGGTTAGAATTTTGAGTCTGCACAAATTAAGTTTCGGAATAGCTTTGTTTGTGTCTGTTTGGAGACGTTATATGCTACTAAAACTTACTTGTCGTATGATTCATCACTTCCCGTGGTCTCAATTAGAACATAAAATTTGTACGGTGAGAGAGGTAAAGGATTGTGAACTCCTTCCAAATGCGCCATAGCCTTCAAAACCAACAAGCTACCAAATTAAATATGTAAGCTGACAAGATAATAAGAAACATTTCTTCGTATACAGCAACACATTCAAAGCATATTTTGTTTTCTAGTGCTAACAACATAACAAGCATGTTGAGACACCGTACTGTTCAAGAAGTATTTGCATGCAGTGATGTGTAACTTTTTCTTTGAAAAAGTTCTTATGTAAGTACCAGATCAATACACTGACGGTCCATGAACTCGAATGCAGAAATGATCTCACCCAAGCTCCTTCTAGCTGCCAGTAGTAATTTCTGGAAACATGAAAAGCAGTGATCACTATTCTAAGATCATAGGTATACATTTGATTAAACATTTAAACAGGGGCCAACAATGCCTAGATATACAAAATGAGTGTTTGCAAGAGACCTGGCAGCTCATGTAGTCATTGCAGGAAAGAAATGCTACATTAGTTGAAGGTAGCTTTGCAGGTGTAAGTATTGAAACTTTAGTGACTATTCCTAGCGAACCTTCACTTCCTGAACCATCAATCATGTGTTACTGATATGCTTGCCATAAAGCATATTTAATGAACACACCCAGAACGCCGAAAATAGTTTGTATTCGATACTCACCAACAAATAAGTGCTTCAGATCGTATCCAGTATTATCTTTTCTTAAAGTAGTAAGCATGTCAAGGACTGTTCCATTGGCCAGGACGACTTCGAGGCCTGAATAGGAAAGAAATAAAATACACAGATCAAACTTTGTTTCTATCTTTTAGAAAGTATCTAGCAATTTCCAGCCATACACATTGCACAGAGTTAAGGATTTCTCTCAGTGCAGCATCATGATGTCAGTAACTTACATTGCAACAGAATACTCAAACAACAAATATTTTCCTGCTCCTTACAAAACAAACTTAGCAAAACAAAATTGTATTGGCATAAGCATTTTCTTCAGGTAAAAACAATATAGAAAGTGAGAATTCAGAAACATATGGTTTTAGTTGTACTTACCAAGTACATTTCCATGAAGTGAACCATAGCGTATGAAACGAAGGCCACCAGCATTAGTTGAAACGTTCCCCCCTATCTGGCAACTACCTTTTGCTCCCAAGTCAAGAGGCATAATAAACCTGAATATAAAGATAGAAATAAACTTAGGTATTGTGCCCTTTTAAATAATAGGCACATATGGATCTTATAAAAAAAAGGTATACCACGATGAAAAGATAATATAAGTGACAAATGTACTGGCACACACATTGAATCCATGGGTGATACGAGTAGGGAGCCCGTCAAAAAAGGATATTGTATAAGCAAAGAACTGAAGAACATTTATGGGTCAGTGGTAGCCCATACTTAGTGATAGCCCATACAATTTATGAATTAAACACATCCAATGAAAGATGTATGAATTACCAACTGGAACAGAAACGTAGAGGTAATACCAGAGATGACTTTACCCTTCATTTTCCACGAAGGTACTTAAGTTCTCCAACACGCAACCAGCTTCACAAGTAAGAATACCATTTACCTGACAGCATCGTAATAATCATGCTTAGAACCTGACAAGCTCTTTCATAAAATTATTCAGACAACCTAAAGTTTTGAAGAAGCGATAGATAACAGAACTCAAGACATCAAATCCAAACAAAGAAACTGTACCCACATTGTCAAAGGAGATTATTTTGCCCATACCACCAAGATTGACGATCACCTGCAGACACAGGGAGCAAAACTTGTGATCTCAGGCCTAAATGTAAGGAAAGCACAGAAGCAATATACAAAAAGAACACAAAGTTTAAAACAGATAAGGAGAAGAAATATCACATCAACAAGTATTTGAACAGGTAAGATGAACTATCACAAAACATAGTGGCAATACTGAACATGAATTGTAAACTCGAAGCACTAATTTATGCCCCTGATTTGCTAATCAATCTGGTTGATCCATATGAATTAATAGTTCATCATGTATGGTTCATTCTGATTATGAAGTAAACATCCCAGCAATTAACACATGAAGCGACAGAAAATAGATTAAAGAATACAGAAAAGATATTAATCTCAAGTAGTTTGTTTCTTTTTTATAAAGGGCAATATATATTAATATCCAGCTGATACCAAGTACACCAGGCTTCTGCAACAATCTGCTGCTACAAAGATAAGAAATAAAAATTAATTTATCTTATCATTGAAACAAACTTTCTAATTACCTCATCATGAACGGGCACACTACCACCTACAAGGCCTGTATTCCCACCCTGAGGAACCACTGCCAATCGTCTTGAGTCACAATAAGCAAGAACCTTAGAAACCTAGAAATGAGAATGGTTGCATAAGAGATTCCACATAAGTTTTTGCTTTGTCATATCAGGAATGGTAGAAAACTAAAATGACCGGCCAATAGAAATAGAAATATATTCCTTGATGATACGCTTACTTTTTATGCGTGAGGTATTTTTAGAATTCCTTTGCATTGTTGTTTGGGAAAAATCTAGTAGCGCAGGTCACTAATGTGATGCATGCTTTTTTACATGTTATTATATCCAGAGGCTACAGTGTTTTGCTTATAAGGCACCACAATCCATCAGAGCTGTTTTATATTCCTACTGAAATATCCCAAAAATGTATATGATTACTAGTTACTTCATGTAGGAATACATCAAAAAGGATATATGCATGATATCAGGGATAGCTTGATACCATGGATAAAAGCCTGTGAATGGACCATAAGCCCAAAACATAACTACTGTACAAGTATTCTTCTACAATAAAAAGCAAACAGATTTGCTAACTACATAATCACACTTCAAGTATCATTTTCAAAATTAAGGGGCGTTGAGGTGATTAGATCAATTCAGCTACTAGAACAATCAAAATGATTGCCACTAGTTTAGTACTACATGTTACTGCAATTGTCAGGAAATGGAATTCCAACTGCCTTATGCTCATATATTTAATATTTCTTTGACTAAGCTGGTAGATATACCTCATTTGTATTTTTTGGTAAAAGCAGTAGTTGACTTGTGCCCTTGTATTTACCCATCCAATCGACATTTGCAACAGCCACCCTGTCTTTATCCTGAATGACTCCATTGTCACCCAAGATGCTCTTGAAGTAGGAAACATCGTCAGAATTTAGCACTGAATAGGCTGGATTCCTCTGGATAGATTTTGCCTCAGAACCAAATGTACGTCTTTGAACTTCAAACGGATCATTCACACTATTATGTACTTCATTTGTTGCCGTACTAGCTCTAGGTCCACAAGAGGGGTGCTGCGGCCGCAGGGTCCGATAGAATCTCTTATGCAAAGTCATAGTATGGTTCGTCGATCCGTATTGAGTGAGATACATACCTGGGTATCATCATGTAACATAAGATTTCGGTGATTCCAATCAAAATTACTTCCTCCGTTGAGAAAATGTAAGTGTATTTTGATTGCTCAAATTCATGCTTAGACCAACAACTAATCCACTAATACGTGGGTGATGTTATATTAACTCGGTGCCATTGGATTTGTGTTCAAAAGTATTTCTTGTGTTTGTGATTTGTGGTTACAAGCAAGACATTGTACAAGGAATTTACGGTCAAAGCTCTGTGAAGAAAACAAATCCCCAACTAACCGGATGGAGAGAAAGAAGAAATACTCTATTTGGGTTTGATCACTTGCAGCATAGAAAATCCCCGAAACTGAACTCACAGAACAATAAATCCAAATCCAAGCAAGATATGGCTGTTTACCAACACCAGAAGAAATCGTCCGGTTCCCCACGCTGGTCCAGTCGAGGGGAGGAGGGCGATCGCCATCAGGAGAGGAGAATTCGGTGGGAGAGCGCGTGGAGGTATGATCGGCGGCGTGGGCGTGCGGATGGACGGGCGGGGAAGCCCCTTGGGGGAGCAGGGCGCGGAGGCTCGCCTGCCGGAGAGGTTCCCGGAGGCCGGAGAAGCGTGTTCGGGAGGAAGAGAGGAGAGACAAGATCGCCATGGGGATGGGTATGCTGCGAGGGGCGTGCAAGCTCGGGACAACAAGCTACCTTGCCTTTTTTTTTTTTTTTGAGTTTTTAACAGGAAATCTATAAAACTGGCCCAGCTAAATCACTGGCCATAACGGTAACGATACAACCGGGAGCAGAAACATCCCAGAAAGAGTCCTCAGACTCAGAGTTTGCACCCAGCTTAGCAAGCTCATGGGCAGCAATGTTACAGGTGCGACGGCTAAAGGAAAACTGAAAAGAACTGAAGTTCAGGGTACAGAAACTCCTAGCTTCCTTCACCAACACACCAATCTCGGACTTGTCGTAGTCCCTGCTCTTGAGGCCCTGAATCAGGTTCGACGCATCCGACTCGAAGATGATCCTATTCGCGCCCACCCTGTCCGCACCCCGGATGGCAGCCAAACAGGCCACCGCCTCCGATTGGAGAGCACTGCCCAGGTTCTTCAGCTTGCCTGCACCGGCTGCAATGAAATTGCCCGCCTGGTCACGGATAACGTAGCCCCAACCACCATTGCCAGAAGTGGCGTTGAAGGAGCCGTCGAAGTTGACCTTAACATGATCTTCAGGAGGTTTTGACCACTTGTGAATGTCAGGTGGTTTTGGAGGTTTTGCCGGCTTCTTAAGAATCAAGAAGTCGATGAGGAGTCTCTCCACCCGAGAGCACACCACAGTCGGCTCTGAACTGCCCTCCCCCGCATTTGCTTTGTTTCGGATGTTCCACCACTCCCACAGGAAGGTAACAGCACGCACCTGGATAGCATAATTGAATTTCCAAATTTCCTGGAGGAGATCACAAGGAGAGACGCAAGACAGAAGCGTCTCTCTGAGTTCGCTGAGGCCAAGAATAGACCAGCAGCTCTTTGCCTTCTTGCATTTCAGAAAAATATGGCCACCATCTTCATTTTGCCTGTTGCAAACAGGGCATTTCGTATCAAGCTCGATCCCCAGCCTGTGAATCTTCATGCGGTTTGCCAGACTATTGTGTGCCAGGCGCCACACGAACATCTGCATCTTGCGGGGAACTTTCAGCTGCCAGATGTGGTTCCAATCGAAAGAAGACCGCTTGGACACACATGAATCAGAACATTTAGCCTGAAGACCCGATTTTCGGTCCCTCAACATGACTGCCACTTTGTAAGCTGATTTAACAGAGAACAATCCCTTTGGGTCGAAGTGCCAAGCAAGGTGGTCTTCCATGCCATCACGAATGCTGATAGAGAGAATTGCCTTAGCATCAACCTCGCGGAACAGGCTGCAAACAATCTCAGCATCCCAATCACCAGTCAGGGGATCCAGCAGGTCGGCCACAAGAGAGACAGGGGTGCGCCCACGCGCCGTAGTGGGTCTCCGAGTGTCACCAGAGGGGAGCCAGGGGTCACTCTAGATTTTGATATTGGTGCCATCGCCCACACGCCAAATGAGGCCCTCCTTCAGAAGAGAAACCCCTTTCAAAATACTGCGCCAAGTATATGAAATTCCTGGGGACGCCGCCGCCTCAAGAATTTTGCCATTTGGGAAATATTTAGCCCGGAGAACCCGAGCACAGAGAGAGTCTGGGTCCTGGAGCAGCCTCCAACCTTGCTTAGCCAACATAGCCAAGTTGAAAAGATGCAAATCACGGAGGCCAAGACCCCCCTCACACTTGGCCTTGGACAGGCAAGCCCAGCTGAGCCAATGATGGCGCTCATCCTCCTGGTTATTCCACCAATACCGACAGACCATAGAACTAATATCATCACAGAAAGATTTGGTGATGTCAAAGCAAGACATGGCATAAGTGGGAATCGCCTGAGCCACTGCTTTGATCAGAATTTCCTTCCCAGCTCTCGAGAGTAATTTTTCTTTCCACCCCTGAATTTTCTTCCAGATTCTTTCTTTCAGGTAATCAAAAGCGGTGGAGACTGACCTACCTTGCCTTTGACTGACACTGGAAAAGCAAGTTCGAAACTAAGTTTATCAGTTAGACCTTGTTTACTCCTAGTGTGTTTGGAGTGTACTAGGAAATGTGCCCGTGCGTTTGCAACGGGAGAACAAATCAATTTAGCGCCCGCTTAATTTGTTGTTTTGTCACACAAACTCGGTATATTATTCAAATCTTAAAAATGTTTATGTCGTGAGCAAAATTACCCTAGTGGTTTCCCGTTTGTGGTGTTAGAACTCAATCACTTAATTTTTTGGGGTTTGTGCGGCAACAATATCAACGATTACTATGCTGCCAACACCTAACCATGGTCCTTTCCTCCACGGAGTGGGCGTGGCTCTAGCGGAAGCCCCAAAACAAAACACACAGCTGGAGATGGTGTCGCACTTGTGCAACTTCGAGATTGGATAAGTAACGATTGCCAGGGAAGACTGTGTTAGCGGATTTGGGCCAACACCATAGTTTGAAAAAACAGACGGGCCATCGAACCTATTAAAGTGTCGATTCCATGATCCTGCAATTAAGAAACATAACTCTACGTAGCTGGAAAATACAGAAATAAATTTAATATTATTGTCCCTTCGGGACATCCGATATTTTTTTTAATAGTATTGAACTTTTTTTACATTGCACATCAAACATGAAAATGTGAGATGGATGTTACGCTCTTCTCAAGTGAGATGTCAAAATGTTTGATTCTCTGCTATGGTGTAAAATTATATCATTGAATTCTCGTTAGAACAAAGTTTGAATTATATATTTATTTATATTTTCTCATGTGTTTTTTAAAAGATTTATGGTCCAAGTTGAATCCTGTAGAAATATGACGTGATGTAAATGTGGACATGGAAAATTTGCTCGACGAACATGGAAATTTGTATTAGCTGGACACTGCAATCAAACATATGAACAAAATTGGACAAAATAAAATTCTAGGGAAATCTATGGAACCTTTCCACTTAACAAATGATCCAGGTCTGCTACTATGTGGAGCCACCGAGTAACATATCAAAGCCACTTTCCACACAAAAAAAAAGTCAAAGCCACACAAATAGCTACAATCAGAATATACCTGACACGGTGACGCTCGAGAGCTAAAGCCCAACCCGGCAGGCGGCACCCGTCTCCCTTCCTTCTGCAGCAAAGACGTGAATCTCCCCGGCTACCTGGAATTCTTCACTGCCGGTCGGCTGGCATGTGGCATGCCGCCGCCTGCCTGAGCTCTTGCGCGTGCGGCCGTGAAGGCTCTGGGACATCTCTTCTTCCCGCTTGCCTCGTCCAGAGGTTTCTCGCCGGACGAAGAGCGACGCTCCTGCGCCTGTGCTACAGCGTGCCTCGCGAGTAAATCGGACGGACGGACGTGATGGTTTTGTTAGCGATGGAGGTGGGGAAAGAAAAAAATCGAACCGGTACATGACTTATGACTTATGGGTGGCAGTGGTGGGTAATTTGTGCGAACTTTAGGGGTATTTTCAACGACATACGACAAGAAACTTTAATGCTTTTATTATTAGGTATAGATTTTAGGTTATTGGGATTATCTCGGATCTCGAAAAATCCCCAATAGTCTGTGTACTACTCTGGCTTTGTAGGGATAATCCCTAGATATCCTCACCAACCACCTCATTTTTTGCTAGATTGAAAACTCTAGTCCATACTAGTGTATTTTTGGCGAAGGGTATTTGTGGTGATTTGTGAGAATTGGGTTAAAGCAACAACTTCACCAAATCTCATTCCATCCCCAATCTCCTTGGGATAAAAATACACCCCTAATAAACAAGGCCTTAGGATTGGAACGCCTCTTTCTTTAACCCTTCTCGATCTGGATGAACATGATTAACGCCGACCTGCTTAATAGATTTATATTCCCTTCCATTTCACTCAGCCCATATGGGGGCCGCCCGGACACGTCTGCCCACGTCGGACCCACCTCAAATCACACCAAATCGGACCAAACCCTCGCCCGACTCCCTCGTCCTCCCATTCACTCTTTCGCACCTACCTCGGCCGCTGGTCCGAACATGAAGATGAGGGAGTCAAACCATCCGCGTTCGTCGTCGCTGCCACGGGACACGGTCGTCGCCGCACCCACGGTCCGTTTTACATCGCCGGACATACAACTCGCCCGTCAAGTGTTCGTCAAATTGCCGGAACTGGTTTGTGATTTTTTAAGCTAATGATTAGGCCATGGATTTGTACGACAGTGAGTATGATTACGGGCTAGTAGATGAGTTCATATACAAGGACTTCATCGAGGATGAGGATGATGAGGAGATAGCCGCGGGCGACTAAAATGAGGAGATAGCCACGATGATGCCCATCCTTACAGAAGTGGAGAAGAGGGAGAAGCATGTCCTCAACTTCAGGGGATTGGTCAAGCGCAGGATAACTGTGTCCCGTGATCTGATCAAGGGCGCCCGTGATCTCTGCGGGGACTATTTCAGCCCCAATCTGTCTTCCAGGAGGGGGTTTTCCGCCAGCGCTTCTTGATGAGCTCAAGGTTGTTCCCGCACATAAAGAAAGAAGTGACGAAGTTCGATGACTACTCGTTGAAGAAAGATTGTTGCAGACAACTTTCATTCTCTCCTATGCAAAAATGCACCGCCGCTTTGATGATGCTTGTCTATGATAAAGTCGTGGATGTCGTTGATGAGTATGTTCAGATGGGAGAGAGCACACGCATTGAGTCTATGGTGAAATTTGCATACGTTGTGGTGAAGGTGTTGGACCTACATATCTGAGAGAACCCAGTGACGAGGACACGGTGAAGCTATTGGCCATCGGAGCATCAAGAGGATTTCCATGTATTCTTTGTTCCGTGGATTACATCCATTGTCAATGGAAGAACTGCCATGTAGCTTTGCGTGGGTAATATCAGGTCACTGTAAAGAGGCAACGATCATACTTGAAGCAATGGTATCAAAAGACTTGTGAATTTAGCATGCCTTTTTGATGCCTGGTTCACACAATGACATCAATTTGTTTCACCGATCTCCACTGTTCAAGATAATTTGTGATGGGATGCTCCACCATGCAATTAGAGCATCCACAATGCAATGGCGCTTAATTAGGCGCTTATGTAATTAAAATAAATCGGATGGAATAAAATAGGCAGGGAAGCGCCCACCCTCGCAACGCTGGGCGCTCGCGTAAGACGCTAATTACTCGCTCTCATATGCCTACAACAGCCACGAGCCAGCCAGAAAACGAAGAAGCGCCAGGCGATAGGAATTGCGTCGGGCGCCCAAGATTGCAGGCTCTAACTGTCGATAGATCGGGATTAGAATCCTAGCGCTGGCTATTAAGCGCCGCGCTGTGGATGCTCTTACACCGTCAACGGACATGACTACATCATGTGATACTATCTTGCCGATGAGATCCCACTTGCACCGCCAAGGTCGCCCTTGCAGGTGATCGACGTCGCTGCAAAACGCTTCTAAGGACTACGCCCTTGCAGGTGATCGACGTCGCTGCAAAACGCTTCTAAGGACTACGCAATGGTATCTTTTTTATTAAATGGCTCTTTTACTAAATTTGTGACATTTTATAGAAAAGGCCATGTGGCTGAAAGTCCTAAATTTGTGACGTTTTATAGAAATGGCCATATGGTTGAAAGTTATTCGAAGGGGCACAAATAGCTAAAGATTAGGAAAAGGACCATCGAGTAAAAAAAGATACTACGCGGTGTTCCTGGGGCCAGGACACGCTGCGGATGGAACTGCATTTCCATCGCAAGTGCAACGACTCACGCTATCAACTAACCAAATTTTCCAGCTTTATTAACGATCTTCACCGGCACTGGGGAACCATATGCATGCAAAATATGCAACTAAATCAAATGCTAAGGTCAGAAACCCTACCACACAGAGATGCTGCACTACTAGTCGCTTGGAAGCAAAAGACGAGAAGTTACTCCACGTGAAGATACAAGATCCGACTCTCACAAACATAAAAAGGCCATAATGGATCGTAAGGGAACCCTAATGCCCACATGGACCTCGATGCTAACCACACTACTGACACTAGCATGCAAATCCTATTTCCTCCTAATACAACAATCACAGGTTGCAAGTTATGTACATTGCATGCCTGACATAAGGGATCACAGACTGCCATCATAAATAACATCAGAGACCTCAGACTAGAGAAGGCTATGTAGTTTGTACATCCGTGTGAAAAATCCATAAATTAATCCAGGCCATCACCTTCTCCGCCTTTTCGACTCCACCGGCTGCACATGACAGTGTAAATGAATTGTGAGCTCATTTATCCCCTAGCGTGTTTCTTGATTAAGAATTCCATGAATAATCTGCGTTTTTTCAATTCTAGACAAGATAATGCATTCAACTATGGATGGGTTAATTTAATGTAGGATTTCAGTATGCATGAACCATATGATTACAACTGTAAAGGACATGGAATTTCAGTAGAGGACTACATTTTAACTTACCCTGGGAAAAGAGCAAAAAGAATATAATCACTTGAGCATTCGATATACAGATGTGAGAGCTGGGCAGGCATACTTTGAGAGCAGAAGGCAGGCCAAATAACTTCTACTACAGTATAAAACAGATGGTATCTTTTCATAATGAGCAAAATGTGCTGGCATTCCTGAAACATAATTGTGTCCAAGTTGAAAGGGGTTCACCACTCAACAGAGGTCCAATCATGCATCGCTAGCTCTGGCAACTTACATGGTGTATTGACTATGCAAGCTTAGAGTCCCAGTGACGTGCGCCCACTTATCAGCCCAGAAGCATCACCCCCGCCTTCTCATCTTCCACGAGCACTAAACCTCCTCCATTTTAGGCAGAAAACATAAGGTGTGGCATCAAAATTGGTTGATGGGCATAGAGTTCAGGGAACTAGGGGATGGGATCAATAAGGTAGGTGCTAGGAAAGGCCCATGAGGGCGACAGAATTTGGAGGACCTCGTGTGCATGGAAGGAGAAAAATATCCGTGGCCAGGAGCAAGATTCATATTCACGCTCATTTGTTGATGGTGGAAGCTATGGCCTTCACAGGCAGCATCCTACTGGTCCTCCTCTTAGTCCTCTATACGTCAACAGACAGCCCCCACACCATCTTCCCATGGGGCCTTTTGGTTGCATGCACCTGCACGCCTGCAGGCTGCCACGTTGAAGCCAGTGTCTTCTCTGTGCGTACCAGACTCGAGTTGTGAGCTCTTGTTGTTTGGACGTAAGTTCACCAACAGCGTCTCAGTGCAACATTTCATCAAGCAGGTTAATGTAGGAATTGCTAGGAGCAGAGTGGAGCTGCAGGTGGTTACGGCAGCAGAGGTAGCAAGTGTAGTCGCAGCAGTCAGTTTGATAAGGCTATTAGGACAAATGTGTGGAGTGTGAGGTCATCAGATCAGAACAATGACTATAACTGAAGACATGTGGAACCCCGTAGACCTGATGTGAACCTCTTTAAAAAGTTTAAGGAGGTTAAAGTGCAGTATTAGTTGGGACCAAATGAACAAAGTGTGCATTTTTCGGACAGCGCCATAGAAGCAGCGGGCAATTTTAACCAATCTAGTGCATTTTACTATGTCCTAGTTCGTGCTTTCATATTTGTTTATTGTCATTTCAAATAACAAAAGAAGGCATCGGTGATAATGCAGCAATCACACATAGTTTACCTTTTCATCTGACTGTGCCATAGCTTCATGAGAATTGTCAGCCGTTTTTCCATTTTCAGCAGTGCAGCTCTGGCAGAAAAAGTGCTCACGTTTCTTTGCTTCTTTAATGGTCATTCCGATACAAGATGGGTGAAACCTGGAAAACAAAAGCAGTCAAAAGAACTCAAAATCCTGGAGCTGGAGGTACTTGATTACATAGCACGTACACTCATACAAAGAGAAACCAGAATGGATGAAAAAGAGCAAACATATTGGAGAAATTAAGAATTATGGTGCATCCTTTGTACCATATGCACAGAACAAAATATGTTGTTATCCTTTTCCCATAGAAAGTCAATAAAAAATCGTTATCATTCCCTCACAAGCAGGGTAAGGATTAGGTAAGGAAAGATTACAGAGTCGATGTATGAATTTATGCAATGTACACCTACTACTAAATAAAATAAAATTCTGGATAAGCACAAACACAATAGTCTCTCGAAGGGAAATGAATGCACATGCCTGCTGGGTCATATACTGATACCCTAAGTTTTGGATACATGGATATGGAAAACAAACCGCACAAGCTCGTCTAACAATTCAGGTGGGCAGCACATAGTTATGTAATCACTATCCAAAAGTCTTTGCAGATGGACCAGAAACCGCATAAATTGCCACAGCATTTGTTGTTAACAAAGAAACCAGTCGAGAATCAGCACGCAGGTTTTGGCTACTTTGGACTTCTGGCCAACGAGGGAGAAAATTGTGCAAAAAAAGAGTTATACAATACCAAAGCAGGACATAGGTACCAAAAAAGCAATTCATTTCTTTACTTGGCACAAGGAACCTTTTTGTGCCTCCTGCCTAATCTCAAACAAACAAGATGCCACGTCCATTCATACAGAAAATAAAATAATCTTATGCACCAGAAGGGAAAAGGTATAATATGTTGTAGCACTGATACCCTTGTTAAGCCCAGCATGACACAGAAAAGTTACTTTGTCTTAATGACAAAACAAATCGATTTACTCACCAGTCGGAGCATTCCTCACACTGGATCATAAGGTCATCAGGATTATATGGCATTTCACACTTGCAAAACCTGTCACGTTGTGTAGAAAAGGTATGAGAACCAGATAACAATTTTGATTCAAGAACTTTATACATATCAAACAAGCGAATATATCGATAGCAATTTAAAACAGCAAACACTGTAACCAAGTATAATCTAATGGGACAACATGCTGCAAGGAATTCTAAATATAGCTGCTATAGCAAACTACGAATCACAGTTTGACTGGACAATAAAAGCCTACAAACACAAACTACAGCATGCAGTGTGTCTGTATGTACCACAAGCCAAGACATGAAATACCATCAATTTTCAAGGAAATCTTGCATTTTCACATCCTTTTGTATTGCCTTACATGCAAAAAAATAGTTGCATTGTCTCTTTAGGAAAATAAGTAAAACAGTGAAATCAATAAGCAGCATCATGACGATGCAAAGAAATACAGCATCAGATCATCATGGGTACGGATATGGTGAGTTTGGGAGTAAACATAGATGCCATTTATGAATAGAAGGCTCGTGTGAAATCACCAAGCACAAATCTAGGAAAATATTTAATGGAACTGCTGCACATGTCAAAGAACGAACTAACAACAAGCCACCAAATTGCAAATAAGTTGAGAATGCATCTTACACAGCTATACGGTCAGGCACAAAACTGCCCGATGCTGATTTGTACTCAAAGCGACAGAAGTAGTCCTCAGCATTGACGGAATCAAGCTTTGTGTAGCTACGGAAGCTGTGGACATTGCATTTTCCCTCTATAGTGTCAGCACTCTGTACATCATAGTGGTCAGAGAGAAACACCTCCTTGGAACCATGAAATGGCCGCCTCCCACCAATGGACTCCTCTGGACGATAGTACCAACGCACCCGTACTCTCACATTTGTCCCTCGGGAGCCTGCGGCCTCAATGGACTCGACTTTTGCCACATAGGGTGGCTTTGATGTATCAACCGATTTCATTAGCACACAGTCCCCAGCTGAAGAACAAGAGAAGCCCGATTAGTCATATTTGGCTTGTATCAAGTAGGTCACTGAATTATTAAGGTAATGTTGGAGCATGGAAAAGTGAGGCCAATTTAACAAGGCATGACATTCAGCAATACAATGGTCATAAGAGCATGGTAAAGTGAGATCAATACAGCGAGACAAAACATTCATCAATAAAATGGTAATAAGAGCATCGTCGTTGTTATCATTACATATCAGAATTGGTACAAAATGTAATGCTTAATTGCCCTGGTTTCTGTGCTAACAATTTTAAGATGCTAAAACTGAATGTCAGAATTATACTAATCATGTTAGGCTAAGATAAGTTTGGGACTAGCTAGATTAGCAGGAGGATTGGAACGTATCATGTTAAAGAAATAAACAAATGCAATAGCAGAAGAAAGAGTCAATGCTAAAGATCAAATTTGAAGAAATAAGCGCATGATTGTCTAGATGAGCTAAGTACTTAAGTTGATTAGTTGGGGTTACTCAAGGTTTTAACAGTGAAGTGATCCAAACTTTCGCCGAGAGATCTTCCATCCACACGAGATTAAGCTCAAAATAAGGTAACACTTTGCATATGAAGCAGATTATCGTTCATGCAAAGGTCTGACATAGTATTCTAGATACTGGGGGAGACTTAACAACACGTCAAATATAGTTCATATAAATGTACAGCACAACAACCTACATACAATGTTAGTCTGGTAATGCTAAATTGCCATGAAAAATTACTAAAATATTACCATAAAACTCAGCGACCTGCTCTGATAGACTGATATCATGCTAGTAAATAGTAACATGATCTATTCCATGGGCTCTAGGTCAACATATATACACGTGCAAGAGAGGAGATAAGATAGGAATCCTAATACATAGGGAAATAAATAGGAGATTCCTATCAAAATACAGCTATCTCTCCAAAAAAAACTTCACGTTAACAAAAAGTAGACCGGCTTAACTATTTTCAGAAAAATGGCTGTGTTAGTAGTTGATGCCTTCACTGTATCATTGTTCTACAAAAAAGGTCACTAACTTGGGTATGGCCTTACAAAATTCATAAGGTACAGTATCCCATCCTAAATTTGAAGGTTAGGACAATGTGAGGACTGTTTCATACAGTTTTAATGGAGATTAAATGTTACTGGGGCCGTTTTATAGTCGAAATATATTTTTCTCATCACAAATTATATCATTGAACATCTAGTATGAAGCATTTATCAAGCACATTACGGTTTGTAGTCAATTCTTCCCCTTTTCTGCAGATGCTACGGTCAACTGCAGGCGGTTTAGTTCTATATATAGGAAAAATGTACTCCCTCCGTTCCACAATATATGACGTTTTAGCATGTGTGCATGTTCACATATATGTAGATGTATGTAGACATGTTTTAGTGTGCATGTTCACTCATTGTAGCATGCATGTAGACAATATATGTGAGAGCTAAAACGTCTTATATTATGGAACGGAGGGAGTATTAGATACTTATTTAGTTACTGAATGAATAAGTATATAATTAAATGACCTTTAAGTGCTTCAATTATGTACGAGGCCACATAAAATCCCATTTACCAATTACCATAAAAACACTAAGAGGTGGGGTGTCTGTTAACTGTTAGTTCTGAGTTGCATGTCATTACCTAAATAAACACAGAGTAGAGAAGTGAATTGGCACATAATTTATACCAGTAATTCAGTATCACAAAGGTCAAAACAGAGCGACAGAGCTTTCTCTGTATAACCTATCAATAAAACTAACAGGCTTGATTTTTTTTCTTTCGAAAATAATAACCAGCTTGATTCGAGCAGGCACAAGATATAATATAAACACACTATCCAACTTAAACTTCGAAAAAATACAGCAGAGGAGCTTGGGTAAACACAAAGAAATTTAACTAATTATTATGCTCGTTCTTGTGTGCTTAATTTGAGTCCGGTCCCCTCTCTCATTAGAGTGAAGCTCCGCCACTTTCAAATAGACTAAATTTGCTGACAAACATAGAAAAAGTAGAGCTTTGCCAACCACTACAAGTATGTTCAGCTATCGTTTTGTGGAAATGATGTGTTAACCTCCTTTCAAGTTTCACTGTGCTAATTTAGAAATCGAGCTTATCTCCGCGGTGAACAGCAAAAATCATTTGTTTTTTCACCATGGTTCAGACAGCACAGCGACCGAAATGTAATACTACCAGACAGTTTTTCATTTCGCGACATTAAGCTAGCCCCGAAGGCCCGAAGCAAGAAAAAAAACCGGATTCTAGGACACGGGAACCGAGACCCAGGCGACACATGTCCTGCTTGAGCCCAACCGAAATCGACAGACAAAACACCGAAAAATAATCCGGAAAACTCGGGATCGAGGGAGGAGCTGAGCTGAGGGGAGGGGCAAACTCACGCTTGATGACTTTGTCGGAGCCCTTGATGGTGTAGGTCTCGAGGATCTTCTTGGGCGCCCGCGTCTTGGCCATGGGCGCGGCGGGAGGGCGACGGCGAGGGGCGGGGGGCGGGAGGGCGACGGACGGCGAGAGGCTAGGGTTTGGAGCAGCGAATGGGGAAATTTTGCCTTTGCCTATTGTCTATTCCCTCTCGGCCCTTTTGGGTTCGAAAACGCCGAGGCGCTCTTCACTTTTCACCGCCTACCTCGCGCTCGCTTTCCTGTCGTGCTCCGGCAGCAGTGAAAATGAGCTTGGTAAATCGGTGGCGGTAAATATTGCCGCCAAGCGCGCGAGCGGGGACGTATCGGCCGTTGATGTATTGGGCGGTGGGGACACATTATCAGCAGAGGGTGCATCCTGGCCGTAGGTGAGCTGAGCTTCTGGATGGTTCCGAATGGAGCTGGGCGGATTGGCTGTGGCACGGACGGAGTACCTGCCACGCATTCGATTTCTGACAGAAGTGACTACTGGCCCTGCGCTCTGCCATGTGCACCCTCCGCTGGAGCACCATCGACTTCACCAACATTTCAAAGTGCCGCGGTGGGAATTTCAATTTTTGGGAGGTAAAACCTTCGAATCAAAAAAGTTCAATGGGAATTGAAAATCTTCCGACCAACGACATCTTAAACTCAAAGCAAAAAATTATTTAGGTAGAGGTGAGAACTTGAACCTGGACCCTCGCGCTTTGCGCTTATGCATGCTGACCAGTAGGTCACGGATTCGTCAAAAAATAGCTCCAATATAGATTAAAGTTTAAGACAATTGATCAACCAAAAAATCCCAAAAAAAATGAACAGTAAATATATCACTCACTTGAGAGGGTGGTTCGGTCAGCGCCCAAAGAAGATGGTACGGCCCAACCCGGACACATCATCACATAGGACTTCCGTTGGTCCTATGACACGAGCACGAGTTAAGGCAATAAAAGATAAAGTTAAGTCGCTGCTATCCACACATGATTTTGATATCTCGATGAATGTCTCGCTAGCTCAACGGAAGTCCTATGTGTGCTAAGGTACGAGCCCGCCCAACACGCCAATTGCGACACTGCCGCCTCACTACCGGCCACCTCCAGAACTGGTACTACCATCCCAAGTACCGCCCCACTACCTCACACCCTTCCCGACGCTTCAGACATGGAATCAGGCATTGGAGCAGAACTAGCTCACATTAAATAATTAAATAAATTTGTGTGTAAGTCTTCTTCTCTCTTGAGCTCGCTAAGCTAGGTATGGCTCATTCCATTCAAAATGGATCTTGAGACACTCTCCAAGCCATCACAGACTTTTTGGGGCACAAATCGATAACTTGTAGGCTTCCAGACAACACTAACCGGCCACGGGTTCCTATAATTCCAAAAGTAACGAGTATCAAGATGAACTAAAGGGGATTCAAAGTTTGGTTAGTGGAGGGCTCGTATTTCTCTTCCCTCAAAGGCTTAATGAGATTTGAGCACTATGGGAGGAGCTTAGCAAGCTTGAGCGCTTCAACAAATGTTGGGGAGAGAGAGTATTAATGCAGCTCAACAAGATAACCGATATGGTAGAAGGGGTGGGCGCTCAACAAGATAACCCTCCGGGAAGAAGGGGTAGGCATTTTATATACGGACCACCGAAATCGACCCGTTGGAGACTCTGCGCACGGGCCCAAAATAATGTCTAAAACCTCCTGATCAAACCCTTGGAATTTCCCGATTCCAGGTCACCGTTTGCGTGATTTCGATTGAATCTATAACCACTTGAATTGGCCCATAAAATACTTAAATTGAAGCTATGATTCCGAGGAACCTCCGGAGACTCATTAAAAGCCAAAAACTTGGGTTTTAACTTGAGTTTCTCACAACTTTCTCTTGGGATTTGTCTCGAAATAATGATGTGGATACAAGATCTATGATGTAGAAGCGTCCAAATTCACTCAAACGATTACCTCTTTTGGGCCTCTTACCGAACAAAAGAACAAGTACCGATGTAGCCTCGAAATTCAAGCACACACTCCTTGCAAGCAAAAAGTGCAATGACAATTACTTCCATATTTACGTTCATTTTCCACTTGAAGCATCTTCCCCTCCAAGCTGAGCATGAGCATGCAAGTTGCAACGATGACAACATATATTAGTCCGTGTAATAGCTTAGTGTTGTTTTCATTTGGCAAACAGTTTGAGATACACACTTTCATCACTACATCAGTATCCTCGGTGATGGCCCTATGCGACCGCAGTAATCAGTTACACTCTAGGCATGAACTTAGCTTTATTTACATTTTCACAATGTTTTTTGTCGAGGCGTTATATATGATGCTTCGCATATTCCTCCATATGTAAATAAAAAACCCTTTATTCTGCTGGGTTTTGTGCCAAAAAAGCATAACCTAACATGTCAAAGCGTCCTAATTCACTCCAATCATTACCTCTTTCGGCCCTCTTTACTGAACAAAAGAATGGGTACCAATGTAGCCTCCAGAGATTTATCTTCCATTTTGAAGCCTCTTTGTGCCAAAAAAGCACGGTGCCCTTGCAGGCAAAGCAAAAGGTGAGCGGTGACTAGTTTGATATCTACATTCATTCCAATTTGTAGAGTAAATGGCACTGGCGGTCACACAACTCGTACGCTATGTGCACTTAAGTCACACAACTGGAGAACGTGATTTTTTGGTCACACAACTGGATTTTTTGTGCACGCATGTCACAAACCCCACATGTCAGTCCGTTTCCCGTTGCAGGAGTGCTGACGTGGACACGTAATTTTGCAGAAAACCCCCTGTTTTTTGGACATTTCGCAAAAAACCCAAATTCAGGTCCAATAACACCATCTTCAGACAAAATAAAAAACAGAGGCGGAATCATCTGATTGAGCTGTAGTGCTGTAAATTATCTTTCATCATTCTGGACTCGCTTAACCATCATTTCCTTAATTACAACGTCGCTATGCAAAGCCCGCCGACGACCAGGAACCTGCCGCCGACGCAGAGCCCGCGCGGCTCGTCACGCTCCTCCGCCATGTCCGGGAGCGGCGTCCACGCATCGGCGTCCACGTCGTACGCGAGCGCCGACCGGAGCGCGTTCTTCTCCTCGTCGTGCCCGCCGGCCACGTACACGGTCCCGCCGACGGCCGCGGTGGCGAAGAACGAGCGGCGCGGGCCCGGCATGGGCGCCCCGCCCCGCTAGCACCTCCCCTGGGGTCTTGAACGCGCCGCAAACCCACGCGTGCTAGTCGAATCTGCTGAGTTGGGTCTTGTACACATCCGCGGCGAGCGCAGTCTTCCCCAAACCCCAGCAACCCCGTGTGGATGAGGCGCGGATCGAAAGCAGAGGAAGACGATTTGTGGTCCACCTGTGCAGCCTGGCTGAGGATAGGGTACCTCTGCCTCCGCGTGTGCACTTCCTCCACCATCTGCTTCATCCTCTGCAGCTTCTGGGCGAACTGCAGCCCGGTCAGGAGCGCCTTGGGGGACTGAACGCGCCGGCGGAACGAGGAAGCCTGCTGCTTCCAGCTCGCCCGGTACATGAGGCTGTTGATGCAGTCCTCTATCCCGTGAGCCAGCTCGCGCAGATCCTCGACCGACAAGAGCAGCACGGCTCCATGGTGCTGCCTCGGCGCGTTGAGCTCAGCATCGATGGAGCGGACAATCATGCCCAGCTCCTTGTTGAGGAACTGGATGTCTCTCTTGATGTCCTTGTGTAGATTCCAACTCTTCTCAACCAGCGAGAAGAGCTTCGGCAGCATAACTTTTATGGACCTGAATTTGGGTTTTTTGCGAAATGTCCAAAAATACAGGGGGTTTTCTGCAAACTTACGTGTCCACGTCAGCACTCCTGTAATGGAAAACAGACTGACATGTGAGGTTTGTGACCTGCGTGCACCAAGTCCAGTTGTGTGACCAAAAAATCACGTTCTCCAGTTGTGTGACTTAAGTACACATAGCGGACGAGTTGTGTGATCGTCAGTGCCATTTACTCCACTTTGAAGCATCTTCCCATTAAAAGCTGAGCATGACCATGCAAGTTGCAACGATGACAACATATATTCCGTATATAGCGGTGTCGTTTTCACCAAACAATTTGCCAAACAATTTAAGATGCACACATACATCAGTATCCTCTGAATAGACCAAATTACGAAAGTTCTTGGAACACGAGGGCAATGAGCAAAACCGCGCCAGAACATTCCGGAAGAACTAGTCGCATTCGGCCGGAGAGAGAAAATGACAAAAAACCACCACAATTGCTCACAAGACGACGATGAACCACCACCTTAGGACTTTGTGACACATAAATACCACTATTGGGGCTATGCTGTGACGCCGAGCACTAATCTCTTGTCATTAGCCTTCTAACCATGTTTCTGACAGGTGGGACCCACCTGTCGGGCCTACGTGGCAAAAAAGAAAAGAAAAAAAAGAGCAAGGGGAAGAGAGAAAGGACGGCCTAGTCAACGCACGCAGGGAGTCCGCGACATGTCCCCACCGAGCTCTGCCTTCCTCCCCTTGATCTGCCACCAGAGAGGTCGGGGCCGCCCGCGGCTCCTCAAGCTCGGTCCACGGCTCGTCGGTACGCGCGCGCACAAGGTGCTGCACCCTCCTCCTCCTCGAACGAGAACGAGCATGGCCGGCTGACCGAGCGTGACCAGCTAGCTGAATAGATCGAATCGATTCAGCTACGTGGGTGCTAGCTTAGCTAGCTAGCTTGATCTGAATTCGATTGATTCAGCTGTGTGGATGCTAGCTTGAGGTGAATGGATCGATTCAGCTACGGCCTTCTTCTCCCTCTATGCCGCCTGGGTCCTCGTCGTCTTGGCATCACACTGCCGCCTTGCTCCTCCCGGCCGCGCTCGCGCCTTGCCCCTTGCTCCTCCCGGCGGATGAGCAGCTCGGCCACGACACCGCTGCCGCTGACGCCAGGGCGCCCGCGCAGGGGGTGCGCATCTCAAGGCTGTGTCTAGGCCTCCGCGCTCAAGGCCGTGTACAGCGCCGAGGACAACGCCCACATTGCCGATCTCAAGCTCCTCACAACGTCCATCGGCGAGACGACAGTGGCGTCGACAGCGTTCAACGACGTGGCCGTGTGGGTGCTGCTCGCGCTGGCGGTCCTTCTCGCCGTGGTCGCAGTGCCGCCCCGTCCACCTCGCACGAGAAGCTCCACTCCGAGCCCGTGGCGAATTCTTTCCTCGTCGCGGCTTGGGACTGGATCGATTGCTCCGTGCGGGACTGGATCGATTGCTCCAGCTCTGAAAATTTGTGATGGCGTCCAGCCCTGAAAATACGAGCTAGCACACTAGGTGAGCTAGCTGCCTGCTTGAGGCATGCGGATGGCCGCACCGGCCAGAGGTGATGGTGTTGTGCAGTACCGCGACCTTGTGCTTCAAGAGCAGAGCGGCGAGGAGTTTCAGCGCAGTGGAGAGGAGGCGGGCGGGCGGCCGGAGCTGCGCAGGCGGAGGAGAGGGGCGCTGGTGCGGGGTGGGTGTCCTGTGGACGCCTAAGGCGACGAGCGGCGGCGGCCGGAGCTTGGGGAGGTCGGGTCGGGCGTTTGCGTTGACCTTCCAGGAAGAAGAGAGGAAGAGGATATGAGAGTAGAGAGGATGACAGGTGGGCCCTATTTTAATTTTAACAGTTCGTTTACTTTTCTCTGTCAAATTTTGCCACGTAGACCCGACAGGTGGGGTCAAACCATCAGAAAAATTGTTAATGGGCTTAAACAGGCGAATTAGTGCTCGGCGTCACAGCATAGCCCCAATAGTGGTATTTATGTGTCACAAAGCTCTAAGGTGGTGGTTCATCGTCGCCTTGTGCGCAATTGTGTTGGTTTTTTGTCATTTTATCGGCCGGAGATGAGCTAGCGCCGTGACATCGGTCGGTCTACGCGGTCAAATCGTTCAGGAGAAGCCCCTAGAGCATCTCTAGCGGATCCTTTAAAAATCTTACCTTGGACCATTATAATTCCGGCGGACTTAAGGTTTTGGTCCGTCTTTTCGGCCCGAGTAGAGCCCGTATAATGGGCCAGCTTGTAAAACTTTTTAATCTGGCCCGTAAATTGGCGATACGAACCCATATATCTAGAGGTCCACGGTCGATTTAGGGTTCGCTCCCCTCATTTCCTCCGTTGCAAACCCTCGCCCCCGTCGTGCAATCCGTTTCTTCCGGCGAACGATTCCGGCCAATCCGCCTCTTCCCTCCGCACATAGCCCCTCCCCGATGACATGTGACCCGTGAACAACACCGCGGCCACCCTAGGGCCCGGATGACCACGGGTCGTGGTCGTGCCGCGCCGCCGCCGATTTCGGAGGCGGGGGAGGAGAGGAGGCATGCGGCGCGGTCGGAGCAGGGCCGCAACCGCGGCCACATGTCGCGCCACCACCCGTGGGCGTGGCACGGGCTTGGTCACGGCACGCATGACGCTGAGGCCGGGAGCTCGCGCGGGTTTGGGCGCTCGGTCGCCGCTCTCGCTGCCGGAGCCCGCAACAGAGGAGGAGAGCGACGTCGACACGGAGGAGAGCGGCAACGAGAACCTCCTCGGCGTCGATGACTACGAGGAGCTCGTCAAGCTCGTCGAGGCTAAATCCGTGCGCTCGAAGCGCCGCTGCGTGAAGAAGCAACGTCACCATGAGTCCAAGCTCGAGGCCTACAACGTCGACCTCCTCGAGCGCGGGTTCCACCAGGAGGAGGAACACCTCGCGCGGGAGCGGAAATAACACGTGTAGGCGGTGCGCCAGCTGGCCTTCATCAACATCCCCTATGACTTCGACGACGAGTGAGCTCGGCGCCGCCGTCGCCGCAATTCGAGGCGTGGTGAGAGGTCGCGGAGCCCCTTTTGCATATATTAGGGTTAGGTTTAGTTTTCCGGTTAAGTATATCTAGCCCTAGTTCCCCAAAATTATGTGTGTATGATCTGAACTAATATGAACTGAATGAACTGTTTTATCTGAACTTAGGGCCAACTGAATTTGAGGTTCGATTTGTAGGGTTTGTTCTGCCACGCGCGTTTTTGACCGTTAAAATGGTTTTATGGTTCCCTTATACGCGTTTTAAGGGTCTGATAGGGATCTGCTAGAGATGCTCTTATTTACTCCTTTGATCTCACCAGTGAAACGGAAGGAAATATCCACGGTATTTTTTATTTCCAAAAAAAAAGATGCGGAAACTAGAAGGTAAATCAGTGCAACATTCCGAATGTGAAAACACACAAACAATCACGTCAAAATGTATGGAAACAAACAATCAGCCAATCAATCAATAACACTAGATCTGAACGCCCCGAAAAATCCGGCCTCGACCCCGCCCGTCTCGGCCACTTTCAGGGTGCGTTTGGTTTACGCCCTGCCCAGCCCTACCAAATCTTGGCGTGACCAAATTTTTGGCGAAGGAATCGTCCGCCCATGGATTGCCCAGGATTTGGCGAGAAAATGCACTGTGTCGCACAGGCTTGCCAATATTTTGGTAAGGCGGGCACCGGCTCCAAACCAAACAGACCCTCAAACCCTACCTTCGTCTTTTTTTTTTTGAGAAACACAGTACAACGCAGACGTTCATATACACGCGCGCACACTCACCCCTATGAACGCACGCACGCACACCCTACCCCTATGAGCACCTCCGAGAGACTGAGTCGGCGGGTCGAGTTTTGAGATTGACGAAGTCACCACGGGCGGCTCGCTGTCGACGGGAACGTCGCCTCCCACTGAAGAATATTCCGCCTTAAATGAGAAACACCAGCGTCAAACCTGGGGTTTGAACTCTGGTGGGATAGGAGTACAACCATCCACCTAACAATCTTGCCACAGGGCAAGTTCTCCCTACCTCCGCCTCTGTCCCCTAACCCCTATATATATCCACCCGATCGATCTTCACAAACACTTCGTGAATTCCGAGGCATGGCGCCGACCTCGCCCTGCCACGCCGGAGCGCTAGCGCGCCGCTGCTCGTCCCGCAAGGGAAAACCCGCGGCAAGGTTCCCCGACGAGCCGCTGGCCAACCGCAACAAGGGGGCGTCCGGGAAGAAGACGGAGGAGGACGACGAGTGCGTCGAGGAGCTGGATCAGGACGCGCTCACGGACGACGAGGCCGACGATCTCACAGCCCTTGAAGACGATGCCGATGCTAATCCGGCGGCGACAAAGCCAGGAAAATATCACCGAAACCTCTTCATAGTCTAGAGGAACAAAGGGTTGAATGTAAGTAGGAAACTGATGGAGAAATTACATTCTAGAAACGCACTTCATGCGAAATGCTCCGAGAATATTATTTAACATCTCACCCCATCCTGACCAAAACCGGTATATTGAAGTTAGATATGGTGTTTGTCGTTGTATAGGAGCCTTGAAAGTAAATTATCCATGACATCACACTTTTTCTTATGGCAAGCATGATTTGGGGGTTCACCAAAAAAATTCTAATGTCGTACATGTCGATATACAATAGCCTTGTTCACAAGGTAGACAATTTTTCAACGTACAAGTGATATCATTTTCTGCCCACGTTAATGAAAGTTTGAAAAATATGCAAATACGCTTAAGGAGTTGACTCAATTGATGTTGCATTGTCTTCTTTTGATGTCAAATGTATTGGTGGTCATAAAACCTAGGTAGACAATATGTGAATGAGGAGGTTTGCAATCCCAAGCCATCCCTCAAGCAGCCTAATATATTATAGAGTTGAACATATTGCCGAAGGCGATGTAATAACCACACCAAAAAATTGAAGAGTTCTTCAAGAACCACAATATCCTTGGCATTATTTTGACCCCAACATAATCTAGTGTCAGACAGAAAACTAATCCTGGCAGCTCAAAGAAATGAGAGGGGCCTAATCCTGCAATGTTGGGGACAAGTGAAGGTCCCACTTATATTTTTTGAAAATAAATGAAAATTCTCCCGACCTCTATATTCTCGGATATACACAATCACAAATTTATTAAAAGTAACACATGGACTTACCAGAGGAGAAAAGAAAAAATGACAGGCCATCATCTAGCCATGTGAATGCATTCTTCTCTAGAGATGTAACCGGATTGGATAACAAATTTCCATATTTTTTGCTGGATTCCGATCGATCAGAAAATGAGCGGTTGTGGATTCAAATGTAAATGTATCAGACCGCGGAAATGAAGCGGACATTGAGCAAACTCAGGAGCATAAACAAAATTAATCTGATAGGTATGAGTATAAGTAGAACAACAAGCCATACAACAAAAAAACTGATAAACTAGTTAACGAAACACTCAGAGAATGAATTATCTTAACATGATAGAATGCATAAATGGACACCATGTTCGATTGAATGACTATTTAATTGAGCTGTTGCTTAACGGACGAACTCGACAACTCCCCTCTACTAACTCTGCTATATTAGGTTAGACCTTTCGGTCCAAATCAGATATTTGGTTTAAAACTATCAGATAATTCTAACTAATTATCGGGTATGCAACTATTTGACATACATATCATACACCATGTTCAGGTTCCATGTTTGGAATCGGGTTTTCTTACCTATTGAATTTTTTCAAACTGGATATCCATTATTTAGAACCCTTTAGGAAGCAAATTCGGTAGGAAAATTGTCATATACATTTATATCCCTAGTCTTCTCCATCAAACCACTCACGTCCGTTGATTGTTTAACTTATATACAATTTTATCCAAGTTATTGGCAGGTTCGGTCACTGCTTCTCTTAATTAGATCAATCAATCGTCATAGCCGCCCAGCTTGACTAGCTGCTAGCGATGTCTGCAGTGACTAGCGGATGTCGCTCGTTATGATTCTGATTGGTCGGCAGCAGCCGTGGAGGTGCCTGGTTGATATTCTTTTTGGTATGCTTTCGAAGAGGAAAAGGTAGAAGCATGTATATGCTTGTATATATGTGCTCCTCTGTAAGTAGTATCGTCGGTCAAATGGAAGGAACGCGGAACACGCAGTGAAGTAAGGGTCGAGCGTATACCTCATGCTGGAGGCGGTATGTAGAACCAGAGGTCGCTACAGCCAGCCTCCGTGTAGTCGTATCGATGCGGTGCCCATCGATATCGGGACCGGTCTCCGCGGCGCCTGCCATAGTCCTGGTGAGTGGATCCGGCTCATCGGAGTGGGACACCCAACTGGACGCGGAACGTTTCCAGCGTCTGAACCAGCGATGTTTCGACGCCGTCAGTGTAGAGCTGCATATCCGTCGTGGCCTTGTTGACGCATGATCGTTCCGTCAAATCCACCGTTCGCGCCAAGGCGGTGTCGACCGCGGTGTTCACGGACTGCGAGATCATATCCTTGATCTTGATCTATTGTTGCGAGTGCTGGGCCGCCGTTGCCGACGAGATGGTGTCGTGTTGACGTGTGGGTCCTCCCTGTCAGTGTTAACATCCTCTGCCCACTTGTTTACCAATTTATCGGCCCAACAGCTAAGCTACCGTGTCAGACAGTACCAAAGAGTACGTACTACACAGTGTGCAAACTTCGTCCCAATTGCATGGGCGATGGCTAGGTTTCCCAGGGCCTATCATCACCCATGCTTATTTTTAGATTTTAGGGATCGTTATGTGGTTCCATCGCTCATAACGAAACACCGTCCATGCTTATGAGTAGATCGAGTCCGCTATGCTGATGATGGTCAGCGGAGAGAGAGATTGATGGAGATGTTATTTGTGTTTTTAGCCGCCTGTACTGTCCAGTCACCTAGCAGTTGTTACTGCACATTTAAACATGCTATTATGGAGTATTTTTCTCGACAAAAAAAATAATACAATCCTATATTGCAAGTGCATGCATGCATCAGCATGTACTGTACTCACTGGCGAGCCAAGGAATAAAACTTAGTAATTACCTTCGTCTGAGTCGACCACAAAGACTGAAGTGTTATCAATTTTCTCCTAGTGGATTGCCCGAGCATATGGTGTGTAGATCCTTCCCTGGTAGCGTTCACTCTCGACAAGATTGCGGACCCTTCCCCTCTTTTCAAGATATTTGCCTTTGGAGACATGGCAGGAACGAGAAGGAAAAACAAGGATCCAAAGCGAAGGCTCTCATCGCCACCCCCCCTCCCCGTCCTCTCTCTCCTCCCCCGGCCCCTTGAGAGTCTCCTTCTTCCTCCCGGATCCTCCCTCCCGCTACGTCGGCGGCTCCGCCGTCTGGTGTCACTGGGAGGGGGGAGGCCAGCCCCCTGTACATAGTAGTAGTTGTCGGGCTTGCTTTAGAGGTAGGTTTTGGTCCTATATGGCGTATGGCGCTATGCCGCGCTGCTTCTTGCTCTTACCGTCTGCGGGCGACGCCGGAGATGCATCTCTTCACTCGGCCAGTCGTGATTCATGGAGGATGGCGGCGGCCGTGGAGTGGGTGGGGGAAGCTTAAATAAGCTCTTCCAGGGTTGATCTGCCAACTAGAAGTAGGGATTGGAGTTTCTTCTTCATGCTCACCATGGAGGCTACGATGAGGATGGATTCCTTGTTCCCACTGATGTCTGGCGGTTCCTGCAGCAGGGGAGCACAGTCGCTTCTCTTGGGAGTGCTCTCACGGCGGTAGCGAGTGCCTTGTCGTCTCCTACTGTTGTAGGGCAACCCCTCCCGCCTCTGACGCTGATGACGACTGCTTCCGGTCGAAGTCCGTGATCTACATCAACCTCCAGACTATCTTGCTGAAATAGAGGCCCTTCAGCTTCTGTGCAGCAAGCTCCCGCCTTCCCATCCCAAGTGGTTTCGTCCCTGGCGACGGCGAGGTTGGCTGCGCAGAGCTCTGATTTCGGCTTGATGGACAAGGAGCAGGACCCGATTGCTTTTTCTGTGTTTTTCTTGACATCTTTAGTGCAAAATGTCAAGGGCTCTGATTTAAGTTCTTTTTCCTTTGAGTGACTGAATGTAACATGTACTTCCACTGATGGTTTTTAATGAAGCACTAGGTCCTTCTGGACCGACCCATGTTCAAAAAAAAGGAAAAGCTAGATTACTAAGAATTAAAAGAGCGGTATTAATGGTTTTTAATGGTTTTAATGATAGTACTACTTCCTCCGTCCTAGTTTGTAAGGCTTAATTTGCTAATCTCTTGGCCCAAGGTGCTACTTGTTGGATTTAAAGTCTTGCATGCATCGGTGGGGAGAGTAACCAGCCACTAATTGAGAGAGAATTAAATGTAATTGTGCCTAGGAAGTAGAAAGTTTTGGGATAAACTGTTTTTGAGATTATGCCCTACTCCCTCCGTCATCGAAAGAGTGGACGTTTGGGGCCTAGTATTTTTCCACAAAAAAGTGTACGTCTACACTCTCAACGCACATTGCCTCTAACCCATTAGTTTTTAATTGACTCGTGGAACAACTTGTGATCTAGCTATTGGCTGCATATCCTTGGGTTACTTGCTTAATTACTGCATGCGGGAAACATTCATTTAATGACCTTCTCTAATTGGTTGCATGCACGCATAGGGTTGCTACCTTTCTGTATTAATTAGGCCATGGAGCAAAATACGGTGTCTTCTTGATCTATGTGTAAATCTCTAAAAGCACACTCTTTCGCGGATGGAGGGAGTACAAACTAGGATGGAGGAGTACTACCATCAAATAGTCTGCATTTAATAACAAGGCTGTACACAAGATATATTCTGTCATATAGTCCAACTCTTAGTACTCATTATATATTAATTCATATTAATGGTTTTAATGGTAGTACTACTACTCCCTCCATTCCGGTTTATAGGATGCAATTCCAAAACCAGGTTTTTCCAAGAATAAGCAACAATTAGCATTAACTAAGACCAGTTAATGTTGGGTTTTGGCCCTTCCCAAGAACAATATGAAAACAGATTGGGTTTTGCCTTTCCCTAATTAATGTTGGCATTAAATATGAGAGTGCTAATTGGGTGAAATATTGGGGAGATAGATTTTGCATGGCCAATCCCCATTCACCTAGGTTACAGAGATTTGCTAAATGCATCTTATAAACTGGAATAGAGGGAGTACTATCAAATAGACTGCATTTAATAACCAGGCTGTACACAAGATATATTCTGTCATATAGTTCAACTCTTAGTACTCATTATATAGTAACAAACGGCTAAACATTAATGCAGAAAATAATTGAAGATATTTCAAGATTTGGTTTTCAGAGCGTACAGTCCTTACAAGATTTTGCTGTGCATCAATATAATACCACCATAAGGACAAACCTATCACGACAAGTATCTATGATACGAAATATCTATAGCTGCATGAGAAAAAAGAAATAGGAAACCTCACCTCATGGGACTTATCAAGAACATAACAACGGCTCACTGTTTGGTGGTTCTCCTGATGTCTGCCACTTTATTGCCATGTGATGTAGCTGAGGGAAACAAAGGTACACTCATTTGTTTATGCACCGGAAAATTTTGTATAATATGGTCCACGCCTTGGTTTTCAAACAATCTCGAGTATATATGCTAATCTGAATGTCAACGCTACACTTGATCATGCGTAGCTACAACTGGATGGAAAGTTTAGTGTGGGGATTTTGCAGCGTGCAATAACCCAACCCCAAACTATGTTAACCTGTGCAGGCTCTGTGAGTGGCTTGGTTACAGCTTCGACAACAGCTACTGCGATCGTGATGGAAGGTGCTGCTGCCATTTTGGAAAGCTAACGAGGTGATAGATGTTATATACTCCCTCCGTTGCAAAAAGGATGACTTCCATTTGTCTACATATAGATACATCCACATGCACACAAATTTCCATATTTTTTGCCGGATTCCGATCGATCAGAAAATGATCGGTTGTGGATTCAAATGTAAATGTATCAGACCGCGGAAATGAAGCGGACATTGAGCAAACTCAGGAGCATACACAAAATTAATCTGATAGGTATGAGTATAAGTAGAACAACAAGCCATACAACAAAAAAAACTGATAAACTAGTTAACGAAACACTCAGAGAATGAATTATCTTAACATGATATAATGCATAAATGGACACCATGTTCGATTGAATGACTATTTAATTGAGCTGCTGCTTAACAGACGAACTCGACAACTCCCCTCTACTAACTCTGCTATATTAGGTTAGACCTTTCGGTCCAAATCAGATATTTGGTTTAAAACTATCAGATAATTCTAACTAATTATCGGGTATGCAACTATTTGACATACATATCATACACCATGTCCAGGTTCCATGTTTGGAATCGGGTTTTCTTACCCATTGAATTTTTTCAAACTGGATATCCATTATTTAGAACCCTTTGGGAAGCAAATTCGGTAGGAAAATTGTCATATACATTTATATCCCTAGTCTTCTCCATCAAACCACTCACGTCTGTTGATTGTTTAACTTATATTCAATTTTATCCAAGTTGTTGGTAGGTTCGGTCACTGCTTCTCTTAATTAGATCAATCAATCGTCATAGCCGCCCAGCTTGACTAGCTGCTAGCGATGTCTGCAGTGACTAGCGGATGTCGCTCGTTCTGATTCTGATTGGTCGGCACCAGCCGTGGCGATGCCTGGTTGATATTCTTTTTGGTATGCTTTCGAAGAGGAAAATGTAGAAGCATGTATATGCTTGTATATATGTGCTCCTCTGTGAGGCTGTTAGTTCGGTGCCCATCCAATTAGGTCTGAAAACCCTCCCGGGCCGCCAGCGCGAGGGCGGCTCCGGAGGCGCCCCTCACCACCGAAGAGAAGCGCCGCCCGCCCTCTCCCTCCGGCCGCTGCCGCCGGCGCCGGCGCAGGCGGTGGCGGCCACGCCTGTCCTTCGACGCGGCGAGCCAAGGAATAAAACTTAATAATTACCTTCGTCTGAGTCAACCACAAAGACTGAAGTGTTATCAATTAGAGAACAATATGACTAACCCAGTTACCATATGCAAACTATACTTGCGAGTGGGAAGCAAAATGGAATCAATTACGCGCCAGTTCCAGAAATCTACAAACTATATTGATTAGCCGCTGCACGGGCTAAGGGCATTGTGGAACATCTCCTAATATAGTGAAAATTTGTTGGTCAGTGATACGTCTCAAACGTATCTATAATTTTTGATGTTCCATGCTTGTTTTATACCAATTGCTACATGTTTTGCATCTACTTTATATCACTTTTATACATTTTTTGGGACTAACCTATTAACAAGATGCCGAAGTGCCAGTTCATGTTTTCTGCTGTTTTGTATTCCAGAAAAGCTAGTCTGGAAATATTCTCGGAATTGGATGAAACTTCACGGGGATCCCTATTTTATCAGAAGACACCTGGAGTCCGAAGGAGAGACGAAGTGGAGCCACGAGGGCCCCATGTGCCGGAGTCAGATTTCAGCTAGAAAAAGCACCGTCAAGACACTATATTTCTGGAGCTCTAAAAATATTTTCAAGAAGACAGAAGTTCCTATTTTATCAGAAGACGGAGTCAGCCAAAAGGGGAGGCTGAGATGGGCCAGGAGGGGCCCACACCACCCCCGGGCGCGGCCAGGAATCTCCAGGCGCCCTAGGGTGGTGTCGCCTCCTCGTGCACCGTCTCGCGACGCCCTTTCGCCTACTTATTCCCCCGACGCGAAAACCCTAAGTGCCTGGACGATTTCTCCAGAAAAGTTCCAGAGCTCCGCCGCCATCCGAAACCCTAATTCGGGGGACAGAAGTCTCTGTTTCGGCACCTTGCCGGGACGGGGAATTGCCCCGGAGCCATCTCCATCGACTCCACCGCCATCTTCATCGCCGTTGCTGCCTCCCATGATGAGGAGGGAGTAGTTCTTCATCGGGGCTGAGGGCTCTACCGGTAGCTATGTGGTTTATCTCTCTCTCCCATGGTGTGATCTTTATGTGATCATGAGCTTTGTAATCTAGTTGAATCCATAGATGTTACTCTTCATTATCTTATATGCTACTCAAGTGGTTTTATTAATGTAATCTCCGGAGTCACCTTTGTCCCACGGTGCGAAGTTGACAGTGTGCGCCCCGTGTGTGGCTCTTAGGCTAAAGATAACAGGAATACTTATCATGAGTTATTATTTGCGTTGGATGTCTCTATGAAATTGCGGTGTTTGTCTAGTACTATTTAGGGCGCTCAAGTTGACAGTGTGGGGTTCCCTAGATGTGGAATGCGACTTTAAGGTGTGCTTTTATAGCCCTACGCAGTGGATTGGTGTTCGTTATCCAACGAGAGAATAACTCAGAGTAGCATAGTGAAGAGGAAATATCTATGTATTCAATTATATTATTATTGTTGAGAGTGTCCACTAGTGAAAGTATGATCCCTAGGCCTTGTTTCTAAGCATTGAAACACCGTTTACAACCAGTTCTGCTACATGTTTGCTTGCTGCCATTTTTATTTCAGATTGCAATTACCACTTATAATCATCCATATTACTTGTATTTAATATCTCTTCGCCGAACTAGTGCACCTATACACCTGACAAGTGTATTGGGTGTGTTGGGGACACAAGAGACTTCTTGTATCTTAATTGCAGGGTTGCTTGAGAGGGATATCTTTGACCTCTACCTCCCTGAGTTCGATAAACCTTGGGTGATTCACTTAAGGGAAACTTGCTGCTGTTCTACAAACCTCTGCACTTGGAGGCCCAACACTGTCTACAAGAATAGAAGCGTGCGTAGACATCAAGCTATTTTCTGGCGCCGTTGCCGGGGAGGTAAGGTAAAAGGTACTCACATCCTCCAGCTACTTAGCTATTTTCTAGCACTGTTGCTGACGTGTGAGTGCTCGAAGGTATTTCCTTTAGATTCTGCAATTATATCTTTTTGTTTCTTGTTTTTATTTCACTAGTTAGGCTTAATGGAAAACAACAAAAAAATTAGAGAGCTCTATGAAATTTATCTTGAGTTAGGACATGATGCTTTTGAAGAGAAAATTAAAAAACCTATGGAAAATTATTTGCATGATGGTAGCAATGTTATTACTATAAATGCTTTGAACACCATTATTGCTAATGCTATGGAAAAGTCTAAGCTTGGGGAAGCTGGTTTTGATGAATATGATATTTTAGTCCCCCAAGTTTTGAGGAGAAAATTTTCTTTGATGATACTTTGCCTCCAATTTATGATGATTATAATGATAGTGGTATTTTGGTGCCACCTACTATGGAGGATAAAGTTTATTATGATTATACTATGCCTGCAATTTATGATGATTACAATGATGTTGTGATAGTTTTACTCCCACTATTACTAATAAATTGATTATGCTTATGTGGAGAGTAATGATACTTTTATGCATGTGGATCATGATAAGAATGCTTTATGTGATAGCTATATTGTTGAGTTTATTCATGATGCCACTGAAAATTATTTTGAGAGAGGAAATATGGTTATAGAAATCTTCATGTTACTAAACTTCTCTTTATGATGAAGGTTTTGAGCTTTCTCTTGATTTGCTTTTATTTGCTGGGTACTTTAAGACCTACTGGTCCTTATGAGAGAGGGAGACACGGTTTCATATATCTCAATAATATTAAGTCTCTCTCTTTATGTTGAAATTTTGAAGTTGCACTTGTTTTGCCTTCCTATGCTAGTCACTTTGTGCTTTATTGATTTATTTTCTTACAAGATTCCTTTGCATAGGAAGTGGGTTAGACTTAAATGTGTTTGATATTTGCTTTTGATGCTCTTTCATATTCAACTCTTATACATATGAGAGCATCATCAAAATTATCATGCCTAGCTAAAAGGCTTTAAAGAAAAGCGCTTGTGGGAGACAACCCATTTTTTTATTTCTGCTATTTTTATTTTATTTGAGTCAAGGTGCTGTTTACTTCTGTATCAATGCCTTTGTATCTTTATTTTTTGCATTGTTGTGCCAAGTAAGGCCTCTAATAGGAAGATGATGCTAGATTTGGATTTCTGCGCAGGAACAGATTTCTGCTGTTCACCGTTTTGCTTCTGTAAAATCACAAAAAATTATTTAAATCTGAAAATTTTTGTGCGTGATCCTCAGATATGTATGCATCTTTCGTTAGTTCAAAGTTTTTCGATCTGAGCGTCGTAAGTGCCTCGAAAAAATTCGTCTTTGCGGACTGTTCTGTTTTAGACAGATTATGCCTTTTTATTTTGCATTCTCTCTTTTACTAGTGTTGAGTGAAATTCTTTTTTGGGTGGAAGAGCTTCACATAACATCAGTGGCAGTAGCTAATGTTTAAAGTAACAAGTCATATTGCGTCTTTATAGAACATGTGATTTTTGATTATGCACTAACCCTCTAATGAGATTTGCTTTGAGTTTGGTGTGACGGAAGTTTTCAAGGGTCAAGAGAGAAGGATATAATAGGATGGAGAAGAGTGAAGAGCTCAAGCTTGGGGAGGCTCCCATGGATCTCCCCAGCATATTTCAAGAAGACTCAAGCGTCTAAGCTTGGGGATGCCCAAGGCATCCCCTTCTTCATCGGCAAAATTATCAGGTCATCTCTAGTGAAACTATATTTTAATTCTTTCACATCATATGTGCTTTTCTTGGAGCGTCTGTGTGCTTTTATTTTCAGTATTGTACTTTTATTTTCAATAAAGCTTGACTGGACCCTAGCATTCTTGATTGGGAGAGAGACACGCTCCGCTTTTTCATGAGAATACTCCTATTCTTCACTTATATTTGTTGAGTATTCATATCTAGCGTGTTCAGCTTTTAGCTCTTGTTTTCATGTATCTCTTGTCAGAGCTATTAGCTTTCTTTTGTAGAAAGTACTCTCTTGCTTCACTTATATTGTTTGGAGAGTTGTTGAAATGAATTGATTGGTGTTTGGTTGGTTCAGAAAATGTTGCATGTGGTAATTGGTATAAGGAAAAACTTGCTTAATCTTGTAGATCACTAATTTGGATAACTTGATGCTTGTCAATTGTTTTGAGTTAACAAGTAGATCATGATTAAATTTGTGCATCACATGAGTTAAGCCTATTAGTGAAGAACTACCGTAAAGCTTGTTGAAAATTTGGTTTGCATCGGTGGTATCTCTAAGGTCTAGATATTTTCTAATAACAGGGTTTGGTTAACAAGGAAGACGGTATGAAGTCTTATAACGTTTGCAATATGTTTGTCATATAAAACTTGGTGTACGGGTTGATATTCTTGTTTGCTTACATAAACCTTGCTAGCCTAAACTCTGTACTGAGAGGGAATGCTTCTCGTGCATCCAAATCCTTGAGCCAAAATCCATGCCATTTGTGTCCACCATAACTACCTATATGTGGTATTTCCTTGCCACTCCAAGTAAATTTTTCATGTGCTACCTTTAAATTATTCAAAATGTTATTATTCCCTTTTTGTGTCAATGTTTACTAGCTCATGAGGAATTAGTGTGGTTATTCTTTATTCTATTTGTTGAATGGACTTTTACACCTGGACTAGTGGCATATACATCCGCTTATCCAATAATTTTGCAAAAAGAGCTGGCAACGGGGTGCCCAGTCCCAATTAATTACAACTTTAACCATTAATTCTCTTCACACTTTTGCCCTGATTCATCAGTAAGCAATGACAAACAGTGAAATACCTGATGTGTGTAAACCAAAGAGAAAGAGGGATGATCTGCCTTGCTGGTAGAAATAACGTCCTTCATGGGAGCCGCTCTTAAAAGTCCGTTTGACAGGTAGAATACTGTTCTCACCCGCTACCATTCGTTGACAATTAACAAACACCTCTCAAAAATAGATACTCCTCCATGGTATGTGATTGATGGAAGGCACCCGAGGATTCGGTTAGCCATGGCTTGTGTTAGCAAGGTTGGGAGGAGTATCAAATATTTTATGCAATCTCTATATGCTTTCAAAAACCTAAAAGCTCTAGCACATGACTTAATCCCTGCTTCCCTCTGCGAAGGGCCTTTCTTTTACTTTTATGTTGAGTCAGTTTTCCTATTCTTTCTGTCTTCCACAAGCAAACACTAGTGTCAACTTTGTTACAACATGCGTTATATGCTACGTATTGGACTTGTTATACTACTTTGTGTTGACGATATCCATGAGATAAATATGTTGAAAGTTGAAGCAAATGCTGAAACTTAATTCTTCCTTTGTGTTGATTAAATACCTTTTATTAGAAACTATTGCTTTATGAGTTAACACTTATGCAAAACTGTTTGATGCTTGTCTCGAAAGTACTATTCATGAAAACGTTTAGCTTGTGTGATTCATTGTTTACTCATTATCTATTTGGTAGCAAACTATAGACCATTGACTTGGATCACTTCATTCATTTACATGTGCCTTGCATATTATTAGATCAAGATTATGATGGTAGCATGTCACCTCAAAAATTATTTTGTTTTATCGTTTACCTACTCGAGGACGAGTAGGAACTAAGCTTGGGGATGCTGATACGTCTCAAACGTATCTATAATTTTTGATGTTCCATGCTTGTTTTATACCAATTGCTACATGTTTTGCATCTACTTTATATCACTTTTATACATTTTTTGGGACTAACCTATTAACAAGATGCCGAAGTGCCAGTTCCTGTTTTCTGCTGTTTTGTATTCCAGAAAAGCTAGTCTGGAAATATTCTCGGAATTGGACGAAACTTCACGGGGATCCCTATTTTATCAGAAGACACCTGGAGTCTGAAGGAGAGACGAAGTGGAGCCACGAGGGCCCCATGTGCCGGAGTCAGATTTCAGCTGAAAAAGCACCGTCAAGACACTATATTTCTGGAGCTCTAAAAATATTTTCAAGAAGACAGAAGTTCCTATTTTATCAGAAGACGGAGTCAGCCAAAAGGGGAGGCTGAGATGGGCCAGGAGGGGCCCACACCACCCCTGGGCGCGGCCAGGAATCTCCAGGCGCCCTAGGGTGGTGTCACCTCCTCGTGCACCGTCTCGCGACGCCCTTTCGCCTACTTATTCCCCCCGACGCGAAAACCCTAAGTGCCTGGACGATTTCTCCAGAAAAGTTCCAGAGTTCCGCCGCCATCCGAAACCCTAATTCGGGGGACAGAAGTCTCTGTTTCGGCACCTTGCCGGGACGGGGAATTGCCCCCGGAGCCATCTCCATCGACTCCACCGCCATCTTCATCGCCGTTGCTGCCTCCCATGATGAGGAGGGAGTAGTTCTTCATCGGGGCTGAGGGCTCTACCGGTAGCTATGTGGTTTATCTCTCTCTCCCATGGTGTGATCTTTATGTGATCATGAGCTTTGTAATCTAGTTGAATCCATAGATGTACTCTTCATTATCTTATATGCTACTCAAGTGGTTTTATTAATGTAATCTCCGGAGTCACCTTTGTCCCACGGTGCGAAGTTGACAGTGTGCGCCCCGTGTGTGGCTCTTAGGCTAAAGATAACAGGAATACTTATTATGAGTTATTATTTGCGTTGGATGTCTCTATGAAATTGCGGTGTTTGTCTAGTACTATTTAGGGCGCTCAAGTTGACAGTGTGGGGTTCCCTAGATGTGGAATGCGACTTTAAGGTGTGCTTTTATAGCCCTACGCGGTGGATTGGTGTTCGTTATCCAACGAGAGAATAACTCAGAGTAGCATAGTGAAGAGGAAATATCTATGTATTCAATTATATTATTATTGTTGAGAGTGACCACTAGTGAAAGTATGATCCCTAGGCCTTGTTTCTAAGCATTGAAACACCGTTTACAACCAGTTCTGCTACATGTTTGCTTGCTGCCATTTTTATTTCAGATTGCAATTACCACTTATAATAATTCATATTACTTGTATTTCACTATCTCTTCGCCGAACTAGTGCACCTATACACCTGACAAGTGTATTGGGTGTGTTGGGGACACAAGAGACTTCTTGTATCTTAATTGCAGGGTTGCTTGAGAGGGATATCTTTGACCTCTACCTCTCTGAGTTCGATAAACCTTGGGTGATTCACTTAAGGGAAACTTGCTGCTGTTCTACAAACCTCTGCACTTGGAGGCCCAACACTGTCTACAAGAATAGAAGCGTGCGTAGACATCAGTCAGCGTTCGAAGATTTTTTTTATTCTTTTTGAATTGGTTTTTCCATGTTAAAATCCTTGTGTCCTTTGCATTGTTTGATCTATTTCGTTATATTTGCCTGTCGAGTTATAACAATTACCGACGACATTTCACACCTTCCTCATTTTCTCCTAGTGGATTGCCCGAGCATATGGTGTGTAGATCCTTCCCTGGTAGCGTTCACTCTCGACAAGATTGCGGACCCTTCCCCTCTTTTCAAGATATTTGCCTTTGGAGACATGGCAGGAACGAGAAGGAAAAACAAGGATCCAAAGCGAAGGCTCTCATCGCCACCCCCCTCCCCGTCCTCTCTCTCCTCCCCCGACCCCTTGAGAGTCTCCTTCTTCCTCCTGGATCCTCCCTCCCGCTACGTCGGCGGCTCCGCCGTCTGGTGTCACTGGGAGGGGGGGGGGCCAGCCCCCTGTACATAGTAGTAGTTGTCGGGCTTGCTTTAGAGGTAGGTTTTGGTCCTATATGGCGTATGGCGCTATGCCGCGCTGCTTCTTGCTCTTGGCGTCTGCGGGCGACGCCGGAGATAAATCTCTTCACTCGGCCAGTCGTGATTCATGGAGGATGGCGGCAGCCGTGGAGTGGGTGGGGAAGCCTAAATAAGCTCTTCCAGGGTTGATCTGCCAACTAGAAGTAGGGATTGGAGTTTCTTCTTCATGCTCACCATGGAGGCTATGATGAGGATGGATTCCTTGTTCCCACTGATGTCTGGTGGTTCCTGCAGTAGGGGAGCACTGTCGCTTCTCTTGGGAGTGCTCTCACGGCGGTAGCGAGCGCCTTGTCGTCTCCTATTGTTGTAGGGCAACCCCTCCCGCCTTTGACGCTGATGACGACTGCTTCCGGTCGGAGTCCGTGATCTACATCAACGTCCAGACTATCTTGCTGAAATAGAGGCCCTTCAGCTTCTGTGTAGCAAGCTCCCGCGTGGTTTCGTCCCTGGCGACGGCGAGGTTGGCTGCGCAGTGCTCTGATTTCGGCTTGATGGACAAGGAGCATGACCCGATTGCTTTTTCTGTGTTTTTCTTGACGTCTTTAGTGCAAAATGTCAAGGGCTCTGATTTAATTTCTTTTTCCTTTAAGGGACTGAATGTAACATGTACTTCCACTGATGGTTTTTAATGAAGCACTAGGTCCTTCTGGACCGACCCCTGTTCAAAAAAAAGGAAAAGCTAGATTACTAAGAATTAAAAGAGCGGTATTAATGGTTTTTAATGGTTTTAATGATAGTACTACTTCCTCCATCCTAGTTTGTAAGGCTTAATTTGCTAATCTCTTGGCCCAAGGTGCTACTTGATTGGATTTAAAGTTTTGCATGCATCGGTGGGGAGAGTAACCAGCCACTAATTGAGAGAGAATTAAATTTAATTATGCCTAGGAGGTAGAAAGTTTTGAGATAAATTGTTTTTGAGATTATGCCCTACTCCCTCTGTCAACGGAAGAGTGGACGTTTGGGTCCTAGTATTTTTCCACAAAAAAGTGTACGTCTACACTCTCAATGCACATTGCCTCTAACCCATTAGTTTTTAATTGACTCGTGGAACAACTTGTGATCTAGCTATTGGCTGCATATCCTTGGGTTACTTGCTTAATTACTGCATGCGGGAAACATTCATTTAATGACCTTCTCTAATTGGTTGCATGCACGCATGGTGCTGCTACTTTTCTGTATTAATTAGGCCATGGAGCAAAATACGGTGTCTTCTTGATCAATGTGTAAATCTCTAAAAGCACACTCTTTCGTAGACGGAGGGAGTACAAACTAGGATGAAGGGAGTACTACCATCTAATAGTCTGCATTTAATAACAAGGTTGTACACAAGATATATTATGTCATATAGTCCAATTCTTAGTACTCATTATATATTAAAACATATTAATGGTTTTAATGGTAGTATAGTACTATCAAATAGACTGCATTTAATAACCAGGCTGTACACAAGATATATTCTGTCATATAGTCCAACTCTTAATACTCATTATACGGTAACAAACGGCTAAACATTAATGTAGAAAATAATTGAAGATATTTCAAGAGTTTGTTTTCAGAGCGTACAGTCCTTACAAGATTTTGCCGTGCATCAATATAATACCACCATAAGGACAAACCTATCACGACAAGTATCTATGATAAGAAATATCTATAGTTGCATGAGAAAAAAGAAATAGGAAACCACTCCTCATAGGACTTATCAAGAACATAATTACGGCTCACTGTTTGGTGGTTCTCCTGATGTCTGCCACTTTATTGCCATGTGATGCAGCTGAGGGAAACAAAGGTACACTCATTTGTTTATGCACCGGAAAATGTTGTATAATATGGTCCACGCCTTGGTTTTCAAACAATCTCGAGTATATATGCTAATCTGAATGTCAACGCTACACTTGATCATGCGTAGCTACAACTGGATGGAAAGTTCAGTGTGGGGATTTCGCAGCGTGCAATAACCCAACCCCAAACAATGTTAACCTGTGCAGGCTTAATTGTGAGTGGCTTGGTTACAGCTTCGACAATAGCAACTGCGATCGTGGTGGAAGGTGCTGCTGCCATTTTGGAAAGCTAACGAGGTGATAGATGTTATACTTCCTCCGTTCCAAAAAGGATGACTTCCATTTGTCTACATATATATACATCCACATGCACACAAATTTCCATATTTTTTGCCGGATTCCGATCGATCAGAAAATGATCGGTTGTGGATTCAAATGTAAATGTATCAGACCGCGGAAATGAAGCGGACATTGAGCAAACTCTGGAGCATAAAAAGAATTAATCTTATGGGTATGAGTATAAGTAGAACAACAAGCCATACAACAAAAAAAACTGATAAACTAGTTAACGAAACACTCAGAGAATGAATTATCTTAACATGATAGAATGCATAAATGGACACCATGTTCGATTGAATGACTATTTAATTGAGCTGTTGCTTAACGGACGAACTCGATAACTCCCCTCTACTAACTCTACTATATTAGGTTAGACCTTTTGGTCCAAATCAGATATTTGGTTTAATACTATCAGATAATTCTAACTAATATCGGGTATGCAACTATTTGACATACATATCATACACCATGTTCAGGTTCCATGTTTGGAATCGGGTTTTCTTACCTATTGAATTTTTTCAAACTGGATATCCATTATTTAGAACCCTTTAGGAAGCAAATTCGGTAGGAAAATTGTCATATCCATTTATATCCCTAGTCTGCTCCATCAAACCACTCACGTCCGTTGATTGTTTAACTTATATTCTATTTTATCCAAGTTGTTGGCAGGTTCGGTCACTGCTTCTCTTAATTAGATCAATCAATCGTCATAGCCGCCCAGCTTGACTAGCTGCTAGCGATGTCTGCAGTGACTAGCGGATGTCGCTCGTTATGATTCTGATTGGTCGACAGCAGCCGTGGAGGTGCATGGTTGATATTCTTTTTGGTATGCTTTCGAAGAGGAAAAAGTAGAAGCACGTATATGCTTGTATATATGTGCTCCTCTGTAAGTAGTGTCGTCGGTCAAATGGAAGGAACACGGAACACGCAGTGAAGTAAGGGTCGAGCGTATACCTCATGCCGGAGGCGGTGTAGTCGTATCGACGCGGTGCCCATCTATATCGGGGCCGGTCTCCGGGGCGCCTGCCATGGTGCTGGTAAGCGGATCCGGCTCATCGGAGTGGGAGGCAACACCCAACTGGACGCGGAAAGTTTCTAGCGTCTGAACCAGCGATGTTTCGACGCCGTCAGTGTAGAATTGCATATCCGTCGTGGCCTTGTTGACGCATGATCGTTCCGTCAAATCCACCGTCCGCGCCAAGGCGGTGTCGACCGCGGCGTTCACGGACTGCGAGATCAGATCCTTGATCTCGATCTTTTGTTGCGAGTGCTAGGCCGCCGTCGCCGACGAGATGGTGCCGTGCTAACGTGTGGGTCCTCCCTATCAGTGTTAACATCCTCTGCCCACTTGTTTACCAATTTATCGGCCCAACAGCTAAGCTACCGTGTCAGACAGTACCAAAGAGTACGTACTACACAGTATGCACGCTTCGTCCCAATTGCACGGGCGATGGCTAGGTTGCCCAGGGCCTATCATCGCCCATGCTTATTTTTAGATTTTTAGGGATTGTTATGTGGTTCCACCGCTCATAACGAAACACCGTCCATGCTTATGAGTAGATCGAGTCCGCTATGCTGATGATGGTTAGCGGAGAGAGAGATTGATGGAGATCTTATTTATGTTCTTAGCCGCCTGTACTGTCCAGTCACCTAGCAACTGTTACTGCACATTTAAACATGCTATTATGGAGTATTTTTCTCGACAAAAAATATAATACAATCCTATATTGCAGGTGCATGCATGCATCAGCATGTACTGTACTCACTGGCGAGCCAAGGAATAAAACTTAGTAATTACCTTCGTCTAAGTCGACCACAAAGACTGAAGTGCTATCAATTAGAGAACAATATGACTAACCCAGTTACCATATGCAAACTATACTTGCGAGTAGGAAACAAAATGGAATCAATAACGCGCCGGTTCCCAGAAATCTACAAACTATTCTTATTAGCCGCTGCACGGGCTAAGGGCATTGTGTAACATCTCCTAATATAGTGAAAATTTGTTGGTCAGCGTCTGAAGATTTTTCCTCTTCTTTTTGAATGGGTTTTTCCATGTTAAAATCCTTGTGTCCTTTGCATTGTTTGATCTATTTTGTTATATTTGCCTGTCGAGTTATAACAATTACCGACGACATTTCACACCTTCCTCATTTTCTCCTAGTGGATTGCCCGAGCAAATGGTGTGTAGATCCTTCCCTGGTAGCGTTCACTCTCGACAAGATTGCGGACCCTTCCCCTCTTTTCAAGGTATTTGCCTTTGGAGACATGGCAGGAACGAGAAGGAAAATAACGATCCAAAGCGAAGGCTCTCATCGCCCCCCCCCCCGTCCTCTCTCTCCTCCCCCGGCCCCTTGAGAGTCTCCTTGTTCCTCCCGGATCCTCCTTCCCGCTACGTTGGCGGCTCCGCCGTCTGGTGTCACTGGGAGGGGGGTGGCCGGCCCCCTGTACATAGTAGTAGTTGTCGGGCTTGCTTTAGAGGTAGGTTTTCCTATATGGCGTATGGCGCTATGTCGCGCTGCTTCTTGCCCATGGCGTCTGCGGGCGAAGCCGGAGATGCATCTCTTCACTCGGCCAGTCGTGATTCATGGAGGATGGCGGCGGCCGTGGAGTGGGTGGGGGAAGCTTAAATAAGCTCTTCCAGGGTTGATCTGCCAACTAGAAGTAGGGATTGGAGTTTCTTCTTCATGCTCACCATGGAGGCTACGATGAGGATGGATTCCTTGTTCCTAGTGATGTCTGGCGGTTCCTGCAGCAGGGGAGCACAGTCGCTTCTCTTGGGAGTGCTCTCACGGCGGTAGCGAGCGCCTTGTCGTCTCCTATTGTTGTAGGGCAACCCCTCCCGCCTCTAACGCTGATGACGACTGCTTTCGGTCGGTGTCCGTGATCTACATCAACGTCCAGACTATCTTGCTGAAACAGAGGCCCTTCAGCTTCTTTGCAGCAAGCTCTCTCCTTCCTGTCCCAAGTGGTTTCGTCCCTGGCGACGGCGAGGTTGGCTGCGCAGAGCTCTGATTTCGGCTTGATGGACAAGGAGCAGGACCCGATTGCTTTTTTCTGTGTTTTTCTGGACGTCTTTAGTGCAAAATGTCAAGGGCTCTGATTTAATCTATTTTTCCTTTGAGGGACTGAATGTAACATGTACTTCCACTGATGGTTTTTAATGAAGCACTAGGTCCTTCTGGACCGACCCCTGTTCAAAAAAAAGGAAAAGCTAGATTACTAAGAATTAAAAGAGCGGTATTAATGGTTTTTAATGGTTTTAATGATAGTACTACTTCCTCCATCCTAGTTTGTAAGGCTTAATTTGCTAATTTCCTAGTTTGGGGCCTAGTATTTTTTTCACAAAAAAGTGTATGTCTACACTCTCAACGCACATTGCCTCTAACCCATTAGTTTTTAATTGACTCGTGGAACAACTTGTGATCTAGCTATTGACTGCATATCCTTGGGTTACTTGCTTAATTACTGCATGCGGGAAACATTCATTTAATGACCTTCTCTAATTGGTTGCATGTACGCATGGGGCTGCTACTTTTCTGTATTAATTAGGTCATGAAGCAAAATACGGTGTCTTCTTGATCTATGTCTAAATCTCTAAAAGCACACTCTTTCGCGGACGGAGGGAGTACAAACTAGGATGGAGGGAGTACTACCATCAAATAGTCTGTATTTAATAACAAGGCTGTACACAAGATATATTCTGTCATATAGTCCAACTCTTAGTACTCATTATATATTAATACATATTAATGGTTTTAATGGTAGTACAGTACTATCAAATAGACTGCATTTAATAACCAGGCTGTACACAAGATATATTCTGTCATATAGTCCAACTCTTAGTACTCATTATATAGTAACAAACGGCTAAACATTAATGTAGAAAATAATTGAAGATATTTCAAGATTTTGTTTTCAGAGCGTACAGTCCTTACAAGATTTTGCCGTGCATCAATATAATACCACCATAAGGACAAACCTATCACGACAAGTATCTATGATAAGAAATATCTATAGCCGCATGAGAAAAAAGAAATAGGAAACCACTCCTCATGGGACTTATCAAGAACATAACAACGGCTCACTGTTTGGTGGTTCTCCTGATGTCTGCCACTTTATTTCCATGTGATGCAGCTGAGGGAAACAAAGGTACACTCATTTGTTTATGCACCGGAAAATGTTGTATAATATGGTCCACGCCTTGGTTTTCAAACAATCTCGAGTATATATGCTAATCTGAATGTCAACGCTACACTTGATCACGCGTAGCTACAACTGGATGGAAAGTTTAGTGTGGGGATTTTGCAGCGTGCAATAACCCAACCCCAAGCAATTTTAACCTGTGCAGGCTTAACTGTGAGTGGCTTGGTTACAGCTTCGACAACAGCTACTGCGATCGTGGAAGGTGCTGCTGCCATTTTGGAAAGCTATATACTCCCTCTGTTCCAAAAAGGTTGACTTCCATTTATCTACATATAGATATATCCACATGCACACAAATTTCCATATTTTTTGCCGGATTCGATCGACCAGAAAATGATCGGTTGTGGATTCAAATGTAAATGTATCAGACCGCGGAAATGAAGCGGACATTGAGCAAACTCAGGAGCATACACAAAATTAATCTGATAGGTATGAGTATAAGTAGAACAACAAGCCATACAACAAAAAAAACTGATAAACTAGTTAACGAAACACTCAGAGAATGAATTATCTTAACATGATATAATGCATAAATGGACACCATGTTCGATTGAATGACTATTTAATTGAGCTGCTGCTTAACAGACGAACTCGACAACTCCCCTCTACTAACTCTGCTATATTAGGTTAGACCTTTCGGTCCAAATCAGATATTTGGTTTAAAACTATCAGATAATTCTAACTAATTATCGGGTATGCAACTATTTGACATACATATCATACACCATGTTCAGGTTCCATGTTTGGAATCGGGTTTTCTTACCTATTGAATTTTTTCAAACTGGATATCCATTATTTAGAACCCTTTAGGAAGCAAATTCGGTAGGAAAATTGTCATATCCATTTATATCCCTAGTCTTCTCCATCAAACCACTCACGTTCATTGATTGTTTAACTTATATTCAATTTTATCCAAGTTGTTGGCAGGTTCGGACACTGCTTCTCTTAATTAGATCAATCAATCGTCATAGCCGCCCAGCTTGACTAGCTACTAGAGATGTCTGCAGTGACTAGCGGATGTCGCTCGTTATGATTCTGATTGGTCGGCAGCAGCCGTGGAGGTGCCGGGTTGATATTCTTTTTGGTATGCTTTCGAAGAGGAAAAAGTAGAAGAATGTATATGCTTGTATATATGTGCTCCTTTGTAAGAAGTATCGTCGGTCAAATGGAAGGAACGCGGAACAAGCAGTGAAGTAAGGGTAGAGCGTATACCTCATGCCAGAGGCGATATGTAGAACCAGAGGTTGCTACAGCCAGCCTCCGTGTAGTCGTATCGACATGGTTCCCGTCGATATCGGGACCGGTCTCCGCGGCACCTGCCATGGTCCTGGTGAGCGGATCCGGCTCATCGGAGTGGGAGGCGACACCCAACTGGACGCGGAACGTTTCCAGCGTCTGAACCAGCGATGTTTCGACACCGTCAGTGTAGAGCTGCATATCCGTCGTGGCCTTGTTGACGCATGATCGTTTCGTCAAATCCACCGTCCACGTCAAGGCGGTGTCGACCGCGGTGTTCACGGACTGCGAGATCAAATCCTTGATCTCGATCTATTGTTGCGAGTGCTGGGCCGCCGTCGCCGATGAGATGGTGTCGTGTTGACGTGTGGGTCCTCCCTGTCAGTGTTAACATCCTCTGCCCACTTGTTTACCAATTTATCGGCCCAACAGCTAAGCTACCGTGTCAGACTGTACCAAAGAGTACGTACTACACAGTGCGCAAAATTCGTTCCAATTGCACGGGCGATGGCTAGGTTGCCCAGGGCCTATCATCGCCCATGCTTATTTTTAGATTTTTAGGGATCGTTATGTGGTTCCATCGCTCATAATGAAACACTGTCTATGCTTATGAGTAGATCGAGTCCGCTATGCTGATGATGGTCAGCGAACAGAGAGATTGATGGAGATGTTATTTGTGTTCTTAGCCGCCTGTACTGTCCAGTCACCTAGCAGCTGTTACTGCACATTTAAACATGCTATTATGGAGTATTTTTCTCGACAAAAAATATAATACAATCCTATATTGCAGGTGCATGCATGCATCAGCATGTACTGTACTCACTGGCGAGCAAAGGAATACAAGTAATTACCTTCGTCTTAGTCGACCACAAGGACTGAAGGATCCTTCTGGACCGACCCATGTTCAAAAAAAAAGGAAAAGCTAGATTAATAAGAATTAAAAGAGCGGTATTAATGGTTTTAATGGTAGTACTACTTCCTCCGTCCTAGTTTGTAAGGCTTAATTTGCTAATCTCTTGGCACAAGGTACTACTTGATTGGATTTGAAGTCTTGCATGCATCGGTGGGGAGAGTAACCAGCCACTAATTGAGAGAGAATTAAATGTAATTGTGCCTAAGAGGTAGAAAGTTTTGGGATAAAGTGTTTTTGAGATTATGCCCTACTCCCTCCGTCATCGAAAGAGTGGACGTTTGGCGCCTAGTATTTTTCCACAAAAAAGTGTACGTATGCATTCTCAATGCACATTGCCTCTAACCCATTAGTTTTTAATTGACTCGTGGAACAACTTGTGATCTAGTTATGGGCTGCATATCCTTGGGTTACTTGCTTAATTACTGCATGCGGGAAATATTCATTTAATGACCTTCTCTAATTGGTTGCATGTACGCATGGGGCTGCTACTTTTCTGTATTAATTAGGTCATGGAGCAAAATACGGTGTCTTCTTGATCTATGTGTAAATCTCTAAAAGCACACTCTTTCATGGACGGAGGGAGTACAAACTAGGATGGAGGAAGTAGTACCATCAAATAGTCTGCATTTAATTACAAGGCTGTACACAAGATATATTCTGTCATATAGTCCAACTCTTAGTACTCATTATATATTAATACATATTAATGGTTTTAATGGTAGTACAGTACTATCAAATAGACTGCATTTAATAACCAGGCTGTACACAAGATATATTCTGTCATATAGTCCAACTCTTAGTACTCATTATATAGTAACAAACGGCTAAACATTAATGTAGAAAATAATTGAAGATATTTCAAGATTTTGTTTTCAGAGCGTACAATCCTTACAAGATTTTGCCGTGCATCAATATAATACCACCATAAGGACAAACCTATCACGACAAGTATCTATGATAAGAAATATCTATAGCTGCATGAGAAAAAAGAAATAGGAACCCACTCCTCATGGGACTTATCAAGAACAAAACAACGGCTCACTGTTTGGTGGTTCTCCTGATGTCTGCCACTTTATTTCCATGTGATGCAGCTGAGGGAAACAAAGGTACACTCATTTGTTTATGCACCGGAAAATGTTGTATAATATGGTCCACGCCTTGGTTTTCAAACAATCTCAAGTATATATGCTAATCTGAATGTCAACGCTACACTTGATCACGCGTAGCTACAACTGGATGGAAAGTTTAGTGTGGGGATTTTGCAGCGTGCAATAACCCAACCCCAAACAATGTTAACCTGTGCAGGCTTAACTGTGAGTGGCTTGGTTACAGCTTCGACAACAGCTACTGCGATCGTGGAAGGTGCTGCTGCCATTTTGGAAAGCTAACGAGGTGATGGATTATATATACTCTCTCCGTTCCAAAATGGTTGACTTCCATTTGTCTACATATAGATGCATCCACATGCACACAAATTTCCATATTTTTGCCGGATTCGATCGACCAGAAAATGATCGGTTGTGGATTCAAATGTAAATGTATCAGACCGCGGAAATGAAGCGGACATTGAGCAAACTCAGGAGCATAAACAAAATTAATCTGATAGGTATGAGTATAAGTAGAACAACAAGCCATACAACAAAAAAACCCTGATAAACTAGTTAACGAAACAATCAGAGAATGAATTATCTTAACATGATATAATGCATAAATGGACACCATGTTCGATTGAATGACTATTTAATTGAGCTGTTGCTTAACGGACGAACTCGACAACTCCCCTCTACTAACTCTGCTATATTAGGTTAGACCTTTCGGTCCAAATCAGATATTTGGTTTAAAACTATCAGATAATTCTAACTAATTATCGGGTATGCAACTATTTGACATACATATCATACACCATGTTCAGGTTCCATGTTTGGAATCGGGTTTTCTTACCTACTGAATTTTTTCAAACTGGATATCCATTATTTAGAACCCTTTAGGAATCAAATTCGGTAGGAAAATTGTCATATCCATTTATATCCCTAGTCTTCTCCATCAAACCACTCACGTCCGTTGATTGTTTAACTTATATTCAATTTTATCCAAGTTGTTGGCAGGTTCGGTCACTGCTTCTCTTAATTAGATCAATCAATCGTCATAGCCGCCGAGCTTGACTAGCTACTAGCGATGTGCACAGTGACTAGCGGATGTCGCTCGTTATGATTCTGATTGGTCGGCAGCAGCCGTGGAGGTGCCTGGTTGATATTCTTTTTGGTACGCTTTCGAAGAGGAAAAGGTAGAAGCATGTATATGCTTGTGTATATGTGCTCCTTTGTAAGTAGTATCGTCGGTCAAATGGAAGGAACGCGGAACACGCAGTGAAGTAAGGGTCAAGCGTATACCTCATGCCAGAGGCGATATGTAGAACCAGAGGTCGCTACAGCCAGCCTCCGTGTAGTCGTATCGACGCGGTGCCCGTCGATATCGGGACCGGTCTCCGCGGCACCTGCCATGGTCCTGGTGAGCGGATCCGGCTCATCGGAGTGGGAGGCGACACCCAACTAGACGCGAAACGTTTCCAGCGTCTGAACCAGCGATGTTTCGACGCCGTCAGTGTAGAGCTGCATATCCGTCGTGGCCTTGTTGACGGATGATCGTTCCGTCAAATCCACCGTCCACGCCAAGGCGGTGTCGACCGCGGTGTTCACGGACTGCGAGATCAGATCCTTGATCTCGATCTGTTGTTGCGAGTGCTGGGCCGCCATCGCCGACGAGATGATGTCGTATTGACGTGTGGGTCCTCCCTGTCAGTGTTAACATCCTTTGCCCACTTGTTTACCAATTTATCGGCCCAACAGCTAAGCTACCGTGTCAGACAGCACCAAAGAGTACGTACTACACAGTGTGCAAAATTCGTCCCAATTGCACGGGCGATGGCTAGGTTGCCCGGGCCTATCATCGCCCATGCTTATTTTTAGATTTTTAGGGATCGTTATGTGGTTCCATCGCTCATAACGAAACACCGTCCATGCTTATGAGTAGATCGAGTCCGCTATGCTGATGATGGTCAGCGAACAGAGAGATTGATGGAGATGTTATTTGTGTTCTTAGCCGCCTGTACTGTCCAGTCACCTAGCAGCTGTTACTGCACATTTAAACATGCTATTATGGAGTATTTTTTTCGACAAAAAATATAATACAATCCTATATTGCAGGTGCATGCATGCATCAGCATGTATTGTACTCACTGGCGAGCCAAGGAATAAAACTTAGTAATTACCTTCTCTGAGTCAACCACAAAGACTGAAGGATCCTTTTGGACTGACCCATGTTCAAAAAAAAGGAAAAGCTAGATTAATAAGAATTAAAAGAGCGGTATTAATGGTTTTAATGGTAGTACTACTTCCTCCGTCCTAGTTTGTAAGGCTTAATTTGCTAAACTCTTGGCCCAAGGTGCTACTTGATTGGATTTAAAGTCTTGCATGCATCGGTGGGGAGAGTAACCAGACACTAATTGAGAGAGAATTAAATGTAATTGTGCCTAGGAGGTAGAAAGTTTTGGGATAAATTGTTTTTGAGATTATGCCCTACTCACTCCGTCATCGAAAGATTGGACATTTGGGGCCTAGTATTTTTTCACAAAAAAGTGTACGTCTACACTCTCAATGCACATTGCCTCTAACCCATTAGTTTTTAATTGACTCGTTGAATAACTTGTGATCTAGCTATTTGCTGCATATCCTTGGGTTACTTGCTTAATTACTGCATGCGGGAAACATTCAATTAATGACCTTCTCTAATTGGTTGCATGCACGCATAGGGCAGCTACTTTTCTGTATTAATTATGCCATGGAGCAAAATACGGTGTCTTCTTGATCTATGTGTAATAAATCTCTGAAAGCACACTCTTTTGAGGATGGAGGGAGTACAAACTAGGATGGAGGAGTACTACCATCAAATAGTCTGCATTTAATAACAAGGTTGTACACAAGATATATTCTGTCATATAGTCCAACTCTTAGTACTCATTATATATTAATACATATTAATGGTTTTAATGGTAGTACTACTACTCCCTCCTTTCCGGTTTATAGGATGCAATTCCAAAATCAGGTTTTTCCAATAATAAGCAACAACTAGCATTAACTAAGAGCAGTTAATGTTGGGTTTTGGCCCTTCGCAAGAACAATATGAAAACCGATTGGGTTTTGCTTTTCCCTAATTAATGTTGGCATTAAATATGAGAGTGCTAATTGGGTGAAATAGTGGGGAGATAGATTTTGCATGACCAATCCCCATTCACCTAGGTTACAGAAATTTGCTAAATGCATCTTATAAACCGAAATAGAGGGAGTACTATCAAATAGACTGCATTTAATAACCAGGCTGTACACAAGATATATTCTGTCATATAGTCCAACTCTTAGTACTCATTATATAGTAACAAACGGCTAAACATTAATGTAGAAAATAATTGAAGATATTTCAAGATTTTGTTTTCAGAGCATACAGTCCTTACAAGATTTTGCCGTGCATCAATATAATACCACCATAAGGACAAACCTATCACGACAAGTATCTATGATAAGAAATATCTATAGCTGCATGAGAAAAAAGAAATAGGAAGCCACTCCTCATGGGACTTATCAAGAACATAACAACGGCTCACTGTTTGGTGGTTCTCCTGATGTCTGCCACTTTATTGCCATGTGATGCAGCTGAGGGAAACAAAGGTACACTCATTTGTTTATGCACGGGAAAATGTTGTATAATATGGTCCACGCCTTGGTTTTCAAACAATCTCGAGTATATATGCTAATCTGAATGTCAACGCTACACTTGATCACGCGTAGCTACAACTGGATGGAAAGTTTAGTGTGGGGATTTTGCAGCGTGCAATAACCCAACCCCAAACAATGTTAACCTGTGCAGGCTTAACTGTGAGTGGCTTGGTTACATCTTCGACAACAGCTACTGCGATCGTGGAAGGTGCTGCTGCCATTTTGGAAAGCTAACGAGGTGATGGATGTTATATACTCCCTCCGTTCCAAAAAGATGACTTCCATTTATCTACATATAGATACATCGACATGCACACAACTGGAAGTCATCCTTTTTAGAACGGCTGGAGTATTAATTATCATGTCCCAAAAATTTGTGCCAGCAAGATATGGTGAATTTTAATAAAATATACAAGTTGATTTTGCCTTGACGATGTAACTTCATGATTTTAACAGTGAAATCCAAAATCAATTCAAACCTCTTTGATGTATATAAACAAAGAAAAATAACTATTGTGTTAGAAAAAATTCGGGAACGGTTGTGTTTTTTTATGGGAGGGAAAATGTTAAGATGTGGAAAATTTTCAAATTTGAAAATTATTCAAATTGTTAAATGTTCAGATTCAAAAATTGTTTAAATTCAAAATATTCAAATTCAAAATATTTAGATTCGAAAATTGTTCACATTCAAAAATTGTTTAAATTCGAAAAATGAACAATTTTCAAATATGAACAAATCTGAATTGGAACAATTTTTGAACATGAACAAAATCTTGAATTGGAACAATATTTGAATATGGACAAATTTTGAATTAAAACAATTTTATATTTGAACAAAATCTTGAATTTGATTTTTTTTTCGAATATGAACAAAATTTAAATTTAAACAATTTTTTGATTTTTTTTCAAAATCATAAAAAGTAAAAAAAAAATAGAAACACAAATTAAAGAACGAAAAATAAAAAATAAAAAGGAAACGAAAACAGAAAAGAAAAAAGAAAAAATGGGCCGCCCCAGCAGTTCAGCGCGGCAAACCCTATATATCGCCTTCTGCGAGTCGTAACTCCGACTCGCCCGCGTGCGGTTTCTTGCTGGGCCCGCCCATTAGAAATTCTAAAGTGAGAAAAGAGAAGAAATTGTATGCAGAAGCAGGGGACCGAACTAGCGCACTGGCGTAACGCACGTACAGAGCATAGCCACTGGGCTACGATCGAGATCTTGTACATATTTATTTATTTGACCTTTTATTGTTTTCTATTTCCATTTTTTTCAGTTTCCTTATTCTGTTTTGTCCGCTTTCTTTTTCCGTTTTCTTTTTCCGTTTCCTTTTTCTGTTTTGTTTTTCCGCTTTCTTTTTCCGTTTCCTTTTTTTGTTTTCTTTTTCCGTTTTCTTTTTTCTGTTTCTGTTTCACTTTTCCTTTTTCTGAAAATGTTTTCGATTTTTAAAAAATGGTTTCTTTTTTGAAAATGGTTCCGATTTTTGAAAATGGTTCCTTTTTTGAAAATGGTTCCTTTTTTGAAAATGGTTTCTTTTTTGAAAATGGTTCCAATTTTTAAAAATGGTTCCTTCTTTGAAAATGGTTCCGATTTTAAAAATGGTTCCTTTTTTGAAAATGGTTCCTTTTTTAAAATGGTTCCGAACCAAAAAAGTGGTTCTGATTTTTCGAAAATGGTTCCATTTTTTGAAAAATGGTTCCGATTTAAAAAATGGTTCCTTTTTTGAAAATGGTTTTGATTTAAAAAATGGTTCCTTTTTTTGAAAATGGTTCCGATTTAAAAAATGGTTCCTTTTTTTTGAAAATGGTTCCGATTTTAAAAATGGTTTCTTGTTTGAAAATGGTTCCGATTTTTAAAAATGGTTCTTTTTTTGAAAATGGTTCCTTTTTTGAAAATTGTTCCTTTTTGAAACTGGTTCCTTTTTTAAAAATGGTTCCTTTTTTAAAATGGTTCCTTTTTGAAAATGGTTCCAGTTTAAAAAATGGTTCCTTTTTTTAAAATGGTTCGATTTTTAAAAGTGGTTCCTTTTTTGAAAATGGTTCCTTTTTTGAAAATGGTTCTGATTTTTAAAAAATGGTTTCTTTTTTAAAAATGGTTCCTTTTTGAAAATGGTTCCTTTTTTGAAAATGGTTCTGATTTAAAAAATGTTTCCTTTTTTGAATATGGTTCCGATTTGTAAAAATGGTTCCTTTTTTGAAAATGGTTTCCGATTTTATAAAATGGTTCCTTTTTTGAAAATGGTTCATTTTTTTGAAATGGTTCCTTTTTGAAAAGGCAAACGCTACGCGTCAGTCGGGTGTAGCGAGCCCTCGCTACAGCCGCCTCCGTAACCGTCTGATCTAGTTAAGTGAAACGATCTCGCGCGTCTGATATATGTAGCAAAAACATTTCGCGTGTAACACTTTTTGTATGTGTATGTAACATCTCATGTAGCAAACAAATGTTTTAGGAAATGTTGTGTCTGATGAATGTAGCAAAAAAATATCTGACACAGCAATTTTTTTTTGCGCATGTAGCACGGGTGTGTAGCAAAAAATATCGGTATATAAAAATTGTAATATGTAGCCAAAAAATGATGTAGCACTTTACACACATTCATGTAGCAAAAATCAACAACGTATCCAACAAATCCCAATTTTGATGTAGCAAAATCTGAGTACAACGTCACTTTTGGAGAAATCAGAGTGTCATGCGACTGAAGTCAGTGTAGCAAATTGCCCATGCTTACACAACAAAAAGAAGTATCACATGTAGCAAAATCGCAAATCGCACGCAACATCAACAAAAACTGACCTCCATTGTCGACTCCGCCATGACAAATTCGAGCTCGTCGGAATGAAATCGGCCACGCCGGAGGTCAATTGAAGTCAGATCGAGTGTATCTCTGACCCAACTCCTCTTCGGATCGATCCGGCGTCGTGTGACAAGCTCGTCGTCCATGGAGCCATCCGAGATTTCGTCCGGTGAGCCCGTGCCGTGGAGGCACATGGGGAGGACGAAGGCTGCCATCGGGGAAGGGCATTGGCTTCGGGAGGTTCCGTCCATGGCTTCAATGGCGGATCTCGTCTTCTCCGGCCTGGTGGCACGTGCGGAGGTCGCCGTGCGGGTCTCAATGGCGAGCCCACGGAGGTCGCCATGCAGGCCTCAATGGAGAGCACGCGGGCGTCTTCTCCGGCCGGTGGCGCGTGGGGAGGTCGCCGTGCCGCGGGCGTTCTCCGGCCGGCGGCGCGTGTGTGCGCTGCTTTGCATCACGCGTGTGTGCGCGTCACGCGTGAGCGACCCGGCTGTAGCTACAGCCGGGTGGTAGTTAGCATTTTCCTTTTGAAAATGGTTCCTTTTTGAAATGGTTCCTTTTGAAAATGGTTCCAATTTCGAAAATATTCCAATTTCAAAAATTGTTCTGCTTTTTTGAAAATGGTCCCATTTAAAAAATGGTTCAATTTTTGAAATTGGTTCTGATTTTTGAAAACGGTTCTTTTTTAAATGGTTCCGATTTAAAACAGTTTCCGAATTAAAAAATGGTTCCGATTTATAAAAATGGTTCCAATTTTGAAAATGTTTCGTTTTTTTTTAAAATGGTTCTGATTTTTAAAACGCTCATTTTAAATTGGTTCCGCATGTGCGTTATTGAAATCTAGATAATTTTAAATTTAAACATTTTATATCATCAAAATATAAAATTAAAGGAAAACTAAAACAAAAAAAACATCAGAGCTGTCTGCTACAAGTATAGCATGTTCGTTACGTTATCACGTGGGCAACCATGGCCTACCGGTAAGGTTCGCTCGTACCTTGGAATAGGTTGTGAGTTCGAATCCTGTCCTTGACGCATTTACAATTTTTCGACCACCGCGGATCTTATATGGGCTTCCGTCGTGGGAGGAATCCAGTGCGGGCCAGCTGAATCTTCCAGCTCACAGAAGGCGATAGGTATGGTATATATCGCCTTCTGCAATCCGTAACTCCAGCTCGCCCGCGGAAATTTTCTAACTGGGCCGGCCCATTTGCGTTTGACCACAGAGGAAAGGTACTAAAAAGTAGTTGCATAGGAAGGAGTCGAACTGAGAACCTCCCGTTTCGCCACGCAGAGCATAGCCACTGGGCTATTCTTCGGTTCGTGACATTCTTTCTTTTTTTGTCCTTCTATTTGTTTCGCGCTTTCAGTTTTCGTTTTTTTTTCTGTTTCTTTTTTTCTGTTTTATTCTTTCTTTTTATTTACTTTTTTGTTTTCCGTTTTCTTTCATTCCTTTCTTTTTTGTTTCGTTTTGATTATTTAGGTTAGTTTTCGGTTTTTTCCTTTTTTTTTCTTTTTCCGTTTTCTATTTTTTCGTTTTCGTTTTCTTTTTCTTTCTCCGTTTTCTCTTTTTTTCCATTTTCTTTTTTCTGTTTTCTTTTTTATGTTTTATTTTTCAGTTTTTCTAAAAAATGGTTCCTTTTCTAAAATGTTTTCGATTTAAAAAATGGTTCCCATTTTTGAAAATGGTTCCTTTTTGAAAATGGTTCCAAACCAAAAAAATGCTTTTGATTTTTAAAATGGTTCCGAATAAAAAAATGTTTCCGATTTTGAAAATGCTTTCTTTTTTAAAATGGTTTCAAACCGAAAAATGGTTCCGAACCGAAAAATGGTTCCTTTTAGAATATGGTTCCATTTTTGAAAATGGTTCCAAACCGAAAAAATGGTTCCTTTTTGAAAATGGTTCCGAACCAAAAAAATGGTTCTGCTTTAAAAAAATGGTTCCGATTTTCGAAAAAGGTTCCTTTTTGAAAAAGGTACCGAACCGATTAAATGGTTCCTTTTAGAATATGGTTCCAAACCGAAAAAATGGTTCTGATTTTTTGAAAATGGTTCCGAATGAAAAAAATGGTTTCGATTTCTGAAAATGGTTCCTTTTTGAAAATGGTTCCAAACCAAAAAAATGGTTCCGAATGAAAAAAATGGTTCTGATTTTGAAAACCATTTTCAAATTTGGAACCAATTTCAAAATGATCCATTTTCATTTTTCGAACCATTTTCAAAATCAGAACCATTTTCAAAATTGGAACCATTTTCGAAATCTGAATCATTTTTCGAAATTGGAACTATTTTCAAAATTGGAACTATTCTTAAAAATGATCCATTTTCAAAATTAGAACCATTTTTAAAACCGGAACCATTTTCAAACTTGGAACCAATTTTCAAAATCTAAACCATTTTCAAATTTGCAACCATTTTCAAATTTGGAACCATTTTCAAAATCAGAACCATTTTTCAAAATTGGAAACATTTTGTAAAAGGAAGCATTTTCAAATTTGGAACAATTTTCAAATTTAGATTTTTTTCAAAATTGGAACCTTTTTCAAAATTTGAACCATTTTTCAAATGTTCATATTTAAACTTTCGGATTTAAAAATATTCACTTTTAAAAGTGATTAAATTTATAAAGTTTGGATTAAAAAATAAATGTAGTCGTTGTTTTTTCCTTTTTTTGGGTAAAAGTCGTTGTTTTTTCCCGTCGTACACATAAGGAGCAAAAGGAAATTCGCGAAACCATGCACCGAACGAGAATGGAGACGTTTCTTTCTAATAGGCTTTGTTCGTTATTGGGCTTTCATCGGACGAGGGAGTTGTGCGGGCGAGTCGAATGTTCCAGCTCGCATAAGGTGATACATAGGGACACCCTCCAGCTCCGCTTCTAGGCGATATATAGCATTTGGCGCCATCCTGCACCTCAGCATTGGACGACAGCAAATCAAAGCGGCCTAGTAGGCCTGGCCCAGGGTCCAAAAAGATGACACGATACCCATTTCCGGTAGGCGTAGCTTCGGAGGGACGCCTGGCTGGCTTCCATTTTCCTCTGATCATCCGATGATGAGATTCGGTTAGAGCACGCCGTTCCCATGCATGCTTTCATCCGATCTTCTCTCCGTTCGTTCATGACTTCATTGTGCCGCCACACATTCCACACAAATGTTACGCATTTTGACAGAATCACAGCCACAGAATATGTGACCAAACCTCACGTTTAGCCGGGGTGCTCGTGTCTTGAAGCTTTGGTAATTCGATCCGCTACGCACTAGGCGGGGTGAAGTTTGCTAGAGAGGATAAGGAGGAGAGAGAATCATCGACTCCTCATAATTTGCACAATTAGCAGGGATTTTAGTATATTGTGTGTGCATTCTAGAGACAAAATTATTATCCATGTCTTGTTGGTACTTGAAAACTATTTAGTTTTTACTTGTGGTATTTTTGTGTCTTGATTTTGAATTTTTTGGTGATATTACGTGTGCAAAATAATATATCAATATTCAAGTATACATACACAAATTTTTATATATGTAAAAAGTTTTATATTGTTTAAACTCAACAAAACATCCAATTCCAAGGTTTATACATCCAAACAGGAATTGGAATCGTGTGCTACACTTTAATTCCAACCATAAATTTCATTCACAACCAAACGGAGGAATTCGAATTGGAGCCCATTTCCTTTCCATTTGGGAAATGCAATTGCTAGTCCAATTCAATTCTCAACAAACTTTGCTACATCCAAACACAGTGTAAAGGAACTCTATCTATGCAGAAAAAGTATTCTAAGATGGAAATACACATCAGAAAATTGGGGCATCTGCCCCATTTTCAAAAATCATATTTCTAAATGTCAAAAAAAAATCGGGAAAAGTTGCGCGTGTACATACTTACGTTTTTATTTGGTCAATGTAAAAAGACAAAACTATGTCTCTTGAAAAGTTTCTTTCTAGCATTGGATTTTTTTTTACGGTGAGAAAATAAAAAGTTATTTTTTCGTAAAATTTTGTCGCCACATGCATATTTGCGGAAATGCACACGTAAATTTTTGTTCTTAATTTTTTTAACCTTTTAATCGCGTTTAGAATATATAATTTTTTAAACGGCCTAGATGCCGCTAGGTACGTCCTCTCAATGTGAGACTCTACATGTGAAAGCGTCCACATTCGTTCGAACCATTCTCTCTTTCCGGCCTCCAAAGATTCGATCACACCCCCTTGCTAGCAAAAGGTGACCAAGGATAACTACTTCCATATTTAATATTCCTTTTACACTTTGAAGAATCTTTCCATCCAAGCTCTAAGCTGGTCATGACCATGCAAGTTGCAACGATGACAACACATATTCCATGTATAGCTTTGGTGTTGTTTCACCAAACAATTTGGCAAATATTTTCATCGCGCATTCGTTCTGAACAAAACAAAATTAGAAGGCAGTGGAGTGGAGGGTGGAAGGCAAGGGGAGAAACACGTACTTGCCGACGGTCCGTGAAGTCGCTGGAACACGCCGGCGACGAGGAACACCCTGACCGCGGCCGGCGGAAAGAACGTGTACGCATCCATCCGGCCGGAGACGAGCGCCGTGACGTCGGTCGGTCTACGCGGTCCGCGGGTCGCTACGTGTAGCACGACGACACTTCGCGAGGGTATCCTCGTAATTTCGCCTCACGTTCCGTCCTATAAATTCGTCCCACCTGCGCCGTGGAGAACTCAAATCAAGCAGATCGAGCCCCAAGAGATAGCCTTATTCACACGCACACCGAATCACCTTTGATCTCACCGAGGAAGGAGAGGAATGGCGGCCGAGGATGGATGCGTGATCGCCTGCCACACCAAGGAAGAGTTCGAGGCCAACCTGGCCAAGGCCAAGGAGACCGGCAAGCTGGTACGCGCCCGCAATTTCCCGATCCCATCTCTCTTGTTTTCCCCGTTAATTCTTAGGGATTTGGGGGTGCTAGGTTATCCCAGATTCGTGGTGGCAACATCGCGATATTTTAGAAATTTGACATGAATCTGTGTCACCCGCAAAAAAAAAAGACATGAATCTGTGCCGCATGCGTCCAAGTAGTCCAGAGAAGGAGTGTCGTTTTGAGCGATTGGGGCTGATTATTTTCCGATTTGTGAGATTTGTGTAGTTTTCTTCTCATGGGTTGCGCGATTGGATCTGCTTATCTATATGTTATGCCCCCATGGAATATTTTGTTGTTGTTGATTTGACCATGGGTGGTCAGATGGCTGATATGTGGTCAACGGTTTCTTAAGGTTTGTATTGGATTGCTATATGACGCTTGATTACTATGTATTCATGCATAGTTGATTTAATCTCGTGTTGATTTGTGTAGTCACCGCTGTTATTGTCGTGCCTTTTGTGGAACTGGTGCTTTGATACAAAAGCTTCCAACATACTTTGCCTGTTTAGAAGGTTGTAGCTTTGCAGTGGGTTTGCATACTTGAGGAATCAGCAGTCCTTATGCTAATTAACGCCAGTACTTTGTAGGCAATCTGAGATAAATGTTTTTGGCATTGTTAAGAAGTGGTGCTGAAATGTTCATGAGAATCCAGTCTATGTGAACTGAGATATAATTTGGAATTGTCATAGAAGATGTTGAATTGGTATATAATTCAGGTCTGTAGAATCGACCATGATATGATGTCTAGTCGATTAGATTAATTCGTGGTTTTTGTAAACTTGTTATTGTCACATGCTTTAATTCGTACGTGCTCACTGTAGCTGTCATAGTGTTTTTATAATCTTCTTCTTTACCATTGACTCGATAGTCCAGTCATGCTCCCCAACATTAAGACAGAAGTTTTCTTTGCTTGTTCGTCTCCCAGGTGATCATTGACTTCACTGCTTCATGGTGCGGACCTTGCCGTGTCATTGCCCCAGTGTTCGCTGAGTACGCCAAGAAGTACCCTAGCGCCATCTTCCTGAAGGTGGATGTTGACGAGCTGAAAGTAAGCACAGTGCAGCAATCCCCTGTAACATCTCTCCCTTGTGACAGTGAACTAATACTGTATCCTTATTCAACAGGACGTCGCTGAAAAATACAACGTTGAGGCAATGCCGACCTTCCTGTTCATCAAGGACGACCAGACAGTTCACACCGTTGTCGGTGGCAAGAAGGACGAAATCCAGAGAAAGATCGAGGAGCACATGGCTTCTCCAGAGGCTTCTGCGTCTGCCTAAGCATGGAAGAGTGAAACCGGTTATCAATAAGAGCCAACACACCGTCGTTGTCCGCTTGGCTGTGACTGCACTTTGTGTTGATTCATTTTAGCAGAACTTAAGATATGTTGTGCCGTGTGATTTGAAGTTCCTCGTGTTCGCTACATTCATATTGTGAAATATGGATCTGACTATTAGTCTGAAATGGTAAAGCAAAGTAATAGGCTGTCGGCCGTCTTGTGCTCATAAATTGTTCCATGCTTCTGCTGCTGTTTCGATCGGATGACACAAGTTCTCACCTTTTCTCTCCCACCTTTCACGAGATTTTTGAATTCAATCTGTTTCACTATAGGATTTACGGGGAGAATAAGTATGCTGTAATCAATCTGTTCCACTGTAGGAGTCGCTGCTCCTGCTTGTTGTCATCATCATAAGAACCGAAATTTAGAGCTAGGTTTGTTGCGAAATGGTGTCATCAGTTGCTAGACTGAAAGTTGTATTTTTTGTCTATCTTCAGAAGAAACGAAATTTAGAGCCAATGTAGTACTATCTTGTGCGGCTCAAACAGCCTTCTTGTTTATCAAGGAACGACGAGAGCGGCTCAAAAAGAAAAAACGACGAGAAGGTCGGCATTTTTGTTCGGTAGCTGGAAGGAAGGCATCCCGCATCCATAACAAGACCGTGGGCCTGCTGCCGTCGTTTTGGCCATGTTATGACTGTTTTTTTTCTCTCCCTCCATTCTGCTTCCAATTTAGAATTTACTAGTTGAGTACCCGTGCGTTACTACGGATGACGCATGTAAACAATGCCCGTGTGTTACTATACATACGTGCAAAGATTTGCGCAAAATTGACATGTGTGGTGCTCTGGAAAACAATCAGTGGTCAACATTAGATTTTGAAATGTCTTTTTCCGAGGACTAATATTATTTTACAGAGCACAACAAATGTATCTTGTGATGAAACTTGACATGTATATAGAGTACTTAGATGTGTTTTTTCTCATTTTCGGATTTTTATGGATCGTTTTTACTATTTTTTAAAGTTTTACAATTAAGACCATATGAGTTCCGTAGCCAAAACTGCACTCTTATATTTTAGGTATAGGTAATTGTCCGTGCATTCTAAGAAAAAAGGTAATTTCCCGTGCGGTGGAATGGGGACATAACCGTTTAACACATTTGTAACATGATTTTATTCCTCGGGCACATCATGCAGCAATGTCTTCTTCTCCTCATTTCTTGTCATGCACAAATGCAGTTGTTCCTCCTAGCACACTCGCCTACCACCGCTCCGCTAAAAACATCTTCCCAGTCGCGCCCTCCAAAACCTCGTTTTCGGCCGGATTTAGCCAACCTTTCATCTGGCGCACCCAGCTCAAACTCAATGCACTGGGGTAGATGGGGCGCCGGCGCTATTTTTTTGCATGCAAAGGCTCACATGGCACCCAGACCCACCACGTGCTCCCTCTCTCTCCTCTCTTTTCTTCCCAGCTCCCTCTCTGTTTCTGCTCGCCACCGTGCTCGCCTAGCACGTGCCGCCGCCCTCCGGTGTCATGGACCCTCTCTCTCTTCCCCATTCACGCACGGGAGAGGCAGCGCGCCCTCCGGCGCCCCTCTGCCCACGCACACTGAGACGTCTCAGCCTCGTCCACATCGGGGCGGAGCTCGCATCTCGTGGCCGCGTGGCCGGCGTCTGGGGCGGAGCTCGCGACTACACACACTGCAGCAGCGCGAGGGCACCCTCTTCGCCGACGTCCATCGAGTCCATCCGGGCTGGGCGGACAACGGAGAAGAAGAGAAGAAGGAGGTAGGCCGCCGTCATCAGCCCCATGCTAGAGACCGTCGCTGGAAGCAGACCCGATTGCATGCTCGTCTCACCGTGGCGAGCACTGGTGCCCACAGCCTCCTGGGGGCGCAACGGCTGGGGAAAATCTAGCCCCAGAGCCAAAAATCCTCGTGGGGGCGCATCCGGGCATCCGGCTGAAGGGGCTGCCAACGATGCTGATCCCTTCGAGCGGCTCCTCCTCTGCATGGTCTGCCGATGGCAGGCCTTCCCGTGGCACCAGTGCACCTCATATGACAGTGGACCTCGACGGACTCCCGCACGTGTATGGCTAAATCTTGGTCGGGGAGGAAAAGGAGAGGTCATCTTCATAAGCTGCTTTCTTCAAGAATATTCAATAATATTCATTCTAGTTTCATACAATACTTCATACATAAGTTCTTTCCCGGAATACTCAACAATATTCATTCAAGTACTACACAAGTTTCTTCCAAGAATCATACATAACTCATATGATATTTTCGAAGCTTATCAAATTTGCTATATTTGTATCTATCAATGCAAATATATATTATGAGTGTCTAGAATACAAAATGGCAGTGTACCACGTCATAGGTTTCTGGTGGTTCTTCAGCATCAACACTGCAATGTGTGCGGCTTACTTCAGCATCACCCGAGCCAGTTTGGGCTTCTTGTATGCTAATTGGAGTTCCGTGCACCTTACATCTGCAAGACCAATGCATACTTATTTATGAATAACATCATGGCAACATTTTACAATAGCATGCTGTTGCTGCACTGTTAACCATTAGTTACAGGAAACCACTTTGTAATAAGTATAAAGTACATGCTTTATCCATACAATGCTTATTACATACCCATAGGCAAAATTCTTCAACATGAGATTGTCACTACAACATACATTAAACATTTCAGTACCTAGTACTTGGGGAGTTTAAAAGCAGATGGAAATTTAAGCTTCCCATAGTAATTTCCACCTTGAGGAGGAAAAAAGAGCGAAACTATGTTAGACATTAGGTAGAGTAAAATACTGACTGGAGTAGGGCAGTAGGTATAAGACATTAGTTTAAAATATGCATCATTGCTACCTTCAAAGGGTGTGTCTACACTTCAAGTACAAAATCTAGCATAAGAGGACGGAAATAAGTAACTGATACAATCTTTAAGGGAAACGAAAAGCTAGACACCATTGAAATGCCATGTAAATAAATGCCAATAATGCACACGACATATAATCGGGAGACTGATAAGGATTTGACTTGCAGCAAAGCTTAATGCAAAAAACAAACAGGCATTATGACATTAATGTGGAAACCAGAGATAGATTTTTGCCACTGAAGGTGTCACTTATTAAAATAAGAGTACTAAAAACAAATTGAGCAAGTCTAAATGACCCATACTGTTAATTTGCCTAAGTTCACCTAATGTCTAAATGTCAAGTTGCAACCAAAATCCTTCAACATCAGCAGCAGCTTGAATCAGGCAATTAACCAAAAACACAATCTTCCATTTCAACTGAAGTTACCAAGAACCTACAATATGTATTAAAATCCGACATTAATTAAATAAAAGTTATCTAGATTGGCCACATAAAAAACTCAGTATCAGATCAGTGCTCAAAATAAATCTAGCATTACATTAAGTTTTTTCAACCGCTGCGAGGATGTCCTCACAAAAAAAGGTCAAAGCTGTATCGTGAGAGTGAAAATTCTGGAATGTTGATGTTCAATCACAAAATTGGCTTGACTTACTACATTATTTTTTCTAGCAACAAAAAGGTGCATCAAAGACTTTGTGTGGTACTGCAGAACATGAAATACAATTTACATAGGAAGTAAAATTGAAGTGCTGCTATAAATTAATCATAGAAAGACAAATAATTGGTTCAGCAACTTGTCTAAAAAGTATTACAAAGCAGCTTGTGTATAAAATGGATAGGCTATAAAAGTAAAAACCTGTCAAAAATCCAATTGAGTAGTAGAGCAGGTTGGTCCTCAAGAAGTGATTTCTCTACAGGAAAAAGATCTAGGTTCTACTCTACCTGCAGCAAGTAGAGAATAGTAGATGTGATTATACACCTAACCAAATGGACTGCAATGACCAACAAAAAGATGGCTTATCAGTGTGCTATAACCGTATTTGTACATGTTCTCTAGATCACATGAGACCTGTACAAACCAAGTCTGATCGGTGGCCTCCCTGCCCTTTGCACACTTGGATCTGCACTCTAGCGATAAAAAACTCCACTGACCTGCTTCCAAATAATGGTATACTTAGCATAAGAAATACATTAAGCAATGGAATAATAGGCTTTTTCAGTTGCTGACCAGCATAATACCGTGAATTTAGATCCTACTGGCCCAATGAACTATTACTCATATGGTCCTGGCAACTGGCCCAATGAACTATTACTCGGGTGAATCTCTAGTCTAATTGAGTGTCCGATCTCCTAATTGTCTGGTCACAGTGAAACAGCCCTGATAAGAAGTTCAGATGAGATGCGGGGAGATACGTACAGGTTAGACCCTGCAGTCGGTGGAGATCTGGACGATGTCACAGACGACGGCATGGTGCGACAGGTGCGCCAAAAGCCTGCACGATGTTCTTCACCGACTCAATGACCGAGCTCATCTATGATGTACTCCGCCATGCCGGGGAAGGTGACGACTCCACGGGGACGGCCATGCCTGGCACGGGATGGGGACGGGGACGGCCATGCCTGGCACGGGATAGGGACGGGGACGGCGGCGCCAGGACATGGGCGAACGGATACGACGCTGATCTTCCTGACGCTGTTCAGAAAATCTGCGCCCCTCTCGCTCCTGATCTTCACCTTCCTCTCAGCCACCGTGGATGCATCTGACATGCTGGATATCGACCGCGACCTGTGGATGTGGCCGATCGGGGCAGGGAGCACAACTGGCGCGCTTTTCTCTCTGCGAGGGGCGGGTCAGCGAGGGCTGATATGGGCGTTCGGGGACGGCCTCCTTGTCACCTCGGCGCGGGCAGAGCAGGTGACGGCGTCGAAGTCGTCGTCCGTGGGACGATGTGTAGTGAGGCGCATCAGCGGGAGGCGGCGGAGCGAGCCAATGCGGCGACGGGATGCAATGGTGCACGGCGGCGGCTGCAGCTGAACCCTAGACACTCGGGCCCTCTCTCCACGCGACAGAAAGGAAGAAAAGAATCGAGCGGATTTCGTCGGAGCACTGAAGCGGGCTGAATTTGCCGGCCCATGTCGGGTCAACATCCGTTCGATGATTCACCGGCCCATGTCGGGTCAACATCCGTTCGATGGCAGAAAATGGGATGACTCCCATTTAATAGTAAACCATTTAATAGTAAAGATAAGGGCTTGTTTGGTTAGCTGAAGTCATTTTGGTCATTTTGCATCCGTGGCGTGCAGGGCTTGGACCTGGAAAAAAGGCCTGAGCCACGTTGTGCAGCCCATTTGATTGTCCACAAATTGACAGCCAGACCCGTTTCACTCGGACCAATTTCTGCAGCCCTGTTGTTTGGTCGCGTGTGTGAGCAAAACACATGCAAACACCCGGTGTTTGGTTATGTGTGCAGTCACATAATCTCACCACTTTTTTGAGGGGTTGCTTACCATCACACATGGCTCTTAAAACACAGAATTAGCAGAAGGGACATACGATAAGTAGCTTTATAGGTAGCACGTAGCAGTCATAGACACGAACAAGACACAGACATAGAAAGTTCAAGACATTGACGAGTGACGACACAGGCTAGGTAGCAAATTCAATATTAGTTCAGACAGATACATATGGACACTACTGATAGGCGGCACTAGTTCTCCACCAGCTTCAGGTTGATCGGATGCACGTCGCACTTCTTCACAATTTCGGAGTCATCGTAGTCGAAGATGGTGGCCCTGTAGATATTGGGCTTCAAGACCTTGAACGTCAAGAAGTAGCCGATCTTAATCTTGTGACAGATAACAATGGTGCCACCCATTGTCAATGGCAGCTTGATCAACGATGGTCCACCTGCCATCTACAATCAGTGTTGGTCTTGAGAATGATCTTCTTTGGGATCTCTCCAATGTGCTGATGGAAGACACGAGGGATTGGAAGCAAATCTAACCCAGTTGCAAACATAACCATACAGAAATGGGTTGGAAACACCTCCTCCTCATGGAAGTGCCTGACGGGAGCTTTCCCCCTCTTCTTTGCGCTCATGTCACTGCCTTGAGCGACACCTTGCCTAGGGATGACTGCAAATGAAATAGGATAGTATGAATTATAACCTGACAAGCAAAAGGTAGGAACAATAGGCATGCAGATGAAATACAATGGTATGATGGGCCTTATACATCACACAAACATAGAAAGCATGAGACAAGTGGAACGCCACATATATCTGTGGCACACAAGTATACGAAGAGATGGTACTAGTGAATCAGGTTCATGTAATAGTACATCCATTATCTTGGCATACACTGCCTGATTCTATAGAATCACCTCTTCAAACTTTTTGGTGCCACAATTTCATTATCGGCCATACGAAAACACAACATGGAAGCCTCAGTTAGGTTGACAAAATTGGAGGCATACACTAGTAGAAAATAGGCCTTCCGTTCGAAGCTTTAGTCCCGACCGTGTTTGGATCCGGGACTAATGTGAGCATTAGTCCCGGTTCGACGCCACACGGGTACGGCCAGCTTTAGTCCTGTGTCAAATGGGACCTTTATTCCCGGTTGGAGATACCAACTGGGACTAAAGGGGTTGCGGACTGGTGATTAGTCAAACAGGACCTTTAGTCCCGGTTGGAGACACCAACCCGGACTAAAGCCGTAAATATGAAATAATTCATATATTTAAATCCGTAAATCGAAATTTAACAAATAAAATGTCTAAATCGATTAGAAGAATGAGAGGAATCCATATATGACAACTATATCATCTTTTTCATCACAAAAACTCATTTAACTATGCGAAATTACTTTTAAAAAATCGACATAAACTCATTTAACTAGGCGAAATTAGGTAAAAATCAATAAAAATCCTAATACTTAGGGATTATTCATAAAATGTGGATTACTCTTTGTGAAATTAGATGGGTGCCATTTTACACCATATCTTTTTTGGAGGTTTTGTTTACTTTATTTGATTTCAAACCAAACTATCAAACACTTGTATTTCAAATTTTGACTACTTTCGAAAAATCAGCATAAACTCATTTAACTAGGCGAAATTAGATAGAAATCAAGAAAATTCCTAACACTTGGGGATTATCCATCAAATATGGACTACTCTTTGTGAGAATTAGATGGGTGCCATTTTAGACCATTTGTTTTATTTGGTTCACAAAAAAAATCATTTTGCCACTTAAAAAAAGGAAAATGATATTTATAAAAGTAATTTGAAAACTCCCTTCAGAACCATTGCTTTCTATAGCAAGATACACCTATTTGTCGAATATGAGAACTTTATTACAAACTATGCCGTGAGAATTGCCATGACTTGGTCATTTGGCTTGAAACTTAGAGATGTTTATACTGGCAGGGGGGCTTTAGTCTTGATTTGGTAGTCCCGGTTGTATAAACAGGACTAAACGCCCTTACCAACCGGGATTAAAGGCCATTTTTCTACTAAAGGCACCTGCCAGTGAAGTTTCATGTACTATCTTATATTAACCCGGTTGCCAAAATCTAACCAGCTTAACCAAATTCATGAAACATGTAGAGCCGTTCCGGTAACCGGGTCGTAAACATCTGGAGACATGTACGGGCTTCATCTTCTAACCCTCCTTTTCACAAGAATTGATGCCAAAGGAAAGACCTATCGATCCTTGTTTGCATATCACGATGTGTGCTGATATTAGGTTTGCTTACAAAGAAAATTTCACCATCAGAAATTGATCTGAGGGTCCCTTTGATCTCACATCAAGGCAAGGCTCAATGGTGTGGTTGGGCGGTCGTCGAACTAGGAGCACCGACGATGAAGTTGGGAGCACGTGAACAGAGAAGTTGTGGCCGATCATGAACTATGGATTTGGCACGCATTTTTCGGCATGGCAGGATCACACAATGACATCAATGTGTTGCAGCGCTCTCCTGTGTTCGCGAAGCATGTTGAAGGCCATGCTCCACCTGTCAACTATGAGATCAATGGCCACCAATACAACAAAGGGTACTACCTAGCCGATGGCATCTATCCAAGGTGGGCAACGTTTGTGAAGAGCATCCCAAACCCTCGCATACCCAAAGCTTGTCATTTTGCCGGTGAACAAGAGAGTGGTAGGAAGGATGTCGAGCGGGCATTTGGAGTGTTGCAACAAAGGTACGCTATTGTTCGGTACCCTGACATGGTCGAACGAACAGATGTGGGAGGTGATGAATTGTTGTGTGATCCTGCACAACATGATCATCGAGAGTGAGCGCGATAATCCGGTGCATGATCATATGCCATATGACTTTGAGGGTCCTCATGCACAGGTTGATCACAACGTGCCGGCAGATTTCGCTGATTATCTCTCAATGCATATGGAGATTCGTGATGAAAATAATCATCATGCACTCCAAAATGATCTAGTGGAGCATTTGTGGGCACGACGGGGCATGGCACCGGCAAACCCGGAAGAGCAAGATGTTTGAGCTGTAATTTTATTTTTACCTAATGTGAAACTCTAATTTATGTGTTTGAATTGTAAAACATTTATGTATGTTCGATTTTTACTTGTCAAAATATTTGAATTTAGATAAAAATTCCAATCTGAGAGGCCGATTTGGGCGCCGCGAGTGGGGAGCGACGACGCCCAAAGCCAGCGACTAGTTCGGACGGCGTCCAAACGGCTTGTCCGAAAGGCGTTTGAGCGGCCATTTGGACGCCGCGACTGAAGATGCTCTACGAGCTTCATCTTCTAACCCTGCTTTTTTCACAAGAATTGATGCCAAAGGAAGGTCCCTTTGAATTGATCTCACATCAAGGCAAGGCTCAAAGGTGTGGTTGGGCGGTCGTCGAACTAGTAGCACCGACGATGGAGTTGGGAGCACGTGAACAGAGATGAGTCGCGCTCGGGACACAGTTGACAAAATCGAAAACAGACTGGGGAATCCTTTTGGTGTTTTATATCTGAGAATATGAAGCTGGAGATTAAGAAACTTTACTATGATCAGCAGCAGCTATTTCTTTAAACATGTAAAAATAACAAGATCAGCACCGACTGTTAAGCAAGAGATGGACACACATATTGTTTTTTCAGAGGGAGAGATGCATACAGAACAATATCATCGCCGAGAACGAAATACGAGCGAGAATGGGGGTAGCCCATCTGTTTGACCGAAAGCGAAATGCCCGGTCTGCGCCGCTTCCTTATTAAAGCCCACTTGCGCGTTGCTGGTGGACGGACCAGAGCTGGAGCAGTTGTACGAACGGGGCAGGCAGCGGACAGGTGTACGTCGCCATGAATAAAGCAAAGGGAAAAGTCCATTTTAAACCCTGAATTTGTAGGGCTCGGGCGAAATGAACCCTGAACTTCAAATCCCGGTTGTTTGAACCTGAACTTAGCAATCCCGGTCTAAATTGAACCCTGGACATGTTTGCTAGAGAAAAAAATTAAATTATAAAAATGCTACCGTCACTAACATTGTTGGCCCACATGTCATTTCCTTCTGCTTCACCAATCCATTTTTTTTCTTTTGCGTTGGAGGTTGGCTGACGCAACGTCACCGCGGGCAAAGAAAAAAGGACGCCACCGCGCCCGCCGGCGGCCATCTGGTCTGGTGGGGCCTCGGCGGCGGCCGTCGAACCGCGCCAGGACCACGGCAAGCTCGACGAAGGAAAGCCGCCTCCGCGACGGCGTCCCGCACTCGCGCCCGCCGGCGGACATCGAATCGCGCCAGGAGCACGGCGAGCTCGGCGACGCAAAGCCGCCTCCGCGACGGCGTCCCGCACCCGCGCCCGCCGGCGGCGGCCATCTGCGCAACGTCCATATGCTCCATCACGCCCCTGTTGGCGCCTCAGCGGCGGCCGTCGAACCGCGCCAGGAGCACCGCGAGCTCGGTGGCGGCCATATGCTTCGGTGTATTGATTTTAGAGATAAGATGGGGATAAAGATGGATATGACACGCGGGCCCGTCCAGTCAGTGAGACAGCAGGTATTCACGGCCGGGATTTTTGGTTTCCCGGTGTGCCAAACAGATATAAGGTTCAATTTAGACCGGGATTGCTAAGTTCAGGGTTCAAACGACCGGGATTTGAAGTTCAGGGTTCATTTCGCCCGAGCCCTACAAGTTCAGGGTTTAAAATGGACTTTTTCCTTAAGCAAATCTCACAAGTCAGACCTAGCACCACTGCCTTCGCGAGTGCATCGCAAGCACGTTCGGCTCGTCGGTAGGCTTCATCTGGGCGAGGCCGCACCCGGCGAACTATTCGTGTGGAAACGAAAGAACCGTTCAACTCAACAGCGGCTACGGGTCGTGCCACGTTTGTGTTTTTTTTCCCTTTTTTTTTTTGGAAATCTGGGTTCAATTCAAAGTATGTAGGTTAGGTTGTTGGTCCGATCCTTTGTCCAGGAGCGTATTCTCACCGTGCAAATACTTCATGTCATCATGTGTTCAGAGCATACCAAATGACCATAGGTGCCAACTCTAACGGCACCCAAAAATGTCCTCGTATGTCCGTTTACCCGCTCAAACTAAAAATCAGGCACCCTGAAACAGACAATTTGTATGCGGACTATCTGTTTGGAGCAACATATTGCAGGCAATTTGTATGCGGACTATCCGTTTGGAAGTTTAAAGTAGACATGAAAGAGCGATGCAGACCTTCCACGTGGCGGCTTGCGTGGCAACGACGAAGCTGATGAGTGATGGTGCGATCGTGGCAAAGACTTTGGTAATCGGCTTTTGTTCTCGCGTGTTCAATGGGTTTTCGTGTTGGTTTGCCCTTGAAGTTGGAGTTGTTGTCGTGTTCAAGCGGTAGCGATAACCTGCATGGGAGAGGGGGGGGGGGGGGGGGGGGGGGGGGTCGCGATGATCTTACTCGGCGCGAGTCTTCTACGCGAAGGGTCGACCGTTTAGCATGGGCCGAGTGGACTTCACGAGGCCGCTACGAGGAGATCTTTCTAGTTGGTTGTTTTTTTGGTGAAATTGGGGTCGATGGCTCATTGAGGAGTGACAACGACACGGGTGGGAAACCTTCACCATGACCCTCCTGTTGACGGTGTGTTGCAGTTTGGGTTGATAATCAGGTTGACATGTGAGCTCTGTAGGCGGTCGTGTTCCATCACTATTAGCGAGGGTGTATGTATCGGTTTCAGGCCGTTTTTGGCTAATTAACCGGTCAATTCTTTTCTTTTTTAATAAAATAAAAAATATTGCATGTTTTGTTCAAAAAATAAAAAAACGAATTGCACAAGTGTATGAAATACTTTATCTAAGCTACGGGTCGAGCAGTCCACATTTTTGCTGGTCTTAAAGCAGTGGCGGCGCCAGGTTTCGGAGCCTGGGTATTCATTGTAATTTTTTTTGCTCAATGCGTTATATGAAGAGGGCAGAGATTTTTTTTTTTGCCTCCACTCTTTCTGTTCATATATATTATAAGAAAACAAGGCAAAAATTCAGCAAATTAGGAAGTGCATAAGGAAAATAAGATCTGCTACTGCTAGTATGGTCAAGCGGAATTGATCAATTGCACGGAAGAAATTAGAAATTAGAAACTGCATCTAGCCAAAAAAGACTCACAGGGATGAAGAGGGGGTGTGATAAGGGGTTGCCCGATCTTCTCAGTGAGCCGATGATGGGTGGATGATGGATATGTAGATAACTCGCGAGATGCTCTCGAACTCTCCGGCTGCTCCCCTGTTGCCAATGCAACAGCTCTTCAACCCAATGGATATTCGCAACACCACACGCTTGCGCAACGTAGCCGCCGACCACGAGCGGTTCTGCAATCTCCCAATTCCCAGTGGAACGACAGATCACACTCAAACTTCGGTAACAATAATCTCCAGAGCGCAACACAGTGGAGAGGTTGAATTCCTGAGCGCAACACAGAGGAACTCGAAGATAGATGAAAGCTTCAAGCAATTCAATCTAGGGTTTATCTTTAAACGTGGTCTAAGGTTTACAAAGAGGTTCCTAAGTATATATGGGGGCTGGGGGATCAATCCCACGCCCAAAAAACACGACCTAGTTCGACTCAAACCGGATACAAACCGACCTAAAATGGTTCGGTCTCGAAAAAGGCACGCAGGCCCGTTTTCACTCCAATCAGATAATCCGAGTGTCGGGCAAATCGGATAATCCGATTTTCTACAGTACCTCCGGACGTAATTCATGACTTGAATCGGATAATCCGAGTCTGGCAGAATTCGGATATTCCGATGGAAATCAGATAATCCGAGTCAGCAAAATCGGATATTCCGACTGACTCCAGTACCTCCGTGCGTAGTCCACGACTCAAATCGGATATTCCGAATCGGGGTGAATCGGATATTCCGATGGAGTCCAGAACTCATTTTCTCCATCTTCCCCTCTTGCGCATGCCTCCCGCTCCTCCCTTGCGCCATTGGGAACGTCGTGCCCCAATCCTTGCTGCTCCTCTAGCCCTCCGTCAACGCTTGTGTTATCAATAACCCTGATCATACACAAGTGCATAGATTTAGGCAGTATAAAGTTCTCATTATCACAAACATCGAAATCAACTAGGAGTGAGTTCACCTGTTGTCCATCAATGGAAGAAAATGGTAAAGGACTAGGGATGTCCTCATCATCCTCCCCCCCTTGAAAAGGCGTCGACCCCGACGCGTCAAGGTACTCTTCAGCATATGGCGTCAAATCAGCAACGTTGAACGTATTACTCACGCCAAACTCAGTAGTAGGAAGATCTATCTTGTATGCATTATCATTTATCTTGGCAAGAACCTTGAATGGACCATCACCACGCGGCATCAACTTGGACTTGCGCTGAACAGGAAATCTGTCTTTGCGAAAGTGCACCCAAACCATGTCGCCGGGTTGAAAGATCACCTCCTTTCTCTTCTTGTTTACACGAGCTGCATTGTACTTGCCTTTCTTCTCAATAGCTTCTTTAGTCTTCTCATGTATCTTCCTCACAAAATCTGCACGCTTCGATGCCTCCATGTTGACTCTCTCATGTAACGGAAGCGGCAGCAAATCAAGCGACGTAATGGGTTTGAAACCATACACCACCTCAAACGGACACAATTGCGTGGTTGAGTGTACCGCCCTGTTGTATGCAAACTCCACATGCGGCAAGCACTCCTCCCACACACGTAGATTCTTCTTGACCATTGTCCGCAGCAACGCCGAAAGTGTGCGGTTCACCACCTCCGTCTGACCATCAGTTTGGGGATGACAAGTGGTACTAAACAGCAGCTTTGTTCCCAACTTGCCTCAAAGTGTCTTGCAGAAGTAGCTCATGAACTTCACATCACGGTCAGAAACGATCGTCTTGGGTACTCCATGTATGCGCACGATCTCCCTGAAAAACAGGTTAGCAATATGCGACGCATCGTCGCTTTTGTGGCAGACAATAAAATGTGACATCTTAGAAAAACGATCCACTACCACAAAAATAGAATCATGTCCTCTCCTGGTTCTAGGCAATCCTAACACAAAATCCATGCTTATGTCCTCCCATGGAGTTGTAGGTGCAGGAAGAGGAGTATACAAACCATGAGGCTTCAGTTTGGACTTTGCCTTGTTGCAAGTGATGCAACGCTTCACGAACCTGTCCACGTCACGCCTCATGCGTGGCCAATAAAAGTGATCAGCCAACATCAGCAACGTCTTCTCACGTCCAAAGTGTCCCATCAAACCGCCACCATGTGATTCCTGCAACAACAGCAAACGCACGGACGACTCGGGCACACATATTTATTAGCTCTAAACAAGTATCCATCATGCATATGGTATTTTTCCCAAGCTTTCACATCAGAACACTTAGCAAAAGGCATGGAAAAATCAGTAGCATTAGCATATAAATCACGCAAACTTTCTAAACCAGGAACTTGAACATCTAAGTGTGTCAAAAGCATGCTTTTCCTAGAGAGTGCATCAGCAACCACGTTCTCTTTGCCTTTCTTATACTTAATAATGTATGGGAAGGATTCAATGAACTCAACCCATTTAGCATGACGTTTATTCAAGTTAGATTGGCACTTCAGATATTTCAAAGCTTCATGATCAGAATGTATGATAAATTCCTTTGGCCACAAATAATGTTGCCAAACCTCAAGAACACGAACAAGAGCATACAATTTGAACGGGCATGGCGCCCCCATGTGTGGTTTTGGTAATTAATGACAATCCCTATGGACAATGGTCAAGAAATGCACACGTTATGGGGGAGCTCATACTATATTGACCTTCTAAGATTTTTTCGCCCATTTTGGAAATGGATGCCAATGGGGGAGAAGTTTTATAGGGTTTAAGGGAATTTGGTGGTATGCTTTTGTTTTGGTCATAAGCATTTACCTTTCATGCTCATGCATCTATGCTTGTTGATTTGCATAGTTGCTTAATTCATTATATAAACCCTTGTAAAAGAGATTGTCATCAATTACCAAAATGGGGGAGATTGAAAGGGCATGGAGCCCCCATGTGTGGTTTTGGTAATTAATGACAATCCCTATGGACTAATGGTTGCATTGAGTTTTACTTGTAGTGTTTGTCCATAGACCATGCTTGAACTCCATATGTTGGATTCAAGGTTGATGCCATGAGTATATTGATATAATGAAGTATTTGGCATCAAGATCATAGAGTTGAGCATATTGCAAGTATGTCTTGAAGAAAAGAATTATGTGATCATTCATGGTTATCTTCAAGACATCATCTATTGAAAAGAGAAGAAAAGATACAAGGTTGATCAAGTATTGATCAACACACAAAGCTACAAGATGTACCAAGTGGAATCATGTATCTCTTGGTATGGTAAGCAATTGTTCATATAGCTTTGTGAACTAACCCATGATATGTGTGTAGCATTTCTATGTGTGGTTAGGTATCTTTCTATGGGCTTGCATCAAATGAAGATTTCATATGGCCCATGATCGATGACGTAAAGTGGTGATCGTCATCAATGTTGAGAAGCGCAAGTTCAAGAGGAGCATCTCGAAGAAATCCTAGGCTTGAAGCTTGCCACCCATTTAGAGATAATGTTCATGTGAAGATGTGCCTAAGAGAGGCTCTCCCGTAGTGGAGTATGGGGGAGCAATGTTTGGGTCTTCACCAAGCGAAGCGCAATCAAGAAAGGTGGTCCACTTGAAGAGATCAAGATCGACGTCATCTAGCTCAAGTGGAATGCGCAAGGCAAAGGTATGATAGGGTTTCTATTTTACCGGTCTCATGGTACTAGTTGGGAGACCGGGTTATAGGATAGATACCGTACTATCAAGAGGGGCTCTCGATTGAGCTTTAGCGTATCAGTTGGAGAGAGCTCAAACCTTTGCATACTTGCCTTCATCATCTTTCTTGGTTCTTATTTGGATTTTCTTCTTGTTGGGTTTTGGTGCTTGTTGTGATCTTCATGACAAGCCCAAGTTCTCCGAAAACGGATTTCGTATGGAAAACTTGTTGCGTTTTCTGGTTGGAAATATTATCGGTCCACCTTCGAGATAGGGTCCACACCTTCCCATGTGTGGAATCCCCTCTATATTTGTGAACCTTTTTTTGTAGTAAAGCTCTTGTCGCTACCTTTCCAACAGAATTGGATTCATCTCGTTTGGAGCTTCCTTGCAAAAGTTATTGCGGTTCTCTTTTTCTGGTTCTGCAGTTTCTTCTTAGGCCGGTAGTACCGACCCTCGCCCGGTACTACCGGGTGACCCCTTGCGGAACTACCGCGGCCAGTACCGGGCCCAGTACCGCATCTCCGGATGGCTCTCTGCCTCTCGAAGTTTTTACCCGGTAGTTGCCCCGGTAGTGGCGCGGTACTACCGGGAAGGGAGCACAACCGGGCCAGGTGGTCCTGTACTACCGTTGCGCGCCGAGTCAGGGAGCGCTGACTGGTCTTCATTCTTCCTCGAGTCAACGCGGCTCGGTACTACCGGGATCGGCCCGGTACTACCGCTGCGGCCTTTTTCGTCTGCAACGGGCAGATTTTTGAGAGGACCTTTTTAAGGGGGTTTCTTCCCCAACGGTTCTCTCATCTCTTGAGCTAGCTTTCCCCTCTCTCTCCTCCATTGTTGACCTTTGGAAAAGCTTGCCTTCCTCTCAATCCCTCCCATGATTCTTGCATATCTTTGAGGGAATTTGAGAGGAGATCAAGATGTACATATTCATCCAATCCATTCCTCCTCTAAGTGAGGGGAACCTAGTAGATCGTGATCTTGAAGTTCCATTTGTTGAGTTCTTCCTTGTTCTTCCTCTCTTCTCCCCCCACAAGCATTAGTTGCTTTTGGTGGGATTTGGGAGTGAAGGATTTGACCACTTCTAGTGGTCTTGCCTTCTTGCATCGGTTGCATCGGTTTGAGTTCTCCACGGTGATACGTGGAAATCGAAGTTGAGAAGCTTGTTACTCTTGGGTACTTGGGGTGCCCTAGAGCTTGTCCTCTTGGGTACTTGGAGTGCCCTAGACTGTCCTTGTTGATCTCGGAGTTTTGGTGGCTCGCGGATAGTTGGGAGCCTCCAATTAAGTTGTGGAGTCGCGCCCCAACCTTGTGATTCTTGTGGCTTTGGGAGCCGCGGGAATTCGGTGAGAGCCTCCAATTAAGTTGTGGAGTGTGCCTCATCCTTGTACGGGTTCGGTGACCACCCTCAAGTGTCCCATAGTGGCTCGTGGCACTCCGCATTGGTGGAGGCACGAAGGAGATTACGGTGTGCCATTTGACGGCTATTCGGGGATCACTTTGTGACTCCGCACCGTTCCAACGGAGACGTAGCTTCCATTGGGAAGTGAACTTCGGGATAAATCATCGTCTCCAAGTGCCTCGGTATTTCTATACCCGAGCTTCTTACTTATGCTATTTACTTTGTGATAGCCATCGAGCTTGAAGTAATATATCTTGCTATCACATATTTGCTTATCATGTTTAGCATAAGTTGTTGGTGCACATAGGTTAACCTAGCTTGTTTAGGTTTCGTGCTTGATAAATTAAACGCTAGTTTTATTCCGCATTTATTCAAGCCTAAACCGCAAAGAATTTTAATCGCCTATTCACCCCCCTCTAGGCGACATCCGTGTCCTTTCACAATTCTTTATCATAAACAGGATAGTTCAATTGTGCACCATTCAATTTTTCAGAAAAATATGCAATTGGTTGACCCTCTTGCATCAACACACCTCCTATTCCAATGCCACTAGCATCACATTCAATATCAAATTGCTTATTAAAATTAGGAAGCATAAGTAACGGTGCAGAAATCAAACAACGTTTCAATTCATCAAATGCAGCATCTTGGGCAGCGCCCCAAACAAAGGAACACCTTTCTTAGTAAGATCATTCAAGGCTGCAGCAATAGTACTAAAGTCTCGCACAAACGTCTATAAAACCCAGCAAGACCAAGAAACTCCGTAATTGACTCAGATTCATGGGGGTAGGCCAATTTTTAATAGCTTCAATTTTAGATTCATCTACCTCGACCCCATGCTTAGAAACAACAAATCCCAGAAAAATGACCTTGTCTTTGCAAAACGTGCATTTAGCAAGATTACCATAGAGCTTATTATCACGCAGCACTTGCAAAACTTGTCGAATATGATCAATATGTTCAGTTTCGTTGTGGCTATAAATCAAGATATCATCAAAATATACTACCACAAATTTACCAATAAAATGCCTCAAAACATGATTCATCAATCTCATGAAAGTACTAGGTGCATTAGTTAAACCAAAGGGCATCACTAACCACTCATATAAACCGAATTTTGTTTTGAAAGCAGTTTTCCATTCATCTCCTTCTTTCATCCTAATTTGATGATAACCACTACGCAAATCAATTTTAGAGAAGATAACAGCACCACTAAGTTCATCTAACATGTCATCCAAGCGTGGAATAGGGTGTCGATAACGAATAGTGATGTTATTAATCGCTCTACAATCTACGCACATGCGCCATGTACCATCTTTCTTAGGGACCAAAATAACAGGAACACACAAGGACTTAAGCTCACCCGAACATACCCTTTGTCAAGAAGCTCTTGTACTTGTCGCTGTATCTCCTTTGTTTCCTCGGGATTGGTCCTATAGGGAGCTCGGTTTGGAAGTGTGGCTCCTGGAATCAAGTCAATTTGATGCTCAATACCCCGCATTGGTGGCAAACCAGCGGGCACTTCCTCCGGAAACACGTCACCAAATCCTGCAAAACATCAGAAACACCAATAGAGAGAGGGGTCATGTCGTTAGAAACAAGAATTTCCCCCTTGCACATAAGCACAATGGGTACTAGAGTGGATCCTCACGAAACTCTCTCAAATCAGATTTGGTGGCTAACATTACTAATTTTTTCTCTCCCTCACTTTTCTTTTTACCACTCGAATTTGGCTGGTGGCTCTCACTCACCGAAGGTGGAGTCTCTCTACTAGCTAATCTCTCACGCTCATCCTCACGGTGAACCTCAACCTTTTGACGAGAATCATTTACAATGTCTTGCGGTGTCAAAGGTCTCAAAAGAATATCCTTGCCCTGCCAATTGAGCTGGTAAGTGTTGGATCGCCCATTGTGACGTACATCACGATCATATTGCCAAGGACGTCCCAACAACAAATGGCACACCGTCATAGGAACTACATCACACTCAACGGTGTCCTTATACGGTCCAATCTGAAACTCAATACGCACGATATGATTGATCTTCACTTCTCCACTATCCGTCAACCACTGAATAAAATACGGATGTGGGTGCGGTAAATATTTCAATTTCAGTTTCTGACAAAGCTCTTTACTAGCCAAATTGTGGCAGCTGCCACCATCAATGATCACCTTGCACGACCTACCATTACCAACAGCAGCTCTTGTTTGAAACAAATTGCAGCGCTGTTCCGCAGGACTAGGTGTAACACTCAATGCTCTAGGTGTGCAAACAATAGATGGCAAGTGTGTAGCATCAGCATAATGTAAGCCATCGTCAGTCTCCTCCGGCGAATCAGGATCAGCCTCATCACCACTCTCATATTCTCCCGTATCCTCATTGATCAACATCACCTTTTTGTTTGGACATCACGCTTGAAGTGACCCTTGCCTCCACACGTATGGCAGTTCATATCACGTGTGCGGGCTGTAGAATTGGAAGAACCCGTACCACTAGCGCAGGCTGCGGTGCCGGTTTAACAGGAGGGGCAACCGAAACTGATTTGGAGGGTGTAGCAGGACCACGGGAACTAGCAACAGGACTAGGCGATACCGCACTAGGTGTAGTCCGTGGTGTAAAACTTCCTCGCCCATAGGAAGAACGAGGTGCATATTTGGCATCTTCGGCCAACTGTAACTCAGCTTCACGTGCTTGATGCAACAAATCTTGTACATCGCCATATTGATGATGACGCACAATTCGCTTGATACTAACACTCAAACCTGATAAGAAACGCTGCATGGTTTGTTCAGGTTCTTCTCGCACTTTAGCACGCTGCATAATCATCTCCATCTCCTTGTAGTACTCATCAACGGACAGGGTGCCTTGCTTCAAATTCTGCAACTTGTCATATAAAGAACGGATGTAATTACGAGGGATAAAACGATGACGCATCTCGGCCTTCATCTCGCGCCAAGAAAGAATGGGCACGTCATTAGCATCACGCCTAGCATTCACAAGTCCGTCCCACCACAGCAAAGCATACCCATCAAACTCAGAAGATGCGAGCTTGATTTTTCTATCTTCAGTACAGTCATGCAAACGCCATAATTTTTCCATCTTCAGCTCCCAATTGATGTATTCTTCCACGTCAATAGAACCTTCAAATTTAGGATGCTGAATTTTGGTTTGCTCAGCACATCATCATCACCATGGGCTGCATGACCAAGATTACGGCGTGCACCAAGAGGCGCAAAACCTCGACCAGGAGGTACAGCAGCTCTACCGACGCCACGCCCAGCATTAGCATGTGGCATCCGCGCAGGATCATCCTCCGCAAACTCCTCAGCATCAATGTCATCTCCGGGATTACCATGAACACTTGCATCATCCGCAGGCTGGTTCTGACGCTGCGTCAACCCCTGCACGGCACGAGTCAAAGTAGCAAGATTCGCCTGTATGGTAGTCAACGTACCGCAGAATCATTAGCTGTTTGTAGCACAGTCTCAAGCTTCACATCCGTGGCAGTCAAATCAGATTGTATCTTATCACACTGGTTACTGAACTGCCGGGATAAGTGATCACGAAGAGCCTCATACTCTCTCCAAGAAACAGTCGCTGTTCCAGCCTTCGTTTGCCTCACCACACTATCGATTTCCTCATCTGAAGACATGATTAGTGCACACAAGAATATATGTAGATATGTGGAAAACTCTCAACTCACTCAAAACCGAAAGAAAGAATGGATCTTACCGTTCCAAAGTGAATTAGAATAGCTTACCAACTTGTATGAGCAGTACGTGCACGGATGTGATGCAGCGAATATTATGGGTATCAAAGTGTCACACAACAAAACCAGGGTATTTTAGTGGAGCTTGGTAGGGATACCTAACTACACCAATCTACAAATCCTAGTGCTGATCGTATGACACACTGGAAACGCACACGGTGGAGATAAACGGGGCAAAGCAACTATGAACAAGAGTGTCACAATGCACAAGAGAGACACTAGCAAAAGCTCAAAGTATAAGGGCACAAGATTGCTCAACTCTACTAGTATCAACAGCTCCACAGTCCACAAATTTCAGCTTCTTTTCCAAGTTCTCTTTTCTCTTTTTTTATACTTCTTTTCTATTTTACCAAACAGCAATGTAGTCAACTTTAGAGCACTGTAGCAAACCGACAAAACGTGCACACAAACTTTCCTATGAGCAGCCCTAGAGCAAAGAAATGCTAGTCTCGTAGGTAAGTTCCTACACCAAAGAAAGGCTTGCTAGGGTTGCAAAACGGACAGGAAAAGGACTCTATATGGACTCGGATCAAGAACTCGAAAATTACAGGAAAAGCAAATCGGATATTCCGAGTCACGAGGCAATCGGATATTCCGACTCGAAACCGAACTGAATTTTTTTTGGTATTTTTCTGTTTAGACTCCGACGCAAACGTGTAAACGAAGACACAACTAGAACCTAGACTTCTACGACTCGAATAAGAACAAGCTACGCAAAGGAAAAACGACCAGCAACTAAAACTTGTAAATCGATGCAATCTAGGGCTAAGGCGAAATCTAAACCTAATATTTTTGTGGGGCTTTTTCTGGATAGGACGAAAAACAGTAAATCTACGGGGATGGATTTGTGGATGCTCACCGAGTAAACGCTGGAAATCTGATACCAAGATGATAAGGGGTTGCCCGATCTTCTCAGTGAGCCGATGATGGATGGATGATGGATATGTAGATAACTCGCGAGATGCTCTCGAACTCTCCGGCTGCTCCCCTGTTGCCAATGCAACAGCTCTTCAACCCAATGGATATTCGCAACACCACACGCTTGCGCAACGTAGCCGCCGACCACGAGCGGTTCTGCAATCTCCCAATTCCCAGTGGAACGACAGATCACACTCAAACTTCGGTAACAATAATCTCCAGAGCGCAACACAGTGGAGAGGTTGAATTCCTGAGCGCAACACAGAGGAACTCGAAGATAGATGAAAGCTTCAAGCAATTCAATCTAGGGTTTATCTTTAAACGTGGTCTAGGGTTTACAAAGAGGTTCCTAAGTATATATGGGGGCTGGGGGATCAATCCCACGCCCAAAAACACGACCTAGTTCGACTCAAACCGGATACAAACCGACCTAAAACGGTTCGGTCTCGAAAAAGGCACGCAGGCCCGTTTTCACTCCAATCGGATAATCCGAGTGTCGGGCAAATCGGATAATCCGATTTTCTACAGTACCTCCGGACGTATTCATGACTTGAATCGGATAATCCGAGTTGGCAAATCGGATATTCCGATGGAAATCGGATAATCCGAGTCAGCAAAAATCGGATATTCCGACTGACTCCAGTACCTCCGTGCGTAGTCCACGACTCAAATCGGATATTCCGAATCGGGTGAATCGGATATTCCGATGAGTCCAGAACTCATTATCTCCATCTTCCCCTCTTGCGCATGCCTCCCGCTCCTCCCTCGCACCATTGGGAACGTCGTGCTCCAATCCTTGCTGCTCCTCTAGCCCTCCGTCAACGCTTGTGTTATCAATAACCCTGGTAAAGGACTTGCACATCGTCGAAATCGCTAGCTAGGCCTAGGGTCGCTCTGCCGCCGCTACATGAGTTGTGCGCCTACAAAGCAAAATCACGCGAGCGAGCAGAACAAGAACGGGAGGCAGACGTGCGCTGTGAGCTGGGCTGTATGGGCCGACATGTATACAATTTTGTTCTGCACCAAATCTTGGTATTCACTGGAATACAGGGGCATACCCCAGCGCCGCCACTGTCTTAAAGACTTAAACAGTTCATTCTAAAAAATAAATCATATTAAGTATAAACATGTTGTGGCAGCCTTTGTGAACTTTTCCTCGAACACGACCTTCGCCGCAAGCACTAGTAAGATGTCGTTCTCTATGAAAAGAACAAGTATACACTTGCCCGTAATAAACATCCAACTGACACAGGATCCGAAGCAAGCCAATTAAAAAATTGACCAAACTAAATCTCACATTTAACGCACACAAAAGACCGCCCACGCTGCTCACCACCGTCCATAACGTACGCTTCTCGGCATGATTCCCGATTCAGGGTTGCTCATCTCCAACCCGGCATGTACGTGCAAGCTTTTGCTCCGCTTCCACCATTTGGATTTTGGAGAGACCTGCGCCGTCTGCTCCAACGCTATTCACATGGACGACGCTTGTGCACGCAGCTCAGTTTGGCACACCGAAGAAGCTCTTGCTTGTTGATCAAAGGCAACAACGGCCGTGGGCGGTGGAGGAGGGCACAATCAGCAATCATGACAATTTGGCTAAGACTAGTCACAATGGGGAGTAACATAGGAGTAACATCAGTGCCACATAGGCAAAAAATCTGATGTGGCGGGTAATTAATGAGGAGAGATGGTGGTGGTAACTAGCTATGTTACCATAACATCACACATTTCAATGCAAGATGAGTGTATAACCTATTAAATATGACACTACACACATGTTACTCCCCACTATGGAGTTAGTAACTTAGAGTAGTAACATATGCATGTTACTAGTCTAAGTTACTCCCCATTGTGACTAGTCTAAGGCCTTGGTTTGTTTTCCAGAAGGATCGAGATAATCGGGTGGGATGCAAATCAATATTGCTAAATGCACACGATTTTCATTAGGGGATTCGTAACTTATTGATGGTTTACAAGGCACACAGTTTGATTTCTAATTTAGTAGACGCGCAACATCGTTTGAGCGGTGTGCTTAAATCTTCTATATTTAGCACAACTCGTGTTTATACGTATTTTATTAAACAAAACATAGAGAAGTAGATATAGAGATCAGACTATACCTGGCTAAAACTCGGCCAAGACGGGCCGGCCTAAAAAAATCAGACCCTGAATTCTCAGGACCGAGTTCGGTCCGGCCGATTGACGGGGCTAATAAATCTGGCCCAAGCCCAAAAGAACCCGACTCGGGCCGACATGCCCGGTCCGATCTTGGCCAAAAATCAATTTTTTCGTAAGCCCAAACCTGACCATCGGCTCAAATTTCATGCCCAAGCCTGATCTGATGGCATAGCCCGTACTTTCGAGCCGTCCGGACCAAGCTGCCCATGGCCAAGTATACTTAAAACCAACATGGTCCTCATATATGAAGCTCGCACGGTCAATCCTCCACCCACTTGAAACATGTCGAAGTACGTGAGAAGACTATTTTCCTACACGATCAACCAAAAAAAAGATATGGGAATGGAAGTAGTCCATTCAACCTATAAGATTTTTTGAGTGTGAAAACTCAATGAGAGGTGACAAATAACCACAACAATTTCCAGGGGCGATATGAGGCTCCAAACTCCGAAGCATGTCTCTTTCACAAAGAGAAGACTCCGAAACATGTGGAATTTTTTTTCCAAGCAAAAGCATGTGAGAAATTAAGCAAAGGCGTTTTAGCCGTAGGAAGCAGTCACAGCGCCGACGCGGTGTTAAGCACGGAAACCTAACTGACGCCAACCCGAAACCAACCCACGAAAACACGCCAAATAATAATTAAATTAATGACCAATTAACACAGCCAGCCAGGACGAAAAACAAATAACAAAACTTCCCCCTTTCATCCCCTGCTATAAAAGCCCTCCCCCTCCTCCATCGCCTTCCCCAAGCATGAGCTCCTCTCCCCTGCTCTCCTGTACACGTCCCATGGCCGCCCCCAGCTCTTGGGCCTCACCGTTCCACGAAAGAAGAGCTTAGCCCTACCAAGCCTCCATCCTTTCCAGTTCTCGGCCGCTGTTTCCGTCCGTCCCCGGCTAATCTTCGCCGAGCAGAGAAAGGAGAGAGATTTGAATCGAGCCAGATCCATGGGGAAGTACGTGGAGCTGCTGGACATGGGTGTGCGCATCGCGGCGCGGTTCCACTCCCACTGCCCGCAGACGGCGCGCATGTACTACCACCCTCCTTCGGCTTCCTCGGCCGCCGCATCCAACGCCGGCGACGGCGCCGGGATGCTGCCGGTGGAGGGCGCGGCGGCGGGGGCCGTGGCGATGATGAAGAGGCAGCAGCGGGCCGCCGTCGACGCCTCGGAGATCATCCTCTACACCGTCGTCTAGGGTGACGCCTCCTGCCATGGAAGGGGGAGCGAAAGATGTTATCTTTTTTTTATTTGTTTTGTTTTCAGAGAGAAAGAAAGATGGGAGAGAGAGATTGATTTGGTTGAATGAATGAATTGATGAATTTGCAAGTTGAAATGGGTTACTAGTCTTTCGTTGTTGAAATCGTTGCCTGAGCCTCCGAATTTGTTTTCCAATTTTTAATTCGGAGCGGCCGGTCACAACCAGAGCCTCTCCTCTAGTTTATTCAGTTATCGTCACTACTGTTTTTTATTTTGAAATCAGATGGTGGGTCTTGCTATGAGCATCATGACAAAATCTAATCAAGAATCCTAGGTTAGCCTTGGCATAGGAAAAGAGATACAAGAACGCAATGCACCGAGCAGAATCATGTTCCCATTTCGTCAAGTTCACGCAGGGTCGCAGGAGAGAGAAGAAGCTTGGTTGGTTTGCTGGCCTGGCACTGGCAGCGAGAACCGGGCATCTTGGAACAAGATGAGCTGCCTCGGCCCGTCGGTCGGTTCCACACGATTTCGATGGGGGTGGCAACGGAGGAACGCGTCGCCGTCGTCGCAAAATCTGCCGGGGCCACGCCCCCTCCTGCCGAGATGTGAAGGGGCCGTTTGATTCAAAGGAAAGGAATTTTTCTCATATAAATCTTTGTACTACTTCCTATAGAAATTCTAGCATTCACTCCAACCTCTTTTTATAATTCCTTTGTCATCAAACACAAAGTACTATCCAACTAGACATGACATTCCAATAATATGGATTTCTTATTTGTACACTTTTACTATCCTATAAATCAAACGAGGCCGAAATCTCTGGCACAGCGAGACGCCTTGGAATTTTTCGGCGGGAAGTCACGTCTCCCCTGCGGCGGGGCGTAACCGGGGAAGGAAGGCATACGGACAGTGGTGGGCACTTTCAGAGGACTTTATGCTCTTTGCAAAAACAAAATCTTGCATTGTCCTGAGTGATTAGTCAGTGCTACTAGTCCCATGGGAAAGAGCTTTGATACGCTTCGTGAGCTCTAGGCAGCGTTCCTTGCACGTTGACAGCGGAAAAAGAAAGATGATTCCTTGCTTGCTTTGGACTAAAACAGGTTAACCCGGCCTTGTTAGTTGTTAGTACCTCTGAAAAATTACCTTCGGCTACTTGAAAAATACTCCCTCCGTTCGGAATTAGTTGTCCCAAAGTTGGATATATCTAGACACTTATTAGTGCGTAGATCACTCATTTCAGAGACAAGTAATTTTGAACGAGGGAGTTCTTTTTTAGGATTCCTACTTGCAGGGACGGAGAAAGGGGGACGAGCAGGGGCTAAGCCACCCTATCAATCTGATTTTCTTCATAATCATGCTACTAATCACACTTATACTTTGTGATTCTAAGCTATTCTGCCCCTCCAACATGATTTTGCCCCCTCCAAACATTTTGGCTGGCTCCGTCGCTGCCTACTTGATGGTAGAATAGCAAGGATTGATGGCGTCTTCACATTTTCTTAAGCTTGTTAAGAAAGAATATACTCAAATGTCAGATTAAACGAGACCAAATTACCCACAGAAGATAATACATACTCCTCACATTCATGGCTTGCACGGAGCAACTTGGATGTGCATTCAATGTACTGACAGGCAACTTTGGAACAGTATGCAAGTGTTTCATTAGTTTAAGCTTATAAACCGTGGCCCGTGAAGCCTGCACATGAGAGAGAATCATCTCTCTCTTTCCGCGAAGTGGGCGAGCGGCGGAGAGTCCTCGCGTGCGCCGCATCGTCGCTTTCTTTTTGGTCGACAAGTAAAACGGGGTCAAAGTAAGACTTGAGCGGTGCATCTTTTACCGAGACGGCGACGTGGACCGGTCGAAATGTGTTCTCGATTCGGTGGTCGCTCACCGTCGCAGCAGGAGTCGGCGATGATGGTGGGTAGGTACATCGATCGCCTTGCCTCGAATTTACTGCGCCTGCGAGGTATACACACGCCAACGGGCAAATGTGCAGTTATGCCGTTTTTAATTGACGGATTTCCGGCATTTTGGCGGACAATTCACAGATTTCTTTTGATCTTTTCAAAGGAAGCCATTTGACACCACCAAAATACTCCAAAGAAGCATGATTTTTTTACACCATTTCGTAGTCCTGGGATCCACCATTTCGAAGTCCTAGGATCCAAAGAAGCCCTCAAATTACAGCTCGACCTAGAAATAACTATATTTTGCGACATCGTAGTCTGTCATGCGTAACATGGCCAAATATACTTAAAACTGTGGAATTATTGTGTATTTTACTTTTTTCCTCTCGAGTCACACTAGTAGCGAAGACAGAAGAGCTTAGTTATTTGACCGGACAAGTTTGTATTTGTTAAAAAAGTTATTGGGAGGCTCTCTTTTCCCCTTTCCTCATCTCTCCCCCCTCCCCCCCCCCCCCAGCGTCTAAGTGCTCCTCGTGCCCTCCCGGCACGCTCCTCTCCTCCTCCGCCGGCCTCGCCGGTCGGAGTGGAGCTGGAGATGACGATGGCCGGGTTGCTTTGCACAGTTTAGGTCTAGTTCTTCTCGCCTTAGGAGTAGGGTTAGGGTTTGTTGTCTGGTCCTTCGTGGTGAATAGCGAGATGCCGCACGGCTACCCCTTGCTGGTGTTGTTGCCAAGCACTAGCGGGCCGTTCCCGTTGCTCTCCTGCGAGCTTCCAAGGTGGGACGTCGGCGACGGAGTTGTAGTGGATGAGAGTCTCTTCAATAATGGCTAATCTGACCGGTCGTGGAGCCGAGGGGAGGGGATGGTACGGTGCCTTCATCGACGGATCTGTAGGTGGCGTTGCTGGGTGACTGTCGCCGGAGTTCCCGATCTGCTCCTGCGTTCGGTGGAGGGTCTGAAGCGGTCTTCGAAGCTCCAGAGGGTGGAGATGGCGACATGTGGCGCGCCCTCTGCGACCCCTGCAATAAAGCTCGGTCGCCGAGCTCTGATGCATGTTGATCTGCTGGCTCCCTGCCCTCACCCTGTGGTCGTGGTGACAGGCGGGAGACTAATAGGGGACTGGCGACTGTGCGTCTCGAAGCTTGGCGTCGGGATTGTGTGCATTCTCTGGCGTGCACGGCGGAGGCTGCAACACCTGGAGGAGTTTCCAGACGTCGACAACTTCGCGCCGGCGTTATCCAAGGTAACTGGAGCCACTCCTCGGCGAGAAGCGGTGTTTTTCCGCGGCCTCTCTTCCTCCTTTGGGTATCTTTCCCGGCCTCGACGCGGGATTCGTCACCGGGCTGCCCCAAGTGGAATGTTCCCCGGCGGCGGCGAGGGTGCCGGGGCCTGGAGGCCCAAAGAAGCAGCGGAGGCGTGGACCCAGGGACTCCTATCGCGTTTCTTCTTTCTGTTTTAACTTTCGAGGCCCTTGATTCAACTTTCATGTTTGTAGGGGGCCTCTTTATAACGTGTACCTGTTGCGTGGTTAATATACCTTCTAGTCCCTTCGGGCCATTGCCGTTCGAAAAGAAATTTGACCGGGACACGAGAAGATACTTTGCTTGTGGTTGGTAAAGAAGAAAGAAAAAACTTGGCCGGCAGTAGAAGCAAAAGGACCGACGGCGGCCGTCCGGTGCACGTAGACGACACGGACCGAGCAGAGACGGCATGGCACCGGAGGAGGTGCATGCGGTGGCTGCCATGTACAGATGTACGACCTTGTTTGCTTGCAGCTACCGCACGTCTGTGGTGTGTGCCTTGCACAATTCCATCTGTTTTGTTCACGAGTCATGCAACTACAAAATCACTCAGAAAAAAACTCGTGAATTTCATGTACTCAATCAAATGATTTGAATATTGAGTTGATTATTTCGAAAATAATTGTACCCATTTTGTCGGTATATCAGTATCATCCTTTTATGGCACACCATCTCTAAGCTAATAAATCCGGATCCTAGAAAGAAAACAGAAAGATTTGTGTGTGTGTATAGAGTGCGAATGAATGCGACGCACACATCAAACAAATATGCCTACCCTTTTTCATCACTTACGTCGTCGCAAGATCCCCGGCGCGATATTTCGTTTCGGGAAAGAGATACATTGTGGAGTTTATGCGATGGGAAGTCACGTCTCCCGTGCGCCTCAGAGAATTTTGTGCAATTGGGTCGGGTGAGCTCAGGAAAGGTTGGTGCCGAATATAGAGAACACGCAGCAGGACAAAGCGCATAGGCAGACAACGTTCCTTGCACCCGAGTTCGGTACCTTTCCAAGTTTTTATCAGCATCAAAGTGTTTCAATCGAAAGCAGCCTAAATACACCCAAAACTAGCTCGAACGAGATGGTAAGTAGAATCTGAGGAATCATTGGATTTTCGGATCAGACGTGACCCAAATTACCCCCCAGCAGTAAAATATGTGCACTCTTTTTTTTTTTTTTTTGAAACGAGAATCTTCGATTTTCAGATCACATGCATAGAAACAACTCAAAGTGCTTCATTGTCTATTCCCTCATCAATGCTTGCTTGGGCGGAAACCTGCACATGAGAGAGAGAAGAGATAGAGGGATGAGCAAGGAGAGAATCGTGTCATCGTGTGGCAGAGCAGAGGATAAGGAAAAGCTTGAGCGTGCGCGCTTTCGGTCGATTTGGAGGCTGCCGTGTGGAGCCACCATCGGCTTGGACACGGGCATGAAAAATCGCTGTTGCGAAATTTTACCGCAAGGTGGCCGTTGCCTGTTGCTCCCGTCCCGGCACGTCAACGTTGCACATTTTACTGCGTCGGTGACGGTCCACAGCTACCCATGGTCCGTCTAGGGTCCAGATCATGAAATCCACGTTTTGAAGCCGACGTATTCAGTGTGCACACTAGAAATTGTGTCGATTTGTTTGAAAAAAATTAGTCAATGGTGCATGTCCAGACGTCGGCGTTTGAACTAAATTTGGATTGTGCGTGTGCTCTTGGCGCTTTGTTTCAAAGCTTCTGGCAAAGTGAGAAAAGAAACACCGTTTTCCACGTGAAAACTGACCGTTGGGTCGATATGGCTTGCTGCTCCCGTTTGTTCGTCGGCGTTGATCCATCTCTCAATGGACTACACACCAGCCGAGGACTTGTACAGTTCAGCTCATACCGAGAGGAGAAGCAACAAATATACAAGCGGAATAAAACAGCAAAGCTCCGAATCTGAAACTTGGAATATATTTCCATAGCTTCCGACATGCGCTTTGCGGGCATTATATTATCCAGACATATACATTGCTAAAGTGAAGCATATCTAAGAACTGTTTCATTTTATGGTACTTTGTAAGATTCACATGTTATCAAGGCATATACACTGCTTAGTTACACCATGTACACTATGAACACACGTTCCCAGCGAAGCTGCACCGTGCTCCGAATTATCTCAAGTTCCCCGAGCTGCAGAGAGAAAGTGATATCTAGTCAAAACCTTTCCTCCATTTGTAACAAAATTCCTGTCCACTGTTACATCGAAAATGTCTCCAGGCTTGGACAGAACAAAAAAAATCAAGGTCCAAACAGCAGTGAAGATGACTCGGGAATTTGTCAACTGAGAAAAACTCATACAGCATTCTCATACCAAGATGAGCGGACGATTCTTTAAACGACGCTCAAGACAGCGAGGCCGAAGTGCGTACAAAGGGCAAAAATATCCCACACGTTGGTTCAGTGCCTGAGCTTGTCCTAGCAGGGTCCAAATAAGTCTACAGCATATAAGAGGGGACCAATTCAAAGTTCTGTATCACAATAGCACAACGCCTATGCTACGCTACGAAAAAGAAAAGATGGAACGTAGTTTAACCAAGTTATATGTGAGAAATCAATTCACCCTATCAATCATAGACTATGTACAAAGCATATTTGATTAGGTACTATTGGTTGAAAGGTGAATTTGGCCAGACGGGACGACTCTTCGTCAGCTAGGATATCAAGATTCAATGAGTTTTGTCAAATCGAGGTAGTCATCGTCGATTTCTGAAACATGTTGGCGGAGACTTCGAATGGAGATCGTAGAATGGAGATTGGGCGATGGTAGGGGGCAGGAGGCGCAAGAAGTAGGAGGATTCATGAGAGGGTCATGCTACGATTGTAGATTTGCATGCCCCCACTTGTCAGAGCTGAAATAATGGAAGTTGGAAAATGAGTGAACGGACAACCACCAACTAAGTAGGATATGAGCTACTGTCACTCATACGACAATGTCGTTCGGAGACAGTAAGTGAAGGCCTAAACATAGGTTTTCACCCTTAAGTTCACACTGGAACTCCAAGACAACGCCTTCACGAAAGAGGTGACGCACAAGAGTTATCCTTCCCAGATCGGACCAACGAAGACCAGAACCATTTATCACTAGACCCGGTCAATGAAGGCCATATCATTCCCGCTAATTGCATCAATGTTTGCTTGAGACGTGGAACAAATCGACCACCAGGTCTGGATTGGTGAGGAACCTTGCCAAAACGTGCCAGCGTCGTGCTGCCAAAGAGTGTGCCGGAACCGGCAAAAATTATCACAAGAAGCCACTGCCCTACCCTCGCGGCCATGGTGCCCCCTATGAACCAACCGGGGCCATCACCCCGGCTTCCATGCCTCATAGTTATCAGATAGTCCAAATGCCCGCAAAACGGCATGAGACCCTGCCGCCACCGTCCGCAACCGCAAGGCCTTTGACCACAGCATTTTCCGTCGGTGGTGGAGGTCGCCACAGCATTGTCCATCGGTGGTGGAGATTGGAGAGAGGCCGGCTAGAGTTATGGGAGGGGCGAAGAGAGAGACATCTAGGGTTGGGAGCTCAATTACCAATTTTACCGAAGGAACAACACTTCTATTAAGTTAAAGCTCTCATACCAAGAAACATGACTGATATAGCATAGTTTTGCTAACATGGTTTACCTGTCTGCATGTTTTCCTGGCAGGCTTCTAAAAGTTATTGAACTTCAACTGGAAATTTAACCCTTCAACTTTTGAGTTTTCATAGTTTGAAACTGAAGGACCACCCAATTGCTGCTGAGTAAACCTGGGAGATATAAACATTTTAGTCCTTGCACGAAACAAGAGCAAGTGTGAATAACTATCACAATGACACAGGTGTCGGAAAAGAGCTGGGAGGAGCCCTGCCTCACAGTTTGCAATCAACAAATCGAGAAAAAACTAATTGTATTTGATAGAATAGAGGAGACTAAAGGATGAGTTCAAAGCAGTGAAGGACTAACATGTCAATAGGCTACACTAGGCACAGCTTGCCAGTGTCAGGAACCTGCTTTCTTCATCATGTTCCTCCACTTGACCCTCAAGTCAGATGGAAGGCGTGCCCGGTTAAACACATGCCTACCGTATTCTAGTATCTGAACCCATGGAATTGGCCTGTTGTCCCGTGGGTTAAATTTCTCCATTGCATCCTGGATCAGTAAAATTAAAAGTGTAACTATACAGGTTAAGCAGGACAAAGTATATACACGCAATCATCTAAGGAGATCCCTGCTCAGAAGATGGTGCAATATTTCAGCACCTCTAATGAAAATTACAACCAGAGAATGCTTACCCTCAAAGCTGCTTCTTCTTCATCTGTCCAAGAGATCTTCAAGCGCCTTCCAGTTGGTGCGATCGGACCGGAACTGCAAAATAGACACACTCAGTCCTTGGAATTGCAGAAGTAGACATCATAAGATGGTGCGTTCTCAAATAAGTTAGTGCTCGTATTCAAAATAAGTGGATCATCCAAATAGGAAGTTGTGCTAATAAATGTTAGTGTTTAAGAAACTGGCTTCGTGACATAATGCGAGGACCTCATGCAATTAGTATAATTTACTGTTCCCTAAGAAAAGTATAATTATATTACAACTAACCATGATGCTGAGAAAACTCCACGTGAATTTGGAATCATCAATGAATAATGAAGATGGCTTTCTATCCATCATGACATAGTTTTCTCTCAAGAGACATCAGGCATTTTCAGTTTAAACCATCTAAAATACTGAGTAAACTATCCATGTTATGGAACAAATAATTTGGAATAATGGAACTGAGGAAGAGCAATGTAAGGTTCGAACCCTCCCACAACCCCAAATTAGGCTTCATACGAACAAAGAACAAATCTAGGAAAGGAAGAAGATCCATTCTAGCACTTACTGACGGTTGACTTGATATGCATAGTTCCTTTTTCTTGATGGTGAAGGCATGTGTTCACCCTGACGCACAAATGTTTTTCCTGAATTACATGATACCGGTGTTTCCCTTTCTTGCGATCTTGCTTTGTGGTGTCTGATGTTATGCAAATGGGGTAATGATCGCTGGCAAGAGCCATTTAACGATGTAGCTTCTGTTTCACCAGAATTTTCAGATTGGTTAGAATTTGTAAGACCATCCTCTTTGTCAGCCTCATCTTCCTGATTTGTAGCAGAAGGGCCGCATTTTTCATGATATGTATTTCCCGTTCCGTCACATGAATTCTCATTATGATCTTCTTCAGGAGATTTTGTGGTTTCCACTGATGCTCTTTCTCTCGATCGTCAACTTTCTTGCTAATATTCTGGAGTACTGAATGTTTATTCATGTGTTCTGCATCAGAATTCCGAACACAAGGAGCCTTTCCAGTGACTCCCTCCTCAGGACAAGCGCCAACAGGAGCATTTATTTTCTGCTTCTTCCTCTGCTGATCATCCTTTTCATCTATTAAAACAAGCTTATGTGTTTCAGTTTGATGGATATTTTTCCGTTTCAACGAACCATACCCATTCAAATTGCTGGTGGAAGCTCTTGGCTGCACTTCAGGCAGTTGCTCGTCATGTTGATTTACCAATGGCTGTGTGCCAAGGAAAGCAGCGAGGTTCTTCCTAGCTTCACAATATGTGTTCTTTGCTTCTTTACATGCTTCAGTAGCTTTAGTATAGAAGCATACTGGGCAACAAAAATCGTCAGAGTCTTCAAAAGTCACCGATTGACCAAAACAACTCTCATGAGCGGCTAACAAGCAGCTGTTACATTTCAGCAACTGACCCTCTTTACCGCATTTAATGCACAAATCTTTCTCTGAACAACCCCTGGGGAAACTATTTGTGCCTTGATCCTTGATACAGAACGACATTTTGTCAGCAAAGGCATTCAAACTATCATCTGAGGAGTGGACGTGTGATGTTTCCACCAAAAGAGTTTCCTTGTTTGATATTTGTTTTGCTCTTCTTCCATCCCCATCCCCATCCCAAGGAGGGATAGGAACAGTTATACTGCAACTAAGTTTCTGAACATCAGTTGTTCTCTTCGCATTATTCTGCTTGGATAAAGAATTGTCCTCTGAAATTTTATTATGTAAGGCTACACTGCAGTTGCGAGGCTCTGAAGAACTTTGCCCATTCAGCTCCCCACAGAGCGCCATATTCTTTTCAAGAATGCCGCCATCACTAAATGTAGACTGATCAACTTTGTCGGCACCACAGACTTCCAGGTGACAGTTACCATCATTCGGCTGATCATATAACGCAGTATGTTCTTTACTATTCCCTAGCAGATGGTTGGTTTCAGATTCATCTCCTTGAATAGCGCCATTGCACCTTACAGAAGGTAAAACGCCACCAGCTCGCAGAGCCAGTTCATCATGAATTGAATCCTTTTCCACTGGCTGAATGCTTGTACCTTCATAAACAAGATCTTGGTTTGCTTTGTCACCACTGCCATATTGTGGAGAACTCGGATGAGTTTTGCTGCTATTCACTCGTGGAATTATGGTTGTATCATGTGCAGTGGTAAACTCAGGCAAGTGGCTAGCTTCAGATGCATTTGTTGGTAAGACATCACTACTTCTGTGAAGAGCTGGTGCTATTATAACTTTCATGCTACTCCTACATGACTGATTGCTGCTGCCATCATTAGGTGGCCGCACTACGTCATTACAGTGAGACCGATTTGGAGATTTTCCTCCACAAGATTGTTGTTGAACTATGGTAGTATCATCCACCTTGTCGTGCTTCGACAAAAGTTCAGTAATGGTTCCCTGCACAGCTGTATTGCAGCTAGCTGAAGCAGGTACGTCTGCAGCTGACATGTTCCCCTCTACATTTGTAGGACTATTTTCTGGAGACCTGGCACCGACACCAACAGTCTCTATAACATCTTCTTGCAGGTGTTTGTAATACCTAGTGTCAGATATAATTTTTTCCTGAAGAACACAAGTTGGTTCAATTGATTCCTTCAGGATATTTTCTTTCTCAGTTTGATTGACTAAATTTGCCAGGTTCACATGAAGTTTAGCATTGTCTGTAGGGAATCGAGGCTCCACTATATTTAAATGATCATGTTCGTTGTCACCATTCTGCTCCACTCGGGAAGGTAAGGCCATGCAAACGATCTCTCGGTCCACTTCTCTGAGCTAAACATAAAACATGCAGCTTAATTTGTTGAAGAAATCTTTTTCTATGTTTGATTTTGACATAAGCTCTTTAACATACCAACTCAAAACATGCTTCTGGTAATCTAGGCTTCTTAATACATAAATGTTCTGGATATCTTGACTGAAAGCTGGAAGCATATCCTTCCTCGAACTTCCCGAGGTTCCAACCTGAAAATGTTAATACTCATGTAACAAAAGCCTGAATTCATCTGGAAACTGGAAAAGTCTGCGTGATAACCAGATTACATCATTTCTCAGTTTTGAAAATATAGACAGAACTAAGCGCATTAAGATTGTTTCATTACTCAATAAACAAAGTAATAGTTAATAACAAAGATGCACTACTCTCTGCACATAATTATTAATTCTACAATAGATGTGCATGGATCTTTTTACTGCTTATGCAATTGATAACATGAACGATGGCATCCCTGGCTTTCTGCATAAATTAAAGCATTGAAACAGTCCATCTGTAAGAAGCTGCAGCAATTTCCAGTAAAAAAAAAGAAGCTGCAGCAATCTTCTAATTGTTTATGATCCCATATGCATAAGAACAATCTTAAGAATTGACATGATTGCCAGACCCTTACTCGAATAGTTGATGCTAACCGACTGATGGGCACATCATAACATGAGAAAGTTGGCAAGCGAAATATCATGTGCCACATCCCTAGAATACATAAGCTCAGTTAATAATAGGGTCTAGCCATACCGCAACATATTTCCTCTTGCTATTTGCACAAGGAACAGCCACTACTCACAGAGATACAATCATTTAGTGGAGTTGAGAAACATACTTTACAAGTTCTTTTTTAGGTGAAATACTTTACATGCTCTTACTTCAAAGGATGATGGGTGTGGGATCAGATATATTGCGGTGGAGCCTGTCAGTCATGACCAACATTTAGATGGGATGTTCGATGTCGGTCACTGGAAGCACCAAAATCCCAGACGAAATAATATATGGCATCATTAAGGAATGTTTAAACATGAATATTTCAGATTGAATTATCTCTCCCAGGGTCGTTCTTGAATCAACAAAAAGATACAATGAGATTTATTTCTATAAAAAGGAATCTTTAACCTTTTTTCCAATTCCCGCCCTCTAATGTGAGATATAAATGATATAAATTACTCGAAGTCGTTTAACTTTCTTTTCTTTCAACCCATCATGATAATGACTTACGTACTTGGTTTCTCCCAATGTTTCTACCAATGACCAACTCTACACTAGCACAATCCTAAATTCGTAACCCGCATACATATGTAACAAAAGGCTTAGAGTGACTATCTCATGTTCCTTAAAACGCTCCCAAAATGATGGAATCAAGAACCATTGCTACTTAATCAGGTCAACAAAATATGTTTCCTCGGAGAATAAAATGATATTTAACGAAAGGGAGATCGGAAACACGAGCTTGCACATCATAGGGCAGTAATTACCTCCCCGATAATCTGAAGCAGCAAGTCCTCGCAAGAGCGAGTGATGTCAACCCTAAGCATCCCCGCCGGCGCCCGTGATGCCGTGGGCCCATCCCCGGTGGTGCCAGCAGAGAGCTCCTGCAGGCACCGGAGAGCCACCCGCTCCGTCACGGACTCCGGGGCGCCGGCGAGGGACTCCCGCGAGGCGTCCAACAGCGCTGCCGAGCACCAGGAAAATGAAACACGAGGTGAGATCAACGAGGCCGCGAGCGGAAGGGGCGGATGAGTGATGGACACAATTGGGCCCCTCAGCGTACCCATGACGGAGGAGAATTCGAGGGCATCGTCGGCGGCGAGGGCGTCGGCGACCCAGTGGGCGGCGAAGCGGGAGGCGGTTGTGGAGGCGGAGGGGAGCGGCATCGCGAGGAGTGGAGAAATTTCGAGGGAGCATACTGCAAAATCGCCCGTGAAGGAAAAGCTTTGTCGGAGGAAGAAGATCCAACGGTAAGCCGTCTGACTGTCCAGCGCAAAGAATCTCGCGGACAGTGATGTGCAACAAAATTTTGTACAGAAAGTTGCCATGCAAGACAAACAATCCTTATGAGAAAAAAAATTCTAGCAGTTTTTTCAACCTTTTGAACCTCGAATTATTTTATAACCTTTTGAATCAAAGAGGCCATGTAGAGTTGCAAGTGTGATCAACACATATGGCTAATTTAAGAAATTAAAGATACTTACAAAGTTAGAGTCAAGTTTTGAACCTTCGATCACTCAGTACCATCTATAGATGATTAGATTAGATTACTGGACTATAAGGCCTTTCCTAACGGGTCGTTTCTTAGTAGCCATTTCATCTCAGTACACGTCACATGATGCTTGATAGAAGAGTCTTGGGATTCAACAATTAATACCTTTGTTTTTCATCAGCCATCGATACGTTTCCTCTATCTCTTATTACTAGAAAAATACCCTGCGCATTGCAGCGGGAATCCCTTTATAAATTATGTTATGTACATACAAATGTATAATAGGTACGGTACAATAACTTTTCTAACATAATATGCAAAATTCAACTTGTCATAGTCGAATACTAAATTTAATCGACATCAAGACTGTGTATTATAAATTATTAATGTGGATAATAGATGATTAAAAACTGGATAATGTGGAGTTTTCATGTAAAGATTTATAAATATTAATAGAGATGACATGGACAATTGATTGGCTAAGAAAGTGGATGATGTGGATAGCTTGCATGTGGAGATAGAAAAATATTAACTACACTTAGTGGGGTTTTGCTTTATAGAAGTATAGATAGATAGATTAGAGTTTCAGTTTTTCTCCTTGATTGGAGCGCTGGTAGCCATCATTTTGGTCAGGATCATGGAATTCATTTGTGATCCCTATCCAATATGTTTGGCTATCATGAAATTGGACATGTCATTTCATTTAGAATTTCAGCAAATGCATATTATATGTTATACCAATTCATATCCCTAACCCTGCTATTTACTTGCCAAATGAAATAAAATTATAGCATCATTTTATTACTGTCAAATTAAATAGATGGTTGCCACGAGCTGTAAGAGACTAGCAGATCGTAGACTTAATTGGGACGACCAATTGGTATTCGAAAATTCTTTGGAGATGTATATTAACACAATCTTCTCTCCACTTTAACTACCCATCCACATCAGCGCCTATCCTAGGTGGCATACCTTAAAGAACCGGATGGCATAGAGCATTATGGATGGCCTAACAAAAATATGGAGAGTTGTTAATCCTGTACTGATATTGCGCTCAATGAGCTGATATTCACCTTCGTTCGCTTCTTTCTAGGAATTCGGTACAACGGGTCCATAAGGGGTGACCCCCCCCCCCCCCCCCCCCCCAACAAATATACTACTAACTACAAAACTAGCTTATCTTTCGAATGACACATGCAAATTTAATTTTGTTTACATATTTGACTTCCTCGCAATGGGCTCTTCAAAAATGAGTCTTATATTCGATATGTTCAAATTTGTTTCAAAGTTTGAATATATAAAGTTCTTCGTTGTGAGTTGTTCAGTTCGAACAATTTGGACCTACAGTTTATTGATATACCGTGGTAGATCTGAACAATTCTTCCATATTTATGTAAAGAGTGTCAGGCGAGTTTCTCAAAGGTTCTTTTACTTCTACATAGAGTACAGCTGAAGATTCCTTTTTTGAGATGGGACCTGCCAGCTCAGATCCCAACAAACAGCCGCGGACGTGATTTCAGCACCGCGCCGTATCAGCTCGGCGGAATCCACATTCATCCTATACGTAGAGTTCACATTAAATACTACAACAAGCGAGGCAAAATGTATCCCTTTGTCTCGCACGATTCGCATGGAGCATGAATAGAAAAACACAGTACTGGAATAACACGTCCACATAAAGCGGTTCTCTCTCTCTCTCTCGGATTTTTGGCTCCCGAGATTGAGTGATCTTACTGTTTAAAAAATGGTATTTTGAAGTTTCAAAAAATTTAAACAGTTTACGTGGATATATACACACGCTATCTACATATCTGTGTAGTTTTGCTAGATAATAAGTTATATTGTGGGCTACGAAAAAATCACAACATCAGGGTTCTGAAAATACTAAAAAAGAACTTGTCTTACGAGAGCACCGTTTTGGCTCCCGGGAGCATATGCTCCCGGTATTTTAAAAAAAAATCAAAATTATTTGATTTTTTTTTTAAATACCGGGAGCATATGCTCCCGGGTGCCAATGCGAATTTCCGCTTGTCTTACTTGCTACATTTGTCTTTTTTGTGCAGATCACGTACGAAAACATATTTTGCTGCAAATTTGGTCGTACATAGTAGATATGTATCCTTTTTTCAGAATTTTTTGAGACGCAAAAATAATATTTTCAATTTTTTTTAAAAAACAAGATCACTGAGCTCGAGAGCTACAAGTGATTTTCGTTCTCTCTTAGCAATGAAGTAGTATGTGTGCTCAGTTACTGCATGCGTGCTTGTTTATATACTGATAATTAAAGTGGTGTTTGTGCATTTACTAGTGTTTTTTCCGAAGTGGATATCCTCATTTAACTAGTAGTAACAAATATTATAAAAACCAATATAAGCACCTACAAAGAAGAGCCTTGGAGTAGAACTAATACCCCATGTGTATAAGGTAGTGACAGTTATGGTATGTGAATTGTTCTGTACAATGCATATTTCGCTGAAGAACTAATACCCCCATGTGTATTGGGTGTCCTTCATTAGAAAAACAAAAATAAAGGAGATACAATATGGGATGCACCGGCAACTAATTGCCAAAATTACTTTCCGCTCATCGGATTGACAAAGCAAAGTGTGACAATTGACAACCAAGAACCGATCTCCTCTTTTATATTGCAAAAGTAACGAGAGATAAAAGTTTCTGATGTTACAAAACCACAACAACATTGCTTTACAGCAGAGCAAACTGACTCTTCAGTTTGAATCATAGTAGTGCCAAAGTTCAGCTTCGCCCATGAAGTGTTGGTATTTCAGGTTTGTCCCGGGTGGAGTGTATCATGCACATCATCCGAAGGGATCAATGAGAGTAAAATGTATTATATATTTGCTTGGTGACACCCATTATGTCAACATCCGCTAAATCCATTAATTCCAAGGTGCATCGATCTTCAAATTCTTAATTTCCTCCCAACTGCAAGAGAGATGCATATTAGTTATCGGTTTCATTCCTAACAAAATAATGTCCTGCAGTTCATCCTTTAAATGTAAACTTTTCTTGGAGCGGAAATGGTACTGTAACTATTTCCATCTAGTAGCATGTATTTTATGTAATTATGTGAATGGCTACTAAACAAGTAAAGTCGCGTGTACTGAATATTCCCGCGGCAACGTGCAGGTACATCACTAGTTCATGCTATAGTGGCAGCGTGCACAGTCCACAGTTCTAACTGCCCCAATGTTAGTTATGTGGTTACAAAATAGATACCTTGCTATTTCATGACTAACCCCTGGATTAGAAATTTAGAATTTAATGTAAATGGGCAAAGTAGCATTGCATATTCGTATTTTGCAAACATGATAACACAGTTTACCTGTCTATTTGTTTCCTTGTGAGTCTCTAAAAGCTCATTATACTTCAATTGCAAATCCAACTTCTCAGCTTTGAGCTTTTCATAGTCGGAAATAGATGGACCACCCAATTTCTGCTGAACAAACCTGGGATATAATCAGCACGTTTAATCCTAGCATAAACATTGACCGCAAAACAATATTGTATGTCATTTATAGAAATTTAAGGGCTACTGAGCCAAGCTTATGTTTCATGAATATCCAGAGGCAATCATGAATCGTTCATTTTATAGCGGGTCAAGAAAATAAACACGCCAAAATTCAAATCAACTCACTCGACTGCAGATGATGGCTTGTCATTCTCCTCGTACAATGCAACAAGAACTGCAACATGATTAGAGGTAGACATAAGTAGCAGGTCACGTGAACCACAATTTACCAAAGATATACTTAAGGAACATAGCACCAAACCTTTCGTGAGAGTGTCGAGCACACCGCTGGATTCAAGATACTTCCTGAAGCCTTCTTTATTGGCTTCTCTATCCTACAAAGACCATAAACAGTACCATCCAACCATCATTTGGGAAGCAGATGCATCATAAACATGTTGAACCTTTATGGAGATAAGTTTGCCTTTAACTTACAACATGTCAAACAGAGTAAATATGTGATATTATCTGTCCTTTCTAATGCTACAACTTCACAGCGAAACTGAAAGCTCTGTCATACTAGACTGGGTCTATGATTTTAAGCTGAAACTACCCGAGCCAGACGGAAATCAAATTCCTCCAAGCCAATTGGAGAGATTTTCACAAAATTTTCGTCCCAAATTGCACGTTTGACGAACATTGACCAGCCGCCGTCCACATAGCACATTCAGTTACAGATAGAACCTACAAGCCAGTAGCCCAGTACGGTAGTAATTTTCTACTAGACAGTTTATGCTGAATACGGCATTTGGCCACCATGGCTATGCTACACTAATCTCTCCACGGAATCGATACACATCGAATGATTCCGCCAAAGCCAAAGAGACGCAGGCACGCAGCGTACTTCGCTTATCCTAGATCGCGAGGGGTGCTGGAAGGAAGAAGAGTACCATCTCGATCCTCCAGAGGGGATCCTGGAGGAGTTTCGGATGAAATCCGCGGCGGGGCTCGAGTCAGAAGAAGAGGGACGAGAATGGCGTGGGTGGGAGCGCCGGCCGGATCTGCCGCCTTGAGTTGAGCTGGTGGTACTGTGCCGCACTACGGTAGAGCTCGACACGGGATGTGGGGTCTTTGCGTGGATCTGGTCAACGGCGTCGGTGGTGGTGCATCTGCTTGCCCAATGGTCGCTTGATAAGAGCATCTCGGGCGGCCCTCCCAAGAACATTTCCAAGAAAATTGCACATAATACCAACGTTTTGTGCAAAAGTTACACATAACACAGAAATCAGACACCTTTATAGCTAGCCCTAATTATTCGTCTAATAAGTTACATATAGCCCAAAACGTTGATTTAAGGACTTAACAAGGATCTATGTGGGCCCATAATCATTGTACCGTATTTTATACCATGTACCATAATTATACGAGAATATACATCATCAATATTATTTGGATGGTTGAATCTAAAATTTATGACTAACATTTAACAAGACAATTATAGTTACATAAGGGTGTAATCCAGGTTGACACGATTGATACACAGTACTCCCGCAAGTCTGATCCCGCCATTTGTGGACAAATGTTGGTCAAGTGACCGTCCAAGGTCACGAAGGCGGGCATTCCGGCTCCGCCGCTCGCCGCCCCAGCTCCTCCTGCAGGTTCGAGCTCCTAGCCTCGGCCCGCGGCAGCAATGGCAGCAGCTTCGGCCTCGTCTGTCGCCGCCCCCGCGACCCTCACCGGCACCTCCTCCGACCTGATGTCGTTGCCCGTGGAGGCGTTCCCTGCTGGCTCGAGCTCCCAGCCTCGGCCCACAGCGTCGCCGATCACCCTGGACCTTCCTGTTGACTATGTCGTCGACAAGCTCGGCCCCAAGTCGCTCTCACCGGTGAAGCTTGTGCCTTTGCAGTGCTCTGATGTGTTTCCTGTGGCTGTCGACACGTCGAGCAGCGTGAGGCGAGAGGAGGCGCCTTGGGTGCTCGTCCAACCTAGGCGCAGCCGCCGCATGGCCTTCGCCTCTCCGACATTGAAGACCCGTCTTCCCCCTCCTGCTTGGCTGAATAGGAGATGCCACCGTTGCCACGAAGCCGGGAACTGGGCTTCGGTCTGTTGTGAGCCACTCAGGTATAACAATTGTCGCCAATTCGGTCACAAGGCAAAGTGTTGCACGGGGAGAACCGCTCCTCGCCCACCTCCGGTCGAAGTTTGCCACGTTGCGCAGACGCCCGCTGATGCGGCTTCAACAGCCTGTTGGGAACCTCAAGATGAAGATATGATGCAGCGTAGCACCTTGAGAACAAAACCAAGGTTATCGAACCAGTAGGACTTGAGAGACTTCAACTTGATGTCAATCTACCTCGTTGCTTAGTAGGTTGACGTGGACCTGTGCACAGCACAAACAAACCACTTTGCCACAACGAAACATGAAGGTTGTCAATCTCCCCGGCTTGCAGAAAACAAAGGATTAAACGTATGGTGTGGAAAATATTATAAAAGCAAAAATGACCAGCGAGCAAATGATTATGAAAAGCTATGGAAACAGTTGTAAACAATATAAAAAAATAGGACCGGGGTCCACGGTTCACTAGAGGTGTATCTCCAAAAGAAATACATGCTGGGTAAACAAATTACAGCTAGCCGATTGGCAAATTGTAGGCGCATAACATTGCTATCATAACATAATATAGTTCACCGTTTCATTTACTTGGACATTACGTCAAAATACATAGACCGTTATCCAACTGCATCTATGACTAATAATCCAACAGCAAAACATTCTTTTTAAAATCTCAGGCCACACAATTCTGTGGCGCATCCTCCCAGCGGATGCGCCACAGAATCTCAGCATTCTGTGGCGCATGCCAGAAAGGATGCGCCACAAAATTTCTTTTCCCCCACTTACATGTGGGGCCCGCCACGCGCCTGCCTCTTCATTCCAAAATTTCCCCTCTGCCTCCACACGCCCGCGCCAACCGTCGCCACCGCGTCCGCCACCCCGCCGCGCTCGACCCCGTGTCCGCCACCCCGCCGCGCTCGACCCCGCGCCCCGACCACGGCCGCGCCGCTCGTCGTCCAGCCCCCTCCCGTTCCGGCGTCCCCTCTCTCGCCGGCGGCGTGCAGCAGAGAGAAGCACGCGCAGCGACGCCTCAACGCTGCAGGTACTGCTCCTCTCCCTTTACCTCCGCTGTGACGGCACCCTTTAACTCCGCTGCCTCTCCCTCTCCTCCTCCCCTGCGGCTGAGCGACCTCGCCGTCCATGCGTGTAACGTGTTCGACGAAATTCCCCAAGGCCAAGGCCGCGCCCACGGCTCGGACGAACTCCTCCTCTGCTAGTGCTGCTGCTTCGCCTCTAGGCTAGCATCGGAGTGGAGGTCGTAGCAGTAGTAGGCCGTCATGCTTGGCGGCGATGACGAGTTGTTCTTCGGTGGATTTTCCATGTTGCCATAAAATGGTTTGAGTTGCTGAAATTTACTAAGTTAGTATGAATGGTTTGAGTTGTGATAATCTTTGCAACATCAATGCAACAAAAATTCAGTGCTAAAATCTGCCAAATGTGAATTTTAGTGGAGTAATTAGGCTAAGTGCTAGAACTAATCAACCATTTCACTAACACATAGGTAAACTTGTGGACTAAGTGCTAGAAGTAATTAGGCTATTGTGTGTGCATGTGGTAGAAATTAACAAGTGAGCAGTGTCCTTACAACTTGTGGACTAGCTTCAGCTAGTTGCTTTTATCCATGTGGTTTTTTTCTAGATGCCAAATCTATATTAAGTTAGAAGCAAATTAATTTAGTCACAAGTTTTGACTTTTTTATGTACTATGCAGTTTGAAGAGGACCTCGACGCTGCTGTTCCGGAGCTCGTCGACAAGTGGTGAGAAATTATGGATGTGCTGTGAATGGTGTTGATGGATATATATGTGTCCACGACCATTGTGTCGTGGTTGTTTGTGCTCCGACCATCGTGTCGTGGAGATGCCGGCCGGAGATGCCGGCCGGAGATGTGGATTTTTTGTGAAATGCTTGCAGGTACCCCGAGAGGCCCTTGAGATTGCCGGAACATCGATTAACTTCCGTTCCGGCAAATTCAGGTACTCCATATGTCCCTTTTTTAGCAAAGGTCATGCCGAAATTTTTCGTGAATTTTGGCATGACTTTGCTAAAAAAGGGACATATGGGGTATTGCGACTAATGCATGGGCCTGATGACCCACAAGTATAGGGGGTGTATCACAGTACTTTCGATAAATAAGAGTGTCGAACCCAACGAGGAGCAGAAGGTGCTGGCAAGTAGTTTTGATCAAGAATTCACTGTAAAAGCTGGCAGACAGGTTTTCAGTAGTATTCGAAACAGCAGGTAAAAACAGTGCAAGTGAATAAACGAGCGCGGCAACAAATGCAGCGAGTGGCCCAATCCTTTTGAGAGCAAAGGACAAGCCGAGTGTGTTACTTATAAGAGACAAATGTTCCTGAGGACACATGGGAATTTCGTCAAGTGCTTTCGCTTTGTGCAACTGGTTAATCTTCATTGTTTTGATAAGTGTTGTGTGGGTGAATCTATGCTAACGCACCGCCCTTCCTAGGACTAATACGCACTTGTGATTATACCCCCTGCAAGCATCCGCGAATGCAGAAAAGTAATTAAGATAAATCTAACCACAACTTTAAACTCTGAGACCCTACGCTCCCTCGTGCACTATCTTACTAACGGGGGTTCAGGTTTCTGTCACTCCGGCAACCCCTCAACTAGCAAGCTAGGTACACGATGCATTCCCCTAGGCCCATAAAGGTGAAGTGTCATGTAGTCGACATTCACATGACACCACTAGAAGAATGACACCACAACTTAAATATCAAACCATTAAATATTAACGCAGCATTATTTCACTACTAACAACATGACTTCCCCATGTCCTCAAGAACTACAAACTACTCACAAGACATCATATGGATCATGATCAGAGATGATATGGCAATGAATAACAATCTGGACATGAATACCAATCCACCAAACAAACTCAATAGCATCAATAACAAGGAGTAATCAACACCGGGAGAGTTTCCCCAATGAACTAGACAAGGTACAGCCCTAGATGTTACAGCAAGATGGATGTGGAGTCGGTGGAGATGATGGTGATGGCGCAGTGGATGGTGGTGATGATGATCCTGATGAAGTCCAGCGTGATGACGATGACGATGGCGATGATTTCCCCTCTCCGGGAGGGAATTTCCCCGGCAGGATCTCCCTGCCAGAGAGCTCTTTCTCTCTCGGTGGTTTCCGTCCCGTGGAGGCGGCGGAATATTTCGTGGACGTACCCCCCGTGCTTAGGTTTTCGGGAGGCAGATATACGCGAAGAGGCAACCTGGGGGGTGGACCCAGGTGGCCACGCCATAGCTGGGCGCGGCCCACAGGCCAGCCGCGCCCAGGTGTGGCGTGGGGCCCACCTGGCCCACCTGGCTGCCTCCTTTTGGCTGCCTCCGGCATCTGACATTGTAAGACCCCCAGAATTGGTTTCGTGATTTTTGGAGTTCCGCTGATATGCTGACTTGACAACGCTTTTTCCAGCAGAAACCTGACTCCGGAAGGATAATTCCCAATAATCATCAAACATGCAAAATAAGGCAAAATAACATAAGTATCATGTATTAATATGAAATATAAGGATAGATAATGACAAATTATGATATAAAATAGTGATGCAAAATGGACGTATCAGGGCCGGGGTATCTTAGTACTAAATTAAGTGATTTTTTCTTATATTTCTTGTACTAGCTTTTTGCCTCTTTTTAATGCAGTGCAAACATGTCGGAAGCCGGCCATTCTAAGCACATGAGCGTCGAAGAAGAAGCTAGACTTGCCAACAAGTCGTTCTGGCAGATGTCCCAGGAGATGGAGGAGATGGAGGAGGTGGAGGCCGCCGATGCTGACAATGAGCAAGAGGACCGGGAGGAGGACGCTGAAACCACAGATGGAGTTGCTAGTGGCGGTCATGAGGAGAACACCGGTTCAGGCATGGGACCCAGTTCGATTGCATGAAGCAGAAGCATGGCAGCGTGAAGGATGCCTTCTACGTCCTCCATCACATGAAAGGGTTTGTCCGGGATGCACTGAAAACAAAGTTGCCATCTAGTCTCCGAGAATGGACCAAATTTGCGGGGGAAATCACCGATGATAAGCTTAGAGAAGACTTCCATCTCATCCAGATGGAGTTGTCGCAAATCGTCTACGACGATGTTGTGACATCAGGGGGGGCCTTCAACAAAGCCAATGGTAGGATAAATCATGCATACTCGCAACAAGTGCTTCTTTATTTTCTTTACTATAGACTTATCATACTCAATCTATTTATATTATTAACCTATATATATATATATATACCTATATTAACACTGCACAAATATTGACATGGTTGCAAATATGAACACTAATACATGGTTGTATCCATCTCCAGGGTTGTGTCAGAGGGATATCGAAGAACACCTAGCTCTGCAGAATGACAGTAGGACGTGGACGACGAAAGATGGCTACAAACCGTTCCCGGCGCCGCTCAAGAAGAAGACTCCATGATCATGCTCCTGCTCTTGCTCACCATCATCGCGGCTGTTCTCTATTTGATCATAGTTTAGGCGGTGACAACTTTATTTGTACTATGACTTATGTGACATGAGATGAACTTTTGTACAATTAATTTGGCATTTATCACTATATGTATGTATCTTGGGCTCTAAGTGATGTGATGATATAGTATAACGTGTCTGTTTTAATACCGTGTCAAAATATATTACTGTTTCTATTATTTTCTGTATAAATATTGTAATATACCTGTATTATTGTCAAATACAACAAATAATCGATAATACATCAAATAATTTAGTGCTGCACGGTAAATAATTTTGTGGCGCACCATATTCTGTGGCGCACGAACAAAGTGCGCCACAGATAAATTATTGTCAAATACAGCAAATAATCGAAAATATTTCTGTGGCGCATGGAAAAAAGTTTAGTGGCGCACTGTGTTCTGTGGCGCATGCTGGAAGTGCGTCACAGAATTGTCTACTTTCTGTGGCGCACGGGCGTGGTGCGCCACAGAATAAATATTTTTGTGGCGAAGATTCTGTGGCGCACCCACCATGCGCCACAGAAATATTTCTGTGGTGCATGCTAGAAGTGCGCCACAGAATTGTCTACTTTCTGTGGCGCACGGGCGTGGTGCGCCATAGAATAAATATTTTTGTGGCAAGGATTATGTGGCGCACCGACCATGCGCCGTAGAATCCAAAAAGGGTGCGCCACAGAAAGCCTTTTCTGTACTAGTGAGTAATAATGTAAAGCACATGAACTGAATGAAGTGATCCAAAACAATGGTCTATAGTATAAAGTAAACAATGATTAACCATGTACATCATCTAAGCAAAAAAAATCATGAATAGTACTTTGGAGACTTGAAACTATAAAACTTGACATAACCGTTAGCTCTCAAAGCAACATTCTTTCGTCAAAAGTGTTTGACCAACACAAATGAAGATTTAAGTTTCAGCAATGCTTCAACTTTCAACATATTTATCTCATGATAAGGTCAATACAAAGTTTCACGGTTAGGCATAAAGATAACATGTAGTAAACTTGCACCACAATTGATACTATGTGTTTGCTTGACGGGTAAAGATTGGAATAGGAAGACTGACTCAATATAAAAGTAAAACAAATACCCTTCGCAGAGGGAAGCAGAGATTATTCGTGTGCTAGAACTTTTTGGTGTTTGAAAACATATAGAGATATAAAAATAAATTTTGAGAGGTGCATACTATTGTCAACGAATGGCAGTGAATAATGCATTACTACATTTGTTTAGCAGACCTTTAAGAGCGGCTCCCATTGAGAACGTTATTTCTGCAGCAAGCAGATCATCCCTCTTATCTCCTTTGTTTACACATGCAGATGTTTTACTGAATTCTCAGGAACAAAATGCGAGGAGAGTTTTTGGTGAAAGTTGGAATTTATCTTTTATGGGGCTGGGCACCCCTTTGCCAGCCCTTTTTGCAAAATTATAGATGAGCAGATGAAGCATGCAAGTCCTTGGTAAAAGTCTGCTCAACAAATGCAATAAGACCACCCACTACTTCCTCACGAAGGCAGCAGTGGCACAAAAAAGATGTAATAACAAGTTTGAAAGCTTTAAAGGTAGCACACGAAAAATTTACTTGGAGTGGCAGGAAATACCACATGTAGGTAGGTATGATGGACACAAATGGCATGGATATTTGGCTCAAGGTGTTCGATGCACGAGAAGCATTCCCTCTCAGTACAGAGTTTTTAGGCTTAGCAAGGTGTCAAGCAAACACATATCATCAACCCAGTACACGAATGACCACATGAAATACATTAATCATAACCATTAGACTCTTCACTGTCTTCCTTGTTAATCAAAACATTCCTTTGCAAAAAGAATATCTAGACTTTGGAACTACCAACCATGACAAACTTCATAACTCTAAACTTTACGGTAGTTCTCCACTAATTAGTTTTTAAGCAAATGATCCACAAGTTTAAGTATTACTCTACTTGATATCTCAAAACAATTGACAAGTATCAAATTATTCAAGACAATGATCTACAAGATTATGTAAGCTTTTTCTCTTTTTACCAATTCCTACATGATATTTTCCTTTCAACCCCAAACACCAATCAACTTATTTGAACAAACTCTCTAAGAAAATATGAATGAAACACAAGAGAGTACTTCCTACCTACAAGAAACTAATAGCTCTGAACAAGAGATACATGAAAAACAAGAGCTAGAAGCTTAAATAATGAAAAACAGAACACTCAACATATATAAGTGAAGAACAGGAGTATTCTATGAAAAAGCGGAGCGTGTCTCTCTCCCACACAAGAATGCTAGGATACAACATTGCAAAGACCAGCAAACAAAACAAAACTGAAAGCAAAACAAAATGATGCTCCAAGAACAACACATATTATGTAAAGGAATAAAAATATAGTGACATGGGATCGACCTGATAATTATTGATGAAGAAGGGGATGCCTTGTGCATCCCCAAGCTTAGACGCTTGTGACTTCTTGAATATTTTGGAGAAGGTCCAGGGGAGCCTCCCCAAGCTTGAGCTTTTATCCATTCTTGATCTTCTTTCATCACCTCTTTCTCTCAACACTTGAAAACTTCTCCACCAAGCCATCCCAAAGTGGGCTATGAGGTGCCGAACCCGATATTTAAAAAAATAAACACTCGCAAATTTAAGTAAAAGAGTCAAATTTCATTGAAACTTAGACACATTAGAACGAAATTAAAATTAAAACCTAATCTAGCGCTGGGAGACGGCTCGTTGGGTCCGGCCTCATCGTCGTTGGCCGCCGGGCTAACTACGTGAGAGCGTTCATGCTCCTCGTCCTTATCTAGCGAGTTTTAATCACAAACCATTAGTAGTGCATTACTCTTAAAATGTGTTAAAATCAACTAGACGCAGAAACTTTATGGTACGAATTACGAGATCGCCAAAATGTATGTGTAGCTCCGGTTTCTATGTGCATGGCCTTTGCCGCGACCTTAACCCAATTTTTTTGGGGTAATGTTAGCAGGAGAGGTGCTAAATTCATTGAACATAGATAAGATTGATCAAATTTATGAGGGAATCTAGACCCAAAAACAATATAGATGGCATCTTTCTATTTATAAAGCACAACCACAAACACACAACAAGGGAGAGGGGTCGGGACACAGAGCCACTAGACCGGACCGGTTCATCACTTAAGCAAGATAATTCGGAAGCACAACCCTAACTCTAGAAAGACATGTCAACGTACAACCCACCCATAACGCCTAGAAGAAATAGTGGTGAGTGGACGGCAGGACCCAACCGGACCTAAGAAAAGCATCGTCGAAGAGATGTCGCAACAGTGTACATTGTGCCATAGAGGCCCACTCTCCAAGTTGCGGCCAACCTGACTCCAACTGCCGCCCTAGAACTCCTCGAGCAACGTAGACAACACCTCTAAGAAGGGAACGATGTCGTAGCGCCGACACCACATAAACCAGCAAGCTGGACCTGGGGTTTCCCGTTGCACAGGAGGGGACATGCCAAAAAGGGCCTAGACGACACCTTCAAGAAGGTGACAACGCCCGCAGACGTCACCGTCGTCCGCAACCGCACGGGGATTTCTCCCACCCCTAACATCTACCCCACCGCCCGCAACCACCGGAGCCAATGGCCGTACACATTATCGACAAGAGGCCAACACTTTTCATCGGTGAGGGAGGCGATGACCACCTCAAGCATCACCCAGTACATCCCCACGTGCTACCGGTCCTTCTTCCTCATCCCCGCATTGGACAGTAGGAGGCAACACCCGCCCACACGATGACGCCATTCTTCGGCCTCGAACCACCATCACCTCGCCCTATCACATGTCGCAACAACGCAGGTCTGTCGGTCCTCCATTCTTTTTACACGTCTCCCCAGCCAGCTCAGTGCGCTACCAGCCCTTCCTCCTCCTCCCCACACTAGACCGGAGGATGCAACAACCGACGGTGCCATTCTTCTCCCGTACTGGATGGTTAGGGTTGAGGGGGGCTCCGGAGTCACTCGAGTAAGAGCAACCTTGGAGTGAGTTGCGATCTTAACACAATAAGGAAACACTACGACCGGAAGCATGTGCAGAAAAGGTGGCACTGCCCTGCAACAAGGGTTACGATGATCGAAAAACACACGACAAGTGATGTACGATGTACGCGCCAAATCCAAGAAAAGTATACATTCTTCTTCCTGAGATCTTGTTCTCTCCAAACGAGCTATGACCACGCGCAGGAAGGCACACGCACCTACAACCTCGATCATCACCCGCACCCCACTTAGGACCTCCCCCGTCGCAACGGTACCACAAGCAGCTCACTCCCTTGCAACCCCCTTAGGTTCTCCCCCGTCGCAACGGATACCGCAAGCAGCTCACTCCCCCGGGATCTCCCTGTCGCAACAACTACCACAAGCAGCTCACTCTAACCCACTCCGGGTCTCAATGCCTTAGATTTAAGTTGATTTTTTTAGGAACCACGTCATCACCGATAGGGGTGGGCAGAAAAACCGATGACCGAAAACCAAAACCGAAATGCCCGAGACCGAAAAGATCAAAAAATTGGGTAATTTGAAAGACCGAAATTTGTTCGGTAAATTCACTCATTAGTTTCCGGTAACCAGATGGAGCGAATTGACCGAACAAACTTTACGTGAGAGCACCCTAACAGCCGAGTCTCCACTCTCTGGGACGTCATCCAAAGGGCCATCCCAGCACAGCCTACTATAGACGCTTCTTTCTCGAAAAATGATCTAGTCCGCCACTCTCCCAACTCCTTGCAACCTATGAACTGCGTGAAGTGCATAAATTGTGATTACTATATTGTGCTAATATTGTACGTTGAACATTTATTCCTGCCAGTTGATAACAATATATGTACTAAAAAACTGTCCAAATTATGGTTGAATTGTTGCCAATTTTCATGCTAAACATTGTCCAAGTTTTGTGCTGACAACATCTACCATATTATTCGGTCATGACCTAACCAGAACCCGAATTATCAGGTAGAAAAATAGACGAGTATATCTCAGCTTCATTTTTCAAAACGGAATTTAAAATATATCGTAATACAAAGACCGAACGCCCACGCCTAATATTTGCCGACCTACTTCTAAGCGGTCGTCCGGTCATGGACATGTTGTTGAGCCATCCTTCAACAAACCACTAGTCACGACAGCACTGTACTTTACACTCAAAATTGCAGTAGACAAATGAATTCTCCTATAGCATAATCAGTCGTCACAAAGATTCAAAAGAATAGGCAGTAAGCGACTGATGGTTATATACAATGGGTTCCTTCGGGTTTTATCTCCCCCTGAAAGCAACTACACTGGGTTTTTTTTTTTTTTTTGATGTAAGGGTATATTTTGTTTTTATGTGATAAAAACGAACAAAAAATAAGCATAACAGTCTTCAGTTGTTGCGATTCCGAGGATGTACAATTGTGCTTCCAGTATGTCAAAACCCTGGAAGGAAAAAAGGCGAGCTGAGCAAGAAAAGACATGGTAACTAGTTTGAGAATCCAAACAAGAACCCTAGCCAAATTATTCCGGGATTTCTCTAACACGAGAAGACAGCTCTCTGACTTGATTCTCCAGCCGTCCTGGGTGGCAGAAGAAATCGGTGAATACTCGTCTTTCTTGCTGCACATTGCGTGAAGGCTGTTGTAACATCTGCAAACCAAATGTAAAATATGAGAGTGATGACTGAATCCATATACAGAATTACACCTAAAAGGCTAAAACTGTCGAGTATTAGCAGCGTGAGCAAGTAACAGCTGTAAAGTACCTTGGCCTTTTCATCTCGAGCCATCGTTACTTCATTAACAGAAGCAGAGACTTCGTAACTGATCATTTCTAATTGTTCAAGTGCTTGCGCCAATGGCTGAGTAAAAGGGTAGAAAAATGAGAAGAGAATGTACCCATGTTGTAAATTTTGGTAGCATATGTGTCACTGGTACAGATAAAAGGGTAGAAAAATGAGAAGAGAATGTACCCATGGTGTAAATTTTGGTAGCATATGTGTCACTGGTACAGATAAAATCTGCTCAAGTAATTGGATCATCCTGCATCTGCAAAATGATGAAAAGGTATGAAGTGATTGGAACAAAGGTCTAACATATAACTCTATCGGTAGGAGCTAGCCAATGTGCCATTCAGTTTTAGTGTGACTCTCCTGTTGCTAGTGTGCAGTAAGGGATTAAACCACCGAATACATGAAGAAAGGTAAACTCACTGTTCATCAATAAATCTTCCCCGTTCACGCGGAAGAACATTTTCAAGCTCATGTTGATAATAGCGCAGCTCATCCCCAGTTCTGATATCTGCTCAACCAAAGCATATGCTGAAACATATGTTGGTCTCATTGTCTGAGCACCTACAGAAAATGAAAAGAATGAATTATTCCACCTTCTGATAGATAACACTGTAAGCTTTGTGAAAACAACTGGCTTACCTGATTGACTGCTAAGAATATCCCTCACGGCATGGAGAAAAGTATCCCGGTCATCAACAGACCCTTCTTCAATCATGTCGGACGCAGCTTGACCAAGTAAATGATATCGGTCCTATGTATTGTGCGGTATATACTCTATTTTATAAGAATGTACAAATTAAGTGAACAATAACAAGCTAAACAACATCGTGAAGGTAACAGATAAAATCAGCAAACAGTACCAGACGGGCATTGACAGCTGATAAGTAGCTCTGCAGCTCCGTTTCTATAGCTTTCAGCAACGAATAGGCGCCCGAAATTTTTGTTCGTCTTTCAAGATGGCAAGCTATCTTCAGAAACTGATGAGCAGCAAGCTGATTAACCAAATGATTGATGAACTGCGAGAAGGAAGAAATGTCTACATCAACACTTAGTTTGGTAGGAGGTTCGTTTCTACCGAAACAACTTAGTACTAGCATGCTACCCTTTTCTGCTGGCTTATGTAGCATTCCTGACGGTGAACCTTCAAGTTATGATCCCCTAGAAGGTCAAAGTTAGGAAAATGAAGTACCAATCTCAGTACTGCAAAAGGCTTTCAAATGCTTATTGGGTCAAGAGATCACACCTTGCAAAATATTTGCACCCTCAAGTCGAGCCAGGTCAGCACACAACATTGCAAGTGTCTACAAAAAGGACAATCAAAATAGGCCATTAATTTTTACAGTCCAGGTCATAAAATGGAAATATGGTTGGGTAAAGTATAAGATAGCTACATGGGTGAAGCGTGAACTATGAATGAAGGACACAAGTTCCTCAATCGACAAATCAGCTAACATGCACATGGTCTGTAGTTACACTTCCTATGAACTTTAGCTTCATTGATCATTCATCTATTTACCCAAGTGAAGCAGCCATGAGCTCGTGATATGTCCAGGAAAATCATTCCCACCGTCTCTAACATTTCTATTACGTGGCGATGCCTATGACATGTAATTGATAGATGCACATAATTGTTGATATGAATAGAACATTAACTCAAGGTATCAAGCAGTCTCTGAAGCATCCATGGACGGAAATCTTTAGGCAGTTCATGATAATATCAAGAAACAAAAAATTTGTGTTTGAACTTACATCGGATAGGCATCCCTGCACTTGAAGGGAGAGATCCTTAAGCTCATGGTAAGTTCAGAGTTTCTCCTCCTGAAAACCAAATCAGAAAATCCACAGAACCACAGATACATAAATTATGAAATTTTACAAATTTAAACAGCACATGCACTCATTGCGGTAACATACAATTGGAAAAAAAGTACATACATCCTAAACATTCAGGACTAAAAATGAAGTGTTGTCTACAATATTGTGTTCAAACTTTACGTGTGTCAAATTTCAAAGCAAGTAAAATGACAAAACCAGGAACCAAGCAGTTTTCCTTTTAGGTGGTCAACAAGGATTGTACCATGTTCTCAAATGTTCCGTTCTCAAATAATGATTTCATGCCACTTCAATATCATGCCTCTTTCGAAAAAATATAGCATATCAGACATACCTTAGAGAATGGATGTCTTCATGAATATATGACTGTTGGGATGCCAACTGAGCTCTCAGCTTTGAGAGTGTAGCCTCCTCCTTAGCATATTCTACTTGTGCTTCTATGTACTGCCTTCTACTTTTAGCAAATCTGTTAACAAAAGAGAAGCATTAGTACAGCAAGTAGACTGATTCTTCACTTTGATGGTAACTATAAGATAGGCTGATTGTACAGCAAGTAGACTGATTCTTCACTTTGATAGTACAGCAAGTAGACTGATTCTTCACTTTGATGGTAACTATAAGGTAGGCTGTGGAAAGATATGAACCAATGCACATAAAAGAAGAGCTATATATCAGAGTTCATGTCATGTGGCCAACTAAAGAAACATATTGATTAATTCTATCTATCATACATGTCTAATTTTCCAGATGCATATTAAAACACAGTAGCGAGCATAAATTGATAAGACACTCTGGAAGCAATAGGGGTAACGTTGTACCAACAGGGACGAATATTCCACATGCACTTATGCAGATAGGGGAGGTTGGAATGCAGGTCGGGGCTCCATCAGTAGCAAAACTAATCTCAGAAATGAAGTCAAGGAAGTGTTTAAGAGGTTGATGTCCATTTGGAGAAGAACAAACTTATATGCTAACTTAAATGGCTTCCAAAACTGCAAATAAATGCTCCTCCATTTTAAAATTTAATGGCGAGCACACGCACGCGCACGAGCGTGCGCGCGCGCACACACACACAACGCACATCTGAGCACGTGCGCACACACATACACAGTTACTGATCTAGGTGGAGACAGGACAGGTGACAGGAACCATAGATTATGTTTTCTGATGGTACAAAATTAAGATAAATACAACCTAAAATGCGCTAGTTTGCAGTAGTAAGCCAAAAAATAATAAATCGGTGCAATTTACAGTAAAAAAAAGCTTACATTGAATTAATTCGCTTCAGTTCAACTACCAAATGATGATGCTTTTCAGAATCTCCTGCACAAAAACAAATAGGAAGGAAATTTGGTTATCGCAATTCACTATGGCATAAGTCGCTAACCTGGATAGAGGAAAACTGCAGGAAATTACTGAGTATGACTTCATGGTGAAATTCAAGTATACATATTATTTAAGATATCAACAATAGAGTACACAACAGCCAAGCCAATAATGGACCAGTAAATGGAGAAGATGTACTCTTGTCTTCTTGATTTAGAACAAGCTGAATACAGGGAGACGGATGATACATAGCTCCATTCAGAAATTAAACTCAATTTAAGCCAATTAAGCTTAATCGGCACTAAAGATGCACACATGGGAAAACTCAAAACAAGTAGGGTTACCTAAGCATGACATTTTTACAAGAGAACTTGAGGTGTCAAATAGAAGAAGATGGTCAGTTTTTACTAGTTCAGTCATATGTTGGTTGGGCCCATAAACTGGGACTTCCAACATCAATAAAGTAAATTATAAGGCATCCTTCTTTCATAATACATATGCTGGCACATGAAAAAGGATTTATAGCTTTTCCAATACATGTATTCAACAATAATAGTGGCATATATTAAAAATAACATAGCATATAGGGGACTCAAGGAATATTAAGTGGTAAGAATAAAATAATACAAAAGAGAAATATCAAAACCATTATCTGCTTCTGTTGGTACCAGAAAATAAGAGTGTATAAAATGTATGGAGACACTCCAGACAAGAAAGTTGTAATATGATAATGATCAAGTAAAAGAATCCTCACCCCTTGACACGTCTTCTTTGGCAACAAGATGGAGAGGTCCCTGTAGAAAACTTGATTAGCACGTAACGGAAAATGGATGGTCCTAAGTCTGAACAGTAACAGTAACTTTAGCCTAAAAATATTTTTGAAATATACGTGCATTGCCCACATTTCCCATAAGATCGAGCTTTTAGGTGAAATATTGGTGCGTAAAACTAAATATGGTATTAGAGTCAAGAGGTCTCGAGTTAAAGACCTGGCTAGCGCAATTTAAAATAAAATGTTGCTGCCCACTTTGAGTCTCCTTTAGGTCTGCGGCAGCCATATGAGAGGGGGAGTGTTGAAGTATAACAGTATAAGTGCATTTCCCATCTTTCCTCATATGTTTGACCTTAACTCAGCATAAAAATTTAGCTACTCTACATCCAATAACAGACCTGTTATTCATTTTGTAAGGCTGGCAATCTATCATGATTTTGTGTCTTACTTATTTCGTATCAACATAAATCATGATGGTGCAGTAAACTATCGCAGTATGGTAATTTTCTCTTTTACTATAATGTTTCAAATTAATATTCAAACAAGGTATGAATCACTGATAATTACTTCAAAGAGAAGAATGAGTTGGGATAAAGATGGGTTCAGTTTAATAGTTAGAACAGGCACCAGTGAATGAAAATCTTAGCGACTTAACCACACATAAAAATCCCCATGCATCAACTCCTTTTTTTTTGACGAAAAACAGCCAGCGCTGATTTCTATTAATTAAGGAGAAGGCAAACGGAGTACAGGTAAGCAAGTTAGAAGGTGTCAAAAGTTCAGACTACATCTACAGTTAGTAAAAATACAAGATCCTAATCAGGTGGAGCCGGCAGCCAGCAGCTCCAGGAAGGTGAGCACGCCGCCATTCACGCAGCTCGTCCAAAATTGCACCAGAAATTCTAGCCGGAGCAACCGCCTTTGATTTGAAGACACGATTATTGCGCTCTTTCCTTGTAAATTGTGTGCATGGCCATGTAAGGTTTTACAGCCGATATTTGCGTGTTTTGTTACACATAATGCAGTTAATATAGGAATGGTGAGATCATGATAGAAGCACACCTTTTCAAACTTCTTAGTGAACCATTTGTTTAGTTCTCCGGTACAAGCTAAGTTATTGATTACATAAGACTGGAACTCACAGTATGACAGGTAGATCCCAATATCTGCAATGAACAAAATGAAATTCAATTCAGAAGATTAACAATAAAATGAAGACAATAATTAAAGATGACACTAAATATAATGGCATTTCCATACATGCAAATCAAAATGGAGATGTCAGGTTATCAACGCATGTCAATCTATGTAACGTGAAGTGATAAGATGTGCAACTTAACATGTGAAAAGCAAAAGTAATACCAGCTTCTGAATGATAGTAGGACAACTCCTGTATGGTAGCAACAAGTTTTCCAAGTACAGCATTCATCTGAAGAAAGGCGGAAAATTGGAAAAATTAACTGTCACAGAGCAAAATTTTCTATTATAAGTAAAGTACTGCAGCGAATTCTACAAGAACATAACAGATAGAACGAACCATAGTCTCTATTTCACACCTAGTCCTAAAATTCCATAAGACAGGAGGATAATATAAAAGAACTTCAACATGTGTACACATTTGCGGAAACCTGAAGACCAGTAAACTCTGTTCGCTGTCTGCATTTCTTAACATAGCTCTTTTTAGTTTTACTCTACACAACCACACTCCCCGCCTTAAATAACCACAAGTGATAGCTAGTTACAAAGTATTTCCATGCTCCCTGTGATTATAAATCAGACAATGAGTATCATGAACTGAATGCTTGGTCGTTCTTCTACAAAGAACGACACTGCACCAGGTGTTAGTGCCTGGTTGGTCAAGTTCTTTTTGTGGGCTGAAGTCAGGTATAACTACGATGGTCTAGTGTGAAATCCAGACTATAGTTATCTAACAATATACTGCAGGGAATGGTACAAGGACAGTATGGTATACTGGTTTTCAGGTTGACAAGATAAGGGAATAATTTACCTCTAAACTTCTCTTAGCAAGTTTCTCATCTAATCTTGTAAGTTGTCCAGTTGTGCTAGTTTTAGCAGATCCACGGGACTTGTTTCCCTGGGTGATGGTGGTACCTTGCGCTGTAAGCAAATCAAGCTGCCATTCCAAAGAAGCAAGCTTCTTTTCCAAATCAGAAACCTCAGCTCTAAGCGCATGTTTTGAATCACTAGAAAGTAGAAGAAAATCCCTGATCAGTGAAGAGATAAAAACATACCCGTTGCAAGCTAGGGCTTAATGATAAAATGGAGCAAACCCTGTGGACTAGTCCTCTTCTCTCTTTTTCTTTTCTAGTATGGGGCTACTATTTTACTTGCTAGACCCTCTCATATGTAAATCCTACTCGATACAAGAGTATGTGTTACCGAAGTTAGCATCTCAGAGATTTAGGCAGTGTTTCCATTATATAATACATGGAAACGTACTATGTATATCTACAAATAACATACTCGATAAGACAAAAAATGATGGAGAAAAACAGAATAAAACACTTCCATATAAAAAGAAAAGGTATACAACTGTACTCTGCACATGCTGTTTCTGCAAGTGTTGGTGATGGAAAATAACAGGGAAATGCAGCTCAAAAGAACAGGGGCACATAATCACAGTTGATTCAGTTCTTGTATAACACGAGAGCGACATGGCATACCGGATGTCTCCCAGACTTTCTTCTGACAGGAATGTGTATTCCTGATTCTCTCCTATTTCTGAGAAGACCGAAATACTGTCGAAAGCGGAATCCAGGTCCTCCCCCTAAAAAGGGTACTCGTATCAGGAGCACATCTCTAGCAGGAGGCAGCTATATTGCAACAAACGACTAGCACTGTATAGAAAATTTTGCCAGAAGAAAACATACTACTCCACTAAATTGATAGTCGAGCTAAGTTAACTGAACAAATTGCGGTAAAAATCTTTATACCTCCAGAAGCTTCCCTTCTAGTTCAAGTTGTTCATACCTGCAAAGTTTATAAAACAAGAACACCAGTTTAAGCCTCAGAAGCAAGAGAATGCGCACATGAAAGCCAAGAACTTCGCCTAATCCAGGTTTTTGTGTGTGATGATAATATGGGATTGAACATCACAATTTATACAGTGTCATGGTAGTACTCTGTACTTTGCTGCATCACATTCCGAAGCATGTGCAGACAAGTGCAGTTGTGTGCTTTTCGCACCCAAACCCTCCACTTCCGAAAGCTTCACAGATAACTTTGTGCACTGCACGAGAAATATTATTTTGAATCCAAACCCCATACTTCTCAAGCTAATCCCAACCCAAAACCCCACCCCGAAAGCCCGGACAGCGCCTCGCGTTGCCATTGCACGTCCCACAGTTCAGACCTATGCCCCTCCCATCGCGTTCGAATCAACCAACCCGGGCATCCGCGCTCCGCGGCGCCGGCGCACGCTACGATCGGAGAATTATAGAAAGGGTTGGCGGGACGGATGGGTGCGTACAGTTCGAGGTCGGAGGCGGAGAGGACGTTGGCAGGGCGGAGGCGGGCGGCGATCCACGCGAGCACGCGGCGGGAGTCGTCCCCCTGGAGGAACGCCCAGTCGAGGCTCTCCGGGTCGAGCGGATCCCCGCCGTCGAACCCCGCGGCGGCCAGGGCGTCGCAGAGCTGCTTCGCGCTCATCGGCGGCGGCGGCTCGCGTTGATCGATGCGTGTGCGGAAATGCCGAAACCCGAAATGGGAGGACGGTGGGGCCCGCGGGAAGGGCAAGGAACTGGTGGCGCAGACGAGATGGAAATGTCTCTTTTTTTGTTGTCAAAACCAAATGAAAATGTATGTCGGTTCATGTGTCCTCACTCGTGATGCAACTTTTTTGCACTCGCCAGTCGTAACGCAATTTGTGTGTGAGTGCAAGTGAGTAGTACTATATCTTTATCTTGTGTGTATAGTCTGATTTGTTGATTGAACATACATGGAGTATACATATATTAGAACGATACCCCGTGCATTGCAGCGAGTATCTTTTTAAGAATTCTAATAAAATATTTAAAATTTAAAATTGCCTATAGCAATATGCAAGATTAACATAGCAGTCGAGAGGCTAAATTTAATAGACATGAAATATATGTGTATTTTACAATTTAAAGGTCACTATGGTTTACCGTTGTATAGGGACGAAGCTAAAAAAAATGGCACCGGGATCATCACTATAATCTCTTAATTTCATTGGAGTCATTCTCTATAAATTTACACTAGCTAATGAAGTTTAGTGAAGGATTTTGCTTTTTCCATTGGTGTCAGCTGACACCACTGGCCTAAAGGCAGCTCCGTCCCTGCTGTTGTACCTGATCGACATAGATAAGTTAAAATCAACGGGTTGAAAAACCCCTTTGTGGTGGTTCCTCTCACGAAACTTTGCTGGCAAAAGACATCTGCATTTTGAACATGCCTTGCAAAATATCGCTCCACAGAATCAACAATGATGACTTCCACGAGTGATAGCAGTGAAAGAAGCAGCACACTGCATGCAAGAGTTAGCATAACTATCGGGTAGCCATTCTGGTGGTTCTGCCTCTAAAACAACCCTATAAATATTGTAACCCGAGGCTTCTTTGTCAAGCAATGGGGGAGCACTTGGTGCGTAGACCGAGGAATGCAAGAATGTATCTCCACTACTAAACCCCAAGAATGAGACACTAGTTTTAGAGTCCTTTGACTGTTGAATTTCATCATTTTTGCAACTGCGACCAATGATAGCAACAATACCACCCAGCAGGTTTCTAATGTTTACTGGCTTTTGTGCCCTCGGTGGTTCAGAGCCCCAATAGTCGTCACAACATTCATATCCATCAAGAAAATAATTTCCGCCATCGAAACCAAGCTGCTTTTTCCCGACCAGTTTTGACTCAAAGGAGTTAATGACATTTCCAGCTGTTCCGAACGCACCTTCTAGTTGCCGAGGCAAAGACGTTGGATCAAACGAGTTGATTGCATTCCCTATCGTGCCCATAACCTTGGAATGGACCTCATCCTTGAGACTATTTTCAACTCCTGGTGCTGGCAATGAGTGATACGAGGAAACCTCACTATAGGTTGTCATGATCATCAGTGACTAAATATAAGTTCCTGAAAGAATAAAACAAAAATACGTTGCAAAAATTATTACATCAGCCTTCTGCATAGAGAATGGCAATGACCTGATGAAGAATAAATAAAAGCCGATTGCTAAATTCAGGAAAGAGAGAAAGAGTTGTTTTCCAAATCAACAAGGATGCATGCACCTTATTTTGTTGACTTAAAGAAACTGTAGTAACTATAAAAGAAATTTATAATTCCCGGAAATCGTATTGCGCACACATTGTAAGGCTGCTCTGCAATTATGATACATGACAGAGTTCTAATGCGAATACTAGAAGTGGGTGAAGGTTGTCCCTCCCATTTAATGTTAACTCTATCCTTTCTGGGCCAAAAGTAGCTATTGATTCCGCACAAGGCCTGAGCAACAAACTATATCAATACCACCTGATTTACCAGTTACATAAAAGCACGAGATGCACTGGATACACCCAATCTTACCGTATAACTAGTAAAGGATGAACAACAAGAAGACAACTGGTAAAATCATGAATTCGTAACACAGAAGAATGGGTCGCTGGCCAAGAGCCATGGCCTAAAATTCCAGTTTGACAGGTGAATAAATCAACGACTTATTGTAGAAAGGGCATATAGAGATGGATGTTCTCAACAAAGGGCATATAGGCATGAGCAGAACTAGGCTTGAGCCCCCATATAGGGCGTGAGCAAGAAACTCAATTCATATCAGCCAATTAGGTTCGCCTAATTTTACGAGTTAAAAACGTTCCGGCACGACGAAGCACGACTCGACGAACCCTAAAAAAAACCTGATACTGTTGAGTATTTAAGCAATTGTTCGATTAAATTAATCCAAGAATAAATCATGAACAAGATGTGGACAGTGCTAATGACATATTGAAACTTGATGATAAAACCATGTACTAGACAAATTGTAGAAACATCCACGCAAATCGCTAGTACAACAGACATGCAGGTTATCAGGAGAGGGATAAACGTGTACCCTCCAATAGGCCAGTTGGCCGTAGCAGCAGCAGAGGCAGCGGCGGCGGCGGAGGCAACAGCAGCGGTACCGGTCTCCTCGGCAATCTTGTCGGTGTCGGTGCTCATGTTGATGACGAAGGCGACGCAGACGTAGTTGAAGCAGACGAATGGACGCGAGCAGTCGCGTGGAAGACGCTCCCCAAAAACCTAATCGCCCCTCTCCCGTACAGGATGTTGAGAGGCGGGGTTTCGGAGGCCTGCTCTCCCGGCAACCGTATACACGGTGGACGGGATGGGATCACCGGTAGCAGCAACAGAGAGAGAAACGATGGTGGCAGCGCGAGCAGATTTGATCTGTTGTCTGTCTATTCCGGAGACCGAGGCAGGCGAGAGGTCCAACGGAAACACATGTAATGAATCACAATGAATTCTGGTAACGTCGTAATTAAGACGAAACGTTTCAGCTCGTATTCATTTCCATTAATGCAGAAACGTTCCAGTTGACCGTTCATATTTTTCCAGTGTGACTGACATGGATATACCCTTCGGGTACCCCGGCGTGAAGGTACCTGGTACAGGCGAAGCCCAGTAGAGGCCCAGAGTTAAAGAAGCCCGTGAAGAAAGAAGCTAGACGAAGAGAAGTTTCCTAAAATTAGATAAATCATAGTCGGTTAGAACTTTCCATATGTAAACCTAGTCGGTTACGTATCCAGGACCTGGCCTCCTATATAAAGGCCAGGAGGGTAACCGATTAGGTCAAGCAATTCATAGCCACCACAATCCCGACGAGACAAACAGCTCGCCGGACCCCTGTAACCGCATATTCACAAGATCAAATCCAGACAAGCAGGAGTAAGGGTTTTACCTCAATCGAGGGCCCCGAACCTGGGTAAACTCTCGCTTGTCAGCCGTCGAGTCTACCAGTACTACGCGTTCTCTACCACATAATCAACCCTAGGTACCTAACCATGGGATTTGCCGAGGACACCCCTCGTCAATTGGCGCCGTCTGTGGGAAGAGGTAGTGCTGGATTCACGGCCTCGCCGGTTTCATCATCAGGTGGTCACTCGACAACCTCTCCTTCACACGGTAATTCACCGATCGCCTCACCAAACGGCGGATCGCCGATCATAACTTCAGACGGCAACTCGCCGATCCCATCGACTGGAGCAAACTCAAAAAGCGAACACTCGCCAATTTCTCCAAGGAGGCTCAAACCACATTCAATCGAAGCTCAACAGGCCTTCGAGAGTCTAGAATCAGGTTTGGACGTTACTGTTGGTGACTTAAATTTTTTCGTTGATAAAGATGGTGTGCAGGATCTGTTGGACACAATCGACATGGAGATACTCGACAATCTGTCGACTGCATCCGCAACACCTTCAATCTCGGCAGCAACATCATCACAGATCGCACCGATCCAAACACCAAGTGACTCTGCAACTTCGATGGACGACGAAGAATTTCGCAAAGCAGTGGCCAAAAACTTTGGAGGAAGCGAAGTCGAATCTGTGTTCCGTCCAAACAACTCGGCTGAGTCACTCGAAGGCAACTTCGACTGCACAAACCTCCCGCAAAGCAAGGAAAACCTCGATGACAGCATTTACCTAGCCGACTTTAATGGCCCTGAGGTGCAGGCCAACCACGAGATCTTCACGTGCAATACCAGAAGCTTGGACAAGACAATCGACGATCAACTCGACTACGGCAAAACCAACAGCAAACCGAGTAACTCCGACATGAGTTTGGATGAAGACGCCGAGTCCATGGTACGTGTCAGCAGCGTGGAGATCGCCAACCAAGTAATACCTTACCAGGTGTATACCGCAAGCGCCGCAGAAACATCCGCGGCAGCAGCATGTCGTCGACCCACACAATTTCCATGCACAGTTACCATGCCTGACGGAAGGACCACCCTAACCATCACGGCTGAAACAGCGGAGAAAGTGGATCAAATCATAAAAAATTGCGCGATGATGCCAATCGACGCAACTCCAGAAGAACAGATGACTTACGCATACTTCAACTGGCAAGAAAATATTCGACTGAACAATTACAGAGCTACACTCGAGGAACGCAGAAAACAGGCGAGCATATCAAGCGCCAGGCGAAAGGCACTATCCATGAGTTCTACTGGGAGACACGATCCCGCAAATAGGCCAAGGCTCAACCTGGGTGAAGCGGATCGAGCTGCAATCACTCGAAACCTTGACCCAGCTTTTATGGAAGTGGATAGGGAAGGACTGATCATACCAACTGAGCCAGTTGGAGCACTGATGACATTGGGCAACTACCTCAAAACAATCGAACCTCCAGTGGGAGATCCAAAGAGAGATCATCACCTTCAACTATACAAGCAACTGGCGATTGCGACAAAGGCCATACAGCCAACGCAAACCACACCCGCACGAGAAACATATCGGGATCGTCGCAGTCGAAGCCCTAGGGGAAGAAGCGACGGAAGAAGCTCGCGCCATCGGAGGAGCCGATCTAGAAGGTCATATAGCAGTAGCTCTGACTCAGGGGCAGACATAGGGCCATGCGGAGCATTGTGCTTCACTCGACGAATTCGGGAAGCTCGCATGCCCAAGAAGTTCTCACTCGCAGCAACGCCAAAATTCAATTGCAAACAGGAGCCCTCAGGCTGGTTAGAAGATTACAGATTAGCCGTCGGCTGTCAGCGTGGCACAACAACTACAGCAATGCAGTACATACAACTCATGATGGAAGGAGCAGCTCGCGATTGGCTCAAATCGTTACCCGAGTCATATTACGACTCGTGGGAGCAATTCCGCGATGATTTCGTCAGATACTTCGGACCCTTATGTGACAGGCCCAAAACATTTGAAGAACTCAAAACATGTAAGCAAGGCCCGGACGAGTCGTTGCGATCATATATAAGGCGATGGACCACCATCCGCAACTCGATAGGACATGTATCAGAAGATAGGGCAATCGACGCCTTCAAGGAAGGCTTGTGGAGGAAAGATTTCAGGGAGATGCTCGGACGAGAAGACCCAAAAACAATGGCAGCCCTCATGGCAATCGCAACGAAGTGGGCAAACGGAGAAGACTCAGTAAGAGGCAATCAACCTACGCCATCACACGACAACCACGACAGAGATAATCGAGATCGTAGAGACAACTATCGGGATGATAGAAGGCGCAAGCGCAAATATCGCCACTATGATGATGACAAGCCAAGTTTCGTAGGAGCAGGGTTCGCCCAGCCGCGAGATAGTCGAGACCAAACTGTCAAACATCCTGAAGATAACCGAGACAATCGAGACCACCGTACAGACGACCGAACAGTCGAGATCGCCGCTCAGATGATCGCCGTGACAATTATCGCGGACGTGACAACCGCGACAGTTACAGAAGGCCTGAATGGCGCAGACGACAGACAAAGAGCCAGAGCGCTCACTCGAAGAGCGGATGGACGATTACTGCAGATTTCACCTATACAAGGGAGACGACGGTAGGTTACGTGCTAATCATTCATAAAGAACTGCAGGGAATTCGACCAATTGGCGATCGAGTACGTACTACGCCTGCAAAAGGAAGGACGCGCTCCACCGCAATTGACGCAAGCACAGCCAATCGCAGTAACCCACACGCAAGCGGTACCAGCTCAAGCGTACTCTACACCGCAACATGTGCAACAAGCTCAGGTATATTCTGCGCCACAGCAAGTACAACATACTCTGTTCCACAGCAAGCACAGCCTACTCAGGCATATACAGCGCAGCAGCAAATGCAACCAGCACCAGTATACATGGTGCCCACACAACATAACGGAGGAACACAAGTGGCAGCAGCCATACATCAAGTACCCCAGGGAGAGGAGCAGCAATACCCTCCCACTCGAGGCCAAGTGAACATGATCCAAAAAGGGCGACCATCCAATCGAGAACAGAAACTGCACACACGACACGTCAACATGGCGGTCATGGCACCACCAGCTATTCCAGAATTCTTGAAAGGATCCGAAGTTCCAATTACCTTCAACCGAGAGGATCACCCGCCAGCAGTATACCGACCAGGGCACGCAGCCCTTGTACTCGATGCGCAAATTGGCAACTACGCCATGACTAAGGTCTTCATGGATGGAGGCAGTGGCCTCAACATAATCTTCACAGATACCCTGCGAAGGATGAACAAGGCAGTCGATAACCTGCCAGAATCGACAAACACCTTCCATGGCATCGTCCCAGGTAGAGCAGTACACCCGAAAGGTACAGTCCAGCTCGACGTCACATTCGGAACCCCTGAACACTTCAGAACCGAGTCGATTGAGTTCGAAGTCGTCGACTGGAAGTCACAATATCACGCTATACTTGGGCGTCCGACGTTCGCAAGATTCATGGCTGTTCCACACTACGCTTATCTCAAGCTCAAGATGCCAGGCCCAAAGGGAGTGATCACAGTCAATGGAAACTTCCAAAGATCGGATTCATGCGATCGAGACTTCAGCAAAATCTCTGAGATGTACGGGATAGAGCAGACACTCGCAGAACTTGAGATCACCAATGATCGCACGCTCCTACCAGAACACAAGAGGCTGGCATCCGACAGAGAATTCAGTGCCACAGACGACACAAGGAAGCACCAGGTGCACCCGACTGACCCCGCCAAGACGGTCAATGTGTCGTCAAGTCTAACTATCGCATAGGAAAGCGCGCTCGTCAAATTCCTCCGTGAGAACTGGGAAATATTTGCATGGTCTCCATCTGACATGCCAGGTATTCCCAGGGAATTTGCCGAGCACTCTTTACAAATTAAACCAGGTTTCAAGCCAATCAAGCAAACTATGCGCCGTTTTTCTGATCCAAAAAGAGATGCAATCGAAGCAGAAGTCGACAGGTTGCGTGCAGCCAAATTCATTCGAGAACTCAAAAAAGCAGACTGGATAGCAAATCCCGTGTTGGTCGACAAAAAGAACTCAGAAATAAAGCGAATGTGCGTGGACTTCACATCCCTGAACAAATGCTGCCCGAAAGACCACTTCCCATTGCCTCGAATCGACCAGATTATCGACTCGACGGCAGGGTGCGCACGATTGTCCTTTTTGGATGCATACTCTGGTTATCACCAGATCCGATGAAAAAGGAAGATGAAGAGAAAACAGCGTTCATAACTCCACTCGGAGTCTTTTGCTACACGACAATGCCGTTTGGTCTCAAAAACGCGGGTGCAACTTACCAGCGCATGATGCAAAACTGCCTCGCCGAGCAAATTGGGAAGAACGTACAAGTTTATGTAGACGATATCGTCGTCAAAACTCAAAACGAGGATACTCTGATCAAGGACCTCCAAGAAACGTTCAACAACCTCAATCGATACAACATCAAACTTAACCCGAAGAAGTGTACTTTTGGTGTGCCAGCTGGAATCGAAGCAGACCCCAAAAAGATTCAGGCCATAATCATGATGAAGAGACCCACCAAGCTTCATGAAGTGCAACAGCTAGCTGGTCGAGTAGCAGCACTCAGCAGGTTCATCAGTAAGTTAGGAGAAAGAGCACTCCCATTTTACAAACTGATGAAGAAGGCGGAAAAATTCGAGTGGACGGACGAGGCAGACGCAACTCTTCAAGACCTCAAAAAGATGCTCACAAGCCCTCCGATTCTGGTAGCACCTAGAAAGAATGAACCACTCTACATTTACGTCTCTGCTACCAATCGAGTGGTCAGTACAGTTTTAGTAGTCGACAGAATGGAAGAAGGGCATAGCCAGAGCATACAGCGGCCAGTCTACTACGTAAGTGAAGTCCTCTCCCCATCCAAACAACGCTACCCGCAATACCAGAAACTGGCGTACGCCGTGTTCATGACCTCCAGGAAACTCGCACACTACTTCTCCGATCACCCGATTACCGTGGTCAACAAGTCGGCAATCGGGGACGTCCTCACAAACCCCAATGCAACAGGTCGAGTAGCAAAATGGCTCATCAAGCTAGGACCACTGGGCATCAAGTATGAGCACCCGAAGGCCATCAAAGCACAAGTCCTGCCAAATTTCCATACCGAGTGGATCGAAGCCCAACTTCCAGGAGTACCTGATGTCTCTAATTCATGGATGATGTATTTTGATGGATCCAAGAAGAACGAAGGAGCAGGAGCAGGAGTGGTGCTCATCTCACCAAAAGGAGACAAGCTACGCTACGTGTTGCAAATGGGATTCGAGTTTCCATCAAACAATGAAGCAGAATACGAGGCGCTAATTCACGGCATGCGCATGGCGAAAGCTATGGGGTGTACTCGACTAATGATATACGGCGATTCCAAACTAGTGGTGCAGCAAACAATGAAGGCCTGCGACTCAATCGCAGATAACATGACGCTCTACCATGACCTCTACAACATCATGGAGGGAAACTTTGAAGGATGTGAGTTGCGGCACATAGGAAGGGAAAGCAACGAGGAAGCAGACAAACTCGCAAACATCGCGTCCACAAAAGCGCCAATACCACCAGGTGTTTTCTTCGAAAGAATTGAGCACAGGTCAATCGATAAGCGACCATCGGCATCGGCACCCGCCACGGGTAAAGACATAAACGAGTCCAGACGCATCATACGGCGAGCAAAATCATACACCATCATTAACGGTGAGCTGTACAAACGCATCACGTCAGGTATATTCCAAAGATGCATCGCATTCGAAGACGGCAAAGATCTCCTTCGGGATATTCATGCAGGTACTTGCGGACACCATGCAGGCAGTCGATCCATCGTAGCCAAAGCCTTCCGAGCAGGGTTTTACTGGCCAACAGCGTTAAGCGACGCAGAAGATATTGTCAAAAGGTGCATCGGGTGTCAGAAGTTCGCAACACGACCCCATGCACCCGCATCAGCACTCAAAACCATACCACTGGCGTGGCCCTTCGCCCAGTGGGGCCTTGACATGGTGGGGCCACTCAAAAAGTCATCCAAAGGAGGTCACACGCACCTACTCGTCGCAGTCGACAAATTTACAAAGTGGATCGAAGCCATCCCTATCACAAGCTCGACAGCTTCCACGGCGGTCCGTTTCATCCAATCGATCATATATCGGTATGGAGTGATGGACAGTATCATTACGGACAACGGAACCAACTTCACAGCAGAAGAGTTTCAATCTTTTTGCAAGGAGCAAGGAGTCAAACTAAACTATGCGTCAGTCGCGCATCCGCAATCGAACGGACAGGTCGAGAAAGCCAATGGTCTCGTGTGCAGTGGCATCAAGAAAAGGCTGCTGGTCCCACTCAAAAGGGATGCGGGCGCATGGGTTGAAGAACTCGACGCGGTACTATGGAGCCTGCGAACTACGCCAAACGCCTCTACCCAATACACACCATTCTTCATGGTTTACGGTTCGGAAGCAGTACTGCCTTCAGACGTCAAATTTCAGGCACCACGGGTGGAAGCATACGAAGAAACTGACGCAAACAAGGCACTCGAAGACGCAAATGACCTCTTGGAAGAGGCGCGCAACACAGCCTTGGCACGAACAGCAGTTTATCAACAAGACCTACGCAACTACCATAGCCGTCGATTGCGTACACGATCTTTCATGGTGGGAGACTTGGTGCTACGCGAGAAGCAGAAAAAGGTTCACAAGTTGGCATCACCATGGGAAGGACCTTACATCATCACAGAAGTTATCAGCGATGGAGGAGCATATCGACTGAAAGATGCCAAGACTGGAGAAGAAGTATCAAATCCGTGGAACGTGGCGCACTTGCGTCGGTTTTATGCATAGGTCTCCTAGTCATATATGTAATACTCGACATGTCGGAAGAGCCAGCAGGTTTCAGACGCACTCTTTCCCTTACCAGGGTACCTAAGGGGACTGGAAGGTTTTTAATGAGGCGGCCTGCTGGTCGAACAACAAAAGTTGGAATAAAATCATATGTTCCTTCATATTTGTCTCAAAGTTCCTCACATTTCTGCAAACTAACAATCAAAAATACACTTTTTAGCAAAGTAACATAAATCCCACTCGAAATACTCGGGGGCTGGGTTCATATTCAAAACCCCACTCGACATGCTCGGGGGCTGGGTTCATATTCAGAAGCCCACTCGACATACTCGGAGGCGGGGTTCATATTCAAAACCCCACTCGATATACTCAGGGGATGTTTCATACTCGAACCTCACTCATAACAATTGGAAGCTCAAAGAATACATACATTTGTCACAAATCATATACAGAAATTGTCTATTCGTTTTTATCTCCGTTACAGGGCCAAAAAATTGATCTCGACAACGGCTTATAAAGTTTTCAGCTGCAGGATATGTCTCACCTAGACACGATTGAGAGATAAGTTCACCTGGAGCAGGTGGCTGTAGGGAAAATTTAGGCCTACGACTGCGTATATAAGCCATGGTAGCATTGGCTCCAAGCACAGCAAGGTTCATCAAGGATTCTTTAACTGATTCTGATACTCGAAAGATGTCAATCAAAGGGAATAATCCTTGAGGCTGCGGCCCACCAGGAAATAGTGCACGATTCAAACTGGCAAAGATGCGCCTGCATATCTCGAGTACTTGGGCGTTCCTCCATACTCGGTCCTTCAAAGTAAGCAAAGCACGCGCGTGAACTTTGTCCAGAAGTAAATGTTGACGGCCATTCGAAGGATCTTCAATCGCCTTCTCCAGTAATCGAGAAACTCTCCTATCCTCTTGCTCGAAGTTGGGAACAAATGCTGCAAGTGCAAGAAGGATAAGGATAACGATCAAAAAACAAGGGTAACAATCAAAGAGGATCGGGAGATCAAGTTACTAACCTTCGAGTTGGCGATTCACAGATTCCATCTCCTCCATCACATAATTTTCTCGTTGGGTAGCAAAGCTTGGGCGTGAATTAAGAAGATCAAGTTCAGCCTGCTTTTCTACTAGCTCTTGTTCCAGTTCTTTTATTCGATTCCTAGCATCATCCAGAGCTCGGGAATTCCTCTTCGAGTAGCTAGCATTCCGATTGGCAGTTCGAGAAGAGCAAGGAACATCTACAGCACAAACTTCATCCTGCTTCATAAGGAGTACAAATTCATCATCACAAACATATGAGAGATCATACATAAGCTCGCACAAAAGAAATCATAACATATATAACCATGCAAGCATGGGGCAGAAGGATTCGAGTAGGTTCATAATTACATCCCAAAAGACAAAGGAAAGTAGCAAAGGTGCATGCTAATCCTAAGCACGAGAAGCAGATTCTGTCTTGGTCTTGCGCGACTGAGTCCTAATAACTTCAGCACGGCGCTCCATGGTCTGGATACACACCTCACTCAGGCGAGTGGCTGTGTCAGTCACATCTTTAAAAGACAATGGTTTCCCATTGGACCTCTTCGGGTACTCAGACAAATGGCGCTCGAAGTCAACCTCTACGCCATTCCCTAACAAAAGCTTGAGGGTGTACTCTGAGCCGCGTACCATGCATCCGCGAGCAAAGTCCGTGACTGCTGTTGTTCCAGCACCAAAAGCGCCCACAAGCTCATCGACTGAAGAGGGCACATCAGCTGCGGGGATTATCTCCTTGTGCAGGGAGCCAAGAGCACCAGAAGTGGCAACAAGATCAGTCGAGGTCTTGGACAAGACCATCTCCAGATCAGCAATCGCATCTTCAAGTGACACTTCATCATTAGATGGTTGCGAAGAAGAAGCAGCGGCGTCGAGACCTGCAAAAGGAGAATAACTAAGGTCGGCATATGTCAAAAGTAGACAAATTATGAACATAAACAGAAAAAACCACGCATACCTCTAGCAGAACGTGCCAATGAAGACAGTCGACTGAGGATCTCCTTCTCGCGATTGAGAGCTGCATCTTGGGCTTCCTTGAGTGCCTTCTTAGAATCAGCCTCTTGGGTCTCGAGCTTAGCCTTCAAGTTTTTCAGCTCCTTCTCAAGGGTGCCTACTCGCTCTTCAGTCGATTTTTGCTTCCCTGCAAAAGATCACATCAAAAATGTTATTCAAATCAAAGAGTTAGCAAACACTCGACTGTAAGCAAAAGAGTCATAAAATTACCAGAAAGCTCAGATGCAGAAATCTTCAAGGAGTCCCTTTCCTTTTCCACACGGACAAGAGTTCGCACCCATGTGGAAAGGGAAGCATACATTGGCTGCAAAGGAAAGTAAGAGCAATTCAGAGTTAATCGAAGTACAAAACACATATTCAAAACTTGGGGGGAGAAGCGCGTACATGCTCAGTCCAAGAATCAGAGGAAGATGCTGAGGCACCAGCGTCGACTATAGCCTTCTCCTTGTTGGCAGCTTCAACTAGAGGAGCAGCTGGAGCAACCAAAGATGTAGTGGCTGTGTCGACCTGCTGGGTGATCATAGGTTGTGGAGCACTCGTGGCGTCCACAGCAGGAGGAGAAGGTGGTGATTTGCCACTATACACGATAAGGAAAGTATTACAAAGCAGAAAAGCAGCAAAACAAAACTGTCACTCAAAAATTATTTACTCAAAACAAACCTGGACTCCTCATCATCTGATTCGGGCTCTTCGTCAAGGGCTAGCGCTCCTAGGAAAGGAGCACTACCCGAAGGAGGAGGAGGACGCGAAGCTAGAGGAGAAGCAGCCAGAGGAATACTTTTCGAAGGCGAGTGAGTACCCGAGTTGCGGGTGCCCGCTTGACCATGTTCATCAGATGCTTCGCTTGGCGAATCACTCGCCAATCGAAGTCGCTTCGCCTTGCGGGTGTTCAAGATTTCCTCCGAGTCAGCTGCAACTTCAGTCGCGCGCTGATTAACTTCATCTCCAGCTTCAACCTCCAAGTTTTCGACTGGAGTAGTATGCGCTGAAGCAGGCTCGGTTGCAGGCACATGAAGATCTTCTTGTGCCATGGTTTCTGAAGTAGGACCGGCCTCAGGCAAAGGCGGCAGGGAGGAAGCAGTCGAGTGACCCTGCAATCAAAATTCAAAGTTCAGAACAAATAAATTCATATACGCATAATACAACGAGTAACGTAAAGCACACACATACCTCAGGTAGCGCGTTGCCTGGCCCATAAGGCAACAACTTGAAGGAGAAGTCAATCGACTCAGAAGCCTTGATGCTAGTGATCTTCTTCACTTGGGCACTAAGCTCCTTTTCAGACAACTCCTCTTGACTCATTCTGGTTGAGTCGAGTGGCCCCTCATATTGCCACATAGGGTGGGCACGGAGACGCAGGGGCCACACTCGCATCTTCATATATGTGCTAATCAACTGAATTCCAGACACACTGGTCAGCAGATCAGGTAACTTCGCGAGTAGAGGAGCAGCTTCCTTGGCCTCAGCATCAGACACCAGATGATCCCAGGCCGCCGTCTTGGATGGCTGGGTCTCAATCGAAAAGGCAGGAAGAACCTGCTGATCAACTGGCACATAGAACCATCGTGTCCTCCAGCCTTGTGCGGAGTCGACTGCCTTCAGGTCAAAATAATTCGACCCACTAAGAGCCTGGATGTTGAAACCCCCAACAGGGCATGGGCGCCCTCCTCTGCAATTGGCGCGCACCTGAAAGAGGTGCTTCCACAGCGGCCAGCTTGGAGATACTCCCAAGAAGCACTCGCATAGCACCACAAAGCATGTAATGTGCAGGAGCCCATTGGGAGTCAGATCATGCAGCTGTATGCCGTAGGCATACAGCAATCCTCGCACAAAATCATGCAGGGGGAACGAGATGCCGCGGGGAAGAAACTCCGCAAAACACACACGCTCCCCGGCGCGAGGAGCAGGGCGTACCTCCAATCCAGCGGCGCGAGCAGCAAATTGTTCAGAAGGTGGTAGCCAGCCCTTCTGACGGAACTCCTCGAGATGGGTCTCATTGACGGAGGTTCGTGACCAATCGCCCGGTGACTTGGTGCGGGCAATGGTGGCGCCACCGGCCGCAGTCAAACTCTTCCCCTTCCCGGCCGTCTCGGCGGCAGCACTGCGCTTGGTCTTCTTGGGTGCCATAGGGAAGAAGCAGATGGAGGCAAAGCTTGAGCGCAGAGCAATGGTGGGCGATGTGCGCGGAGGAAGAAGAGGCAAATGGCAGGGTAAAGAATCCCGGGGTCGGAAGATGGGATATTTACTGTGTTACGCAAAAGAATCACAACCGTCCAAGCAAAATCTAGATGACACGTGTCACCCACGAAGAACAACCGTCGCAGCCCACGCCGCCCACTACGCACGCAAAATAAGGAAGTCATCATGATTCCATGAAAATTTCGCCACGAACGGTCAAATCGGAGCAGAGATAGCGTCTTCTGTTGGTCAAAACCCTGACAACGGGCCCACAAGGTCATGTCCTGTCAAAAATTTGACAGGCACGCCGCAAGTGTCATGCATGACGTCAAGCACACGAGAAGAAGAGGAATGAACATAAAACGCAAATCGATTGATACCATATATCGGTTGAAATAACGATTGACAAAAAAGTACTCCCATGGGAGCATACGACAAAAAATTCTTCGATTGAGGACATGCAGAACATAATTTAAGATTGTCCTCTATTGCAAACAATAAACCACAATCTCGGGGGCTACTCCCATGGGAGCGCTGTCGCGCTCCCATAAAGCTTCTAAAAAGGTAAAAATTACTCACTCGGCAAAGTTGACTCGACTGATTCATTTCGGCAAAGTCCTTTAATTTCACAAACATAATTCATAAAATTCCCGGACTATGTCAATCGAAAAAGTCTCGGATGCTGCATACGTAAATGCAAAGATAAGACCTGCCGATATTAATCGAGCTGGGCTAAGGGACACTCCGGCAGTGTTTTTGAAAGGGCATGTGTTGCCCCATGCGTGGTTTTGGTAATTAATGACAATCCTTATGGACTAATGGTTGCATTGAGATATCTTTATAGATCTTGTCCATGAAGAAGATTGGAGTTCATGTGTGGACTCTAGAAGATTACATGATGATCAATGCTCTATTCAAGGGTTTATATGAAGAATGGTCATCGAGAGTTGAGCTTATTGCAAGCATGACTTGGAAAAGAAGATTGAGTGAACATTTATGTTTATCTCCAAGCCATCACCTATATCAAGAGAAGAAGATAAAGTGCAAGTGGATTCATGAAGACGGAGCTTAGCAAGTCTCTCCCATAATGGTGTATGGGGGAGCATTTGGAGAAGTCTTCATCAAGCATGTGCTAGCAAGCACACAATCAAGAAAGGTGTTCCAACTTGAGGGAGTCAAGATCGTCTTCATCTAGCTCAAGTGGAATGCGCAAGGCAAAGGTATGATCTTGATAGGGTTTCTATTTTACCGGTCTCATGGTGTTAGTGGGAGACCGGGTTATAGGATAGACGGCGTACTATCAAGAGGGGCTCTCAAGTGAGTAACTTGATCGCATCTTTGTGGAGAGCTCAAACCTTTGCATACTTGGCATATCATCTTTCTTGGTTCTTATTTGGCTTTTATCCATGTGAGAATTTAGAGCTTGTGTTCATCTCCATACCAAGCTCTAGTTCACCGAAAACGGATTTCGTATTGAAAACTTGTTGCGTTTTCGGTTTTGAGGTTTTGCCGGTTCATCTTCTTTAGAGAGGTTTTACCTTTCTACATTTGGTCTTCTCCTCACATGATGGACTATGATGTTTCTCTGCATAATCTTGAAGTACTCTTCGTTGCGATTCCAACGAGCCCAAGATCATCGAAATCGGAGTCCGGATGAAAAAGTTATTGCAGTTTTCTTTTTGCTGTTTTCGGGTTCTGGCAGGCCGGCCCACAGGCCGGCGGCCTCGGGTGGCAGGCCGGCCCACAGGCCGGCCCAGGCCGGCTCCCAGGCCGGCTGCCTCGGGTGGCAGGCCGGCCCCCAGGCCGGCCAGGCCGGGCCCCAGGCCGGCTTCCCTGGGAACGAGGCCAGCCCCCAGGCCGGTCCCCAGCCCGGCCCCCAGCCCGGCCAGGCCGGCTCCCAGGCCGGCCTCACAGTTTTCTCCAACGGTCAGTTTTTTGAGGGGACCTATTTAAGGGGTTTCTTCCCCAACGGTTCCCTAAGCTCAAGAGCACGAAAAAGCCCCCCATTGTTGACCTTCTTGAGCTTGGATTTCTCTCTATTCCTCCATGATTCTTGCCTCAAATTAGAAGGAAAGAGAGAGGAGATCTAGATCCACCATTCCACCAATCATTCTCTCCTCTAAGTGAGGGGAAGCCTTTGGATCTAGATCTTGGAGGGATTTGGTGTTCTTCCTTTGTTCTTCCTCTCTTCTCCCCCCATAAGCATTAGTTGCTTGTGGTGGGATTTGAGAGTGAAGGATTTGAGCACTTGTGCTCTTGCCTTTTGCATTTGGTGCATCGGTGTGCTCTCCACGAGGATTCGTGGAAGTTGAAAGCTTGTGAACTTGTTACTCTTGGGTCTTCGGGCCCTAGACGCATTTGTGGTGGTTGGACCCTTGTGTGGTCACTTGAAGCCGTTCGGGAGCCCCCAATCCCTTTGTGGGTTGTGCCTCGGATTGTTGTTGAGAGCCATTCGGGAGCCCCCAACCCATTGTGGGTTGTGCCCCGGATTGTTGTTGAAAGGCTCCGGATTCCGCCTCGAAGGAATACCGATAGTGGAAGGTGAACCAAACCTTTGTGGTGCGGTTCATCGGAGAAGAGGGTGAAACCTTTGTGGTTGTTGAACCGTTGTGTCGGTTCACACCTCTCCAACGAGACGTACTCCCTTTCAAGGAGGAACTCGGGAATACATCCTCGTCTCCGCGTGCTTCGGTTATTTCTATACCCGAGCTTTTTACTTATGCACTTTACATTGTGATAGCCTTCGTGCTTGAAGTATTCTATATTGCTATCACCTTGTTGCTTGCCTTGCTTAGCATAAGTTGTTGGTGCACATAGGTGAGCCTAGTTTAATTTAGGTTGTTGGCTTGTTAATTTAAACACATAGTTTTATTCCGCAATTAGCAAGCCTAAACCGGAAAAGTTTTAATCGCCTATTCACCCCCCCTCTAGGCGACATCATTGTCCTTTCAATTGGTATCAGAGCCTGGGCTCTCTTTTTGGGCTTTACCGCCTAGAGAGTAAAAGATGTCGTTTAGAGAATTAGTGCACGATCCCACTTTCATATTCGATGGCACAAATTATGTTGTTTGGAAAATTCGCATGCTTAATCTTTTTAGGGCCATGGGTCCAAATTATATTAAGAGGATTGTGGATGTGGGTTTTTCTCCTCCAAAGGATTCTCAAGAATTATCTTTAGAGGATGAGGAAAACTCTCATCTCGAGACTCTAGTTTCTAATGGTCTTATATGTGTTTTGAGCGATGTAGTTCTTGCGTCAATCATGCCTTTTCGGAACGCTCATGAGCTTTGGACCAAGCTTCAAGATATATATGAAGTGTCCAAAATTTTTGAGGATGATTGTTCTCCCTCCACTTCCGGCTGTGATGAGTTCACAACTTCTTCCACTTCACCAACATGTGATTTGTCACAAGGTAATGATATGGTGAGTGGTGATAGAAATTGCATTGGTGATGGTGAACTTACTATTGATTATACTTCTTCTCTATCACATTGCAATGTTCTATCGTTGGACTTAAACTCTTCTAGCACTCCAAATGTCATACATGCTAGAGTTGATAGTCCTTGCATATCATGTAATAGTTGTTTAACTAAATCTCATGATGATATGCTTCATATGTCTTGTTGCCATGAAAACAATGCTTCCATATCCTCTAGTACTTGCATGACTAACAATGTAGAGGAATCCCAACATTTGTTGGAACAAGACATGGACCTAAATGGCGCTTCAAGTAATTCCTCATTCTTTAATCATGTTTGCCTTATGGCTAAGGATTCCGAGGTGTCTCCCACCTCAAATCCAAATTGTGATGATGAGGATGAGGATTCTCATGAAGAAGGTTTTGATTTTGAATCCTTAACCATGATGGGTGAGATGGTGCTTGGTGCTCTTCCCAAAGGTAGTAATGCTATCCCTCCTCTATGTGAAATCATTGTTTATGTTTCTAAGAGTAGGGAATTTATTGAGGATTTGGAAAGTCAATTTGATGAGAAATGTCAAATTGAGAGAGACGACTCTATCACTATAGCTTCCTTGAAAGCTTCTCTTGAAGAAGAAGAAGAGCTTCGAGTGTCTCTTGAGGAGAAACTTGAATCTCTTGATGAATCAAATGATCTTATCATTGCTAAATCATTAAGGAAAGAGATCATGCTATTGCTAAATATAAAGTGCTTAAAAAGGAAAAAGTTGAATTTGGTGTTGGCAATGCTAGACTAAGTGAGGACATAGAGAGACTTGACAAAGCTCACAAGGCTTTAGAAAGTGAACACTCTCTCCTTATCAAGTCTCATGATCAACTCCAAACTCAACTATCTAAGAATGTTGAGCTAAGGGCTCAACTTGAGTTGCTATCTAGCAAGTATGGGAAATTAGAAGAAATTCATGAAAAGCTTTCTAGCTCTAATGATGATCTTCTAGCATCCCATGCTAGGCTAAAGTTAGCTCATGAGGCTATTATGTCAAAGGTAACATCTTGTGAGCCTCATGTGAACAATGGCACAACTTCTACTCAAAATGCTATATTGTCATGTGCTAGTCCTAGTAATTCTACATCACATACTATTGCTAAATCTTGTGATGAATTACTTTCTATGCCTTGTTGCTCTAACAATGAAGCTTCTACTTGCTCTAGTGTTTTTGTTGATACTAACCATGTAGAGGAATTAAATGAGCTCAAGGCCCAAGTCACTTCTTTGAAGAAAGACTTGGAAAAGCGTCATGTTGGGAATTCTACACTTGACAATATGTTGAGTGTTCAAAGACGCCCCAATGACAAGAGTGGACTTGGATTCAACTCCAACATTAAGATCAAGTCCAAATATAACAAGAAGAACAAGGGCCAAGAACAAGTCAAGGATTCGGCCAAGATTGTTTGCTTCAAGTGCAAAGTTGAAGGGCACCATGTTAGATCTTGCCCTTTGAAGAAGAAGGCTCTTAGTGAGAAGCAACAAGGGAAGAAGCCTCAAGTTCCTCAAGTTGAAGAACGGTCTCTTCCCAAGAAGAATCAAGCTACCTCTCCTCAAGTCAAGACTCCAACTAAGAAGAGAGGAGGAAGTAGATGTTGCTACCTATGCCGTGAGAAGGGTCACCTTGCTTCTTCATGCACAAATGGTACCTTATCCAACCCCATTATTATTAATGATGATTATTCTCTTCGGAAGGATAAGGTTGGCAATGTGTTTGCCAAATATGTTGGTACTCAAAGTGGTGTCAAGAAAAGAACCATTTGGGTTGCCAAGCCTATTGTGACTAACCTCTTAGGACCCAACTTGGTTGGGGACCAACAAGCTAAAACTTGATCAATAGGTATTGTTGGAGGGCATTGGAGACTTGGCTACATTATGAAGAATTAAGGGATCTTCATCAATTATATTCTCTCAAGTCAAGTCATTTGGATTATATTGTTCTATCTCATATCCAATGTTCCTCCTTGCGGTAACTTTTATTTAAATCATATATATATTGAAAGTTGCTTGCACCCTTGCATGTGTTAGGTTTTGTACCTTGCTAGTGTTTGTGTGTGTGTGCTCTCTACTTACTTATCTTGAGTAATCAAGTATGTGTATGTTGGTTTGCACACCATTTACTTGTGTTGAGCCTTATTGCTTTTATTTGTATCGTATCTTATTGGCTCTCTTTTGAGAGATTAATGGACTATTCCATTTTGGGGAGTGATGTGCTCGTGCACTTCACAATCCTAAAATTGTGTGTACATGAGGAATACCACTTAGTGATGATATATCAATATTATCTATTCTCTATGTGGTATGTCATGCTCATGAGAAATTCAAATTCTATAATGTCCATTAATTTCTCGAGTTGGTTTGTTTGCCTCTTGTTTTAGAAAATTTGGATTATCACATTATGGGGGAGTAATAAGCTATGTGCATATTACAAACCTAGAAAATGTGAACATGTGAGGTATTGCCACCTAGAATTGATATTCTTCATTATCTTATTCCTATGTGGCATGTTGCTCAAACAAGTTCCATTTTGGTAAAATGATTTTGTTTAATCAATCTTTTGGATCTTGTTTGTGATGGACATTCTTGGTACGGTTTTCCCAAATATGTTCGCATATCCTTTTGGGAAATCGATTGCTTCAAGCTACTCTTTGTAGTGGCTTTGCATGATCGCGTGAATACTTGAAGCTATCAAGAATATCTATCTTTTTAAGCTTTGGCCTTTAAATCTTTCTTTTGCCATATGCTTATTTGTTGTGAAATTGGTCTTCAATATCATTTCTATATACCACCGAGAAATATCTCTATATACTCCTTGTCCTTGACAAGTGATACTCATATGTGTGGTGAAATTTTGGACCATCTTCACTTTGTCTCTTGCTTTGAATTGCCTTATTTTATTGCCAAGGATTTGTTTTGATCTAACTCTCTTTGTCTTCCTTTATCTTTCGGATCTTTGTTGCTCTACTCAAAATTTGTTTTGTGCTTTCTTGAGTTGGAAAAGCAATGATCCAATTCTTGTGCATTGACATTCAAAAGTCATACTTCTGATAATGCACTATTCTTGGGAAGCTATCCTACTTTGAGTAGAACTCCATTCTTTAAATTGGTTTTGCATCTTTTGCTTTCCTTGAACATGACTAGTGTTTGAATAATATGTATGGAGAGTGATGATCCCATTTGTGTGCATTTTGTATTCAAATGCAAGATCATAAATAATGCACAAATCTTGGGGAGCAATCCTATATGCTTTTGAACATTAGTTGTCTTCAATTCACGTTTGATCCCGATGACGTGTCTCTTTGGAAGACAAACATTTCTCGTCTTGGTACTTTGTGCCATCATGAGAAGTGTAGAGGGTTTGGTTTATTCCTTGATGATATTTTCATCAATTGGTATCTTACTTTCATTTGGCATCTTTTCAAAGTGGTATCTTCAATCATGTGTTGATTTGGGTTTTGATATAATTTGGACAATTTTTTTCTTGTCACACTTGTGTGTGCTTTCTTGGTTTAATTGGTGTTTTGTCCAAATTGTATCTCGTTTGGTTCTTGAAAGTCTTGTGCATGCATATTTACTTATGTATATCTTATGGCATGCTTACTTTCGTTGATCCAATATATAGGATAAACTCCATCAAATCCTAAATGGCTAAGATGTGCATGAAATTCAATTTCATATCAATATGCACATATTTATGTGGAGTTTGTCCTATGTATTGTAGTTGCTCTAACTACTTTGGACCCAATGAGTTTGGGTACCATGTTGTACTTGAATTTGTTTTAGGTACATTGGAGATGCATTGGAAGCTTGTCTCATCTACAAGGAAGGTGTTGTCACCATGTGCTTATTGGAGCCAAGCTTGGATGATCATGAGCTCCTATCTTCTACATCACCAATGCTATCTCGGTAACAAGTATCTACCTCATGCATACTTTTCTAGCTTTCAACCTTGTGTAGGTTGTTTCATGGCATGAATCTCTTTGTTGCAATTCATTTGGTTCTTGCAAAACGTCTTTATTGCAAATGTGAAGCCGGGATGATTACATATCAAGGGAATATATATAATCATTTTCATGATTCATCAATCCCATTTATGTTAATCTAGCACTTTCTACTTAGTCTCTCATGTGCAACATTGATGTTCTTCAAAATCATTTGCCTTTCGATACTTGTTATCTTTCTCGGAGCATCCCTTTATCACCTTATCCTTGTGGATATTTTTGATGCTATGATGAGTGTGTGTTGGAAGTTCATCTATATCCTTTAAGATAAAATTGGCTTTGTGCTATGCTTTTAAGCAAAATCTTATTGGTGTATTTATGACTTCCTCTTGGATATCATGTCTTTACCTTTGTATCTATTTGTGTGTGCATGTTTATTTGTGACATATCTTGTGATTGGTCTACTTAGAAACTTATACACATGAAATAGTTACATCTTTAATTGGTATTCCAATTCTTTAGTGACCACCTCTTATTGCTTTTGATTCTTTGGTGGTTTCTAAAAGGCACAAGCTTTATTTTTTTGTTATGCTTTTTGCATCTTATAAGCTTGTGGAGCTATTTGATTATATTCTTTTGGTGTGTGGGTATGGAAAGACATGATATGCACTATGTGCAACTCCTTTTGAAAGACTAAGTTGATGCTTTGCTCATCCTTGTATTAGTCTCCTAAAATGTCTTCTTTTCTCACACCCATCCTTTTGCCGCTCCTGCTCAACATTTTATTAGTTGCAAGTTGTATTGCTTCTTTTCTTATATGCTCTCTTGCACGTGTTTTTGTTCAAAATGATCTAAGAGGGAGTGAGGATTCCATGTTGTGCACACCATATTGAAATGCAAATCCTACATTGTGCACGTACCTTGGGGAGTTCCCTCTTGATTGTTAGAACACTTGTTGGTCTTATCATAATATCTTCTTATGTTCATTGGTTTTTCGGATCCTTTGATTGGTTACTTCTTTTGTCGAAGTATCTTTCAATTTGATTTTCTTTTGCATCTTGGATCCTCAATATAGTTTGATCTCCTTCCCAACTATTCGTCATTGGATATGTGCATTTGATTTCACTCATATTATGAGAAATGCACACATTTTGGGGGAGCTCTTACTATATTGGCCTTTTAAATTTTTCTTCCCATTTCGGCAATCGATGCCAATGGGGGAGAAGTTTAGAGGGTTTAAGGGAATTTGGTTTTATGCTTTAGTTTCATTCTTAAGCATTTGCCTTTATTGCTCTTGCATCCTTGCTCTTTGTGTTGCATGGTTGCTTAATTCATTATATAAACCCTCGTAAAAGGGATTGTCATCAATTACCAAAATGGGGGAGATTGAAAGTGCATGTGTTGCCCCATGCGTGGTTTTGGTAATTAATGACAATCCTTATGGACTAATGGTTGCATTGAGATATCTTTATAGATCTTGTCCATGAAGAAGATTGGAGTTCATGTGTTGGACTCTAGAAGATTACATGATGATCAATGCTCTATTCAAGGGTTTATATGAAGAATGGTCATCGAGAGTTGAGCTTATTGCAAGCATGGCTTGGAAAAGAAGATTGAGTGAACATTTATGTTTATCTCCAAGCCATCACCTATATCAAGAGAAGAAGATAAAGTGCAAGTGGATTCATGAAGACGGAGCTTAGCAAGTCTCTCCCATAATGGTGTATGGGGGAGCATTTGGAGAAGTCTTCATCAAGCATGTGCTAGCAAGCACACAATCAAGAAAGGTGTTCCAACTTGAGGGAGTCAAGATCGTCTTCATCTAGCTCAAGTGGAATGCGCAAGGCAAAGGTATGATCTTGATAGGGTTTCTATTTTACCGGTCTCATGGTGTTAGTGGGAGACCGGGTTATAGGATAGACGGCGTACTATCAAGAGGGGCTCTCAAGTGAGTAACTTGATCGCATCTTTGTGGAGAGCTCAAACCTTTGCATACTTGGCATATCATCTTTCTTGGTTCTTATTTGGCTTTTATCCATGTGAGAATTTAGAGCTTGTGTTCATCTCCATACCAAGCTCTAGTTCACCGAAAACGGATTTCGTATTGAAAACTTGTTGCGTTTTCGGTTTTGAGGTTTTGCCGGTTCATCTTCTTTAGAGAGGTTTTACCTTTCTACATTTGGTCTTCTCCTCACATGATGGACTATGATGTTTCTCTGCATAATCTTGAAGTACTCTTCGTTGCGATTCCAACGAGCCCAAGATCATCGAAATCGGAGTCCGGATGAAAAAGTTATTGCAGTTTTCTTTTTGCTGTTTTCGGGTTCTGGCAGGCCGGCCCACAGGCCGGCCAGGCCGGCTCACAGGCCGGCGGCCTCGGGTGGCAGGCCGGCCCACAGGCCGGCCCAGGCCGGCTCCCAGGCCGGCTGCCTCGGGTGGCAGGCCGGCCCCCAGGCCGGCCAGGCCGGGCCCCAGGCCGGCTTCCCTGGGAACGAGGCCAGCCCCCAGGCCGGTCCCCAGCCCGGCCCCCAGCCCGGCCAGGCCGGCTCCCAGGCCGGCCTCACAGTTTTCTCCAACGGTCAGTTTTTTGAGGGGACCTATTTAAGGGGTTTCTTCCCCAACGGTTCCCTAAGCTCAAGAGCACGAAAAAGCCCCCCATTGTTGACCTTCTTGAGCTTGGATTTCTCTCTATTCCTCCATGATTCTTGCCTCAAATTAGAAGGAAAGAGAGAGGAGATCTAGATCCACCATTCCACCAATCATTCTCTCCTCTAAGTGAGGGGAAGCCTTTGGATCTAGATCTTGGAGGGATTTGGTGTTCTTCCTTTGTTCTTCCTCTCTTCTCCCCCCATAAGCATTAGTTGCTTGTGGTGGGATTTGAGAGTGAAGGATTTGAGCACTTGTGCTCTTGCCTTTTGCATTTGGTGCATCGGTGTGCTCTCCACGAGGATTCGTGGAAGTTGAAAGCTTGTGAACTTGTTACTCTTGGGTCTTCGGGCCCTAGACGCATTTGTGATGGTTGGACCCTTGTGTGGTCACTTGAAGCCGTTCGGGAGCCCCCAATCCCTTTGTGGGTTGTGCCTCGGATTGTTGTTGAGAGCCATTCGGGAGCCCCCAACCCATTGTGGGTTGTGCCCCGGATTGTTGTTGAAAGGCTCCGGATTCCGCCTCGAAGGAATACCGATAGTGGAAGGTGAACCAAACCTTTGTGGTGCGGTTCATCGGAGAAGAGGGTGAAACCTTTGTGGTTGTTGAACCGTTGTGTCGGTTCACACCTCTCCAACGAGACGTACTCCCTTTCAAGGAGGAACTCGGGAATACATCCTCGTCTCCGCGTGCTTCGGTTATTTCTATACCCGAGCTTTTTACTTATGCACTTTACATTGTGATAGCCTTCGTGCTTGAAGTATTCTATATTGCTATCACCTTGTTGCTTGCCTTGCTTAGCATAAGTTGTTGGTGCACATAGGTGAGCCTAGTTTAATTTAGGTTGTTGGCTTGTTAATTTAAACACATAGTTTTATTCCGCAATTAGCAAGACTAAACCGGAAAAGTTTTAATCGCCTATTCACCCCCCCCCCTCTAGGCGACATCATTGTCCTTTCAGTTTTCCCTTAAGTTTTTCCGTGTCAACAGACATGATGAAAATCCTGACGGACGCGTCAGGTAGCAAATATGATCTGCAGAACGAATCAGTAAGACCCCAACCGGCCTGAGTCGAATCTGTCCAGTGTGTACCAGGTTCGAGTCCGGGGACTCGAATCTGATTGAAGGCTAGTATGGTGTTGCCCTAATGAGCAGTTAACTGACATCGTTGATTCGAGTAAGTTCAGGCCTACTAAGTCAAAATCCCTAGGCAAATACATCAAAAGTGTTCCAGATTCGAGTCCGGGGACTCGAGTTTGATTGAAAGCTGGTATGGTTTTACCCGAATGCGTAGTTAACTGAACTCAACTTTCTTCGAGTGAGTCAGGCCTGCCAAGTTATAATCCTCAGGCAAAAGTTGTTTCGAGTATGTTCCAGATTCGAGTCCGGGGACTCGAGTTTGATTGAAAGCTGGTATGGTTTTACCCGAATGCGTAGTTAACTGAACTCAACTTTCTTCGAGTGAGTCAGGCCTGCCAAGCTATAATCCCCAGGCAAAAGTTGTTTCGAGTATGTTCCAGATTCGAGTCCGGGGACTCGGGTTTGATTGAAAGCTAGTAAGGTTTTACCCGAATGTGTAGTTAACCAGTTTTGAGTATTCTGGGCCTACTATGCTAAAATCCCCAAGATTGCATAAAAACATATATACTGTTCAGAAAAATAACACATGTGGAGTGCATCCATGATTCTCCGTAATCAAGCAAGCACTCGGGGCTACTGACATGGATATACCCTTCGGGTACCTCGGCGTGAAGGCACCTGGTACAGGCGAAGCCCAGTAGAGGCCCAGAGTTAAAGAAGCCCGTGAAGAAAGAAGCCAGACGAAGAGAAGTTTCCTAAAATTAGATAAATCTTAGTCGGTTAGAACTTTCCATATGTAAACCTAGTCGGTTACGTATCCAGGACCTGGCCTCCTATATAAAGGCCAGGAGGGTAACCGATTAGGTCAAGCAATTCATAGCCACCACAATCCCGACGAGACAAACAGCTCGCCGGACCCCTGTAACCGCATATTCACAAGATCAAATCCAGACAAGCAGGAGTAAGGGTTTTACCTCAATCGAGGGCCCCGAACCTGGGTAAACTCTCGCTTGTCAGCCGTCGAGTCTACCAGTACTACGCGTTCTCTACCACATAATCAACCCTAGGTACCTAACCATGGGATTTGCCGAGGACACCCCTCGTCAGTGACAAAAACATAACATCGGCTCGGCGAGATTCCCGCAACCCGCGGCGCGGCGCGGCACGTCGTGACGAGGCTTGGCGTGGCGGGCGGCGGAGGAGGAGGAGCGTGCGTGTGGAACGCCTCCCTTCACTTCACAGCAAACACCTCATACATGTGGGAGAAGAGCTCACCTTATAAACTGGTGTAAATCTCTCCCAACTAGCCATGTGGGACTAAACTCCCAGTATTTGCCACAGCATGGGCCTTTAGGGATTTTCTGGAAATTGTTAGATGGGCCAAAAGCCCACCCTAGGAATTTAACAATATTTCAACAATCCCCCACCAGATCCCAAAGACCCATGATGTTGTTTTCTGTTCCAAACACTGTTTTGATATACCAGTTTTTTCAGTGGAGACCTTTTAAGGTTGAACATCCACCTAGAACAAATAGTTACACTCCTTCACAACTGACAATTGACTATGCCTTGAATTGTTAGTTTGGCGTAAAGTAGTTTCACCAAATATCTTATCAGTATTAGGCTGCCGAAGGCTGACTCCTCGGGTGGAGCATATTAGTCACACTCCTGACCTATTCATGAACTTAATAGAGATCAACCCATTCTCATAGACCGTGACCAGCAGTCAGGCTCATATAGGTGTGTTCCTCCAAAGATTGCTCTGTAGGATAGTATCTTGCTTATGCAAAGCCTTGGAACACATTAAGACAAATGTCAACCTGCCATACAGTTACCGAGAGTATTGCATCTCCAACGGAGTGGGTTAGTAAAAGTACTCTCCTCAATTAACCACCAGCTTGTTTTCCCAGGTCCTACTTCATGGGATCTCCGATCACATAGGTTGGGTTACTACCATGGCAACTCATGTGGGTTTCATACCCATCTCCCTCGATGCATTTTCTATCACAACACGTGATAGCCCTTTGGTAAAGGGATCTGCCAGATTCTTAGCCAACTGGATATAATCCAACGCTATTACTCCAGAGTTTCTCAAATGTCTGACAGCTTTTAATCTCATTCTTATATGTTTGTTGGACTGCATGTTGTCCTTTGAACTTTTGACCTTGGTAATCACTGTCTGATTGTCACAGTTCATAAGCATAGCCGGTACCGGCTTTTCAACCACAGGCAAGTCCATCAACAGATCTCGAAGCCATCCTGCTTCGACACTAGATGTGTCCAATGTTGTTAATTCTGCTTCCATTGTCGATCTCGTCAGGATCGTTTGCTTGCAAGACTTTCAGGAAACAGCACCACCTCCAAGGGTAAACACATAACCCGTTGTGGCTTTCATCTCATCAGTATCAGAGACCCAATTCACATCACAATACCCTTCAAGCACTGACGGGTTTCCAGAATAGTCAAGTCCATAGTTCTCAGTACCTTTCAGATAGCGCATAATTCTTTCAACAGCATGCCAATGTACATCACCCGGATTGGAGACAAACCGGCTCAGTTTGCACACAGCAAATTTGTTTCGATTTTAAATTTTCAAATTGCTGACGGTAAAAAAAAAGGAAAACTCTTTAAAGATACTAGCACGTTCACATTTCAATTTGCTAAAAAATTTTGTAACTACGCCAAAATATATCAAAATGCTCGCAACAAAAAAAAGAACTGAATTGAACATTTCAATTTGCTAAGAAAAAAATGGAGATACTCTACAACATATTAAGATAACCTAAATGTATTTCCCCTAATTATATTGAGCCTTATTTCGTGAAATCAATAAACTTAAATACACATAATTCAACTCAAATTCTATAAAAAAAAAGTAAAAAACACAAACAAATCATTTCAAATGCTTTAGGACCTTCTCCAACATATTCCAAATTTTATTTCAAAAAAATATTTTCCAATCAAAAAACAAAATTTTAGAATAAAAAATTACTCCAAATAATCCTCGGCCCTCTCTATTTATCTCCCCATCTTTTTGTTCTTTTTTCTCCTATTTCCCAAAACTTTCGAAACTTTTCAAATATAGCTCCAAGACAATTCAAACCAACTTGTTAGAAAAATGTAAGCAACAGAACAGTCATCCCAAATGCCTTAGGACCTTCTCCACATTATTTCAAATTTTAGTTTCCATATAAATATATTTCAATCAGAAAAGAACAAAACTTAAGAAAAAATGTGCTAAAAAAACACTTTACAGATATTGTTTTATGGTGTTTATACAAATTTCAAAAAACTACTAAATGCTACAAATCAGAAACTTAATTGAGTTCTTAAATTGAATTTAAACAATACTCAAACAATGTACTTCCTCCAGTTATTGAGTTAAAAGAACAGTCATCCCAAATGTCTTAGGACCTTCTCCACATTATTTCAAATTTTATTTTCCAAATAAATATATTTCAATCAGAAAAAACAAAACTTAAGAAAAATTGTGCTCCAAAAAAATAGAACACTTTGCATATACTGTTTTACGGTGTTTATACAAATTTCAAAAAACTACTAAATGCTACAAAAGCAGAAACTTAAATTGAGTTCTTAAATTGAATTTAAACAATACTCAAACAATGTACTTCCTCCGGTTATTGAGTTAAAATAAATATTTAAGGTAAAACACACACGTACCATACCAAAACGACTAGGTTAACATTTACAAATAATATAACTAAACTCTCTCCAATTATGCAACTTAATTTACTAAATATTCAAATTGAACTTAACTCTCTCTAACTACGTACTTAAATTTAAATAATGCTTCATTACATGCACATTTCCCAAAATCTCAAATTCTTTTTCTCTAAAGATAAATAAAAAATAATAGCTAATAACACAATATGTTCCCTCTAATCAAAGATTTAAATTACATATTTCCATTCAAATACAAACATAATAATTAGACAAAAAATACACAAATTATTACAAATTATTCTCATCCCGCGCCACATTTACCTAGTAACTAGTAAAGGATGAACAACAAGAAGACAACTGGTAAAATCATGAATTCGTAACACAGAAAAATGGGTCGCTGACCAAGAGCCATGGCCTAAAATTCCAGTTTGACAGGTGAATAAATCAACGACTTATGCCTTTCTAAGGAATATCCTTGGAATAAATCAGCGACTGCAGTTAGGCCAATAGAGATGGATGTTCTCAACAAAGGGCATATAGGCATGAGCAGAACTAGGCTTGAGCCCCCATATAGGGCGTGAGCAAGAAACTCAATTCATATCAGCCAATTAGGTTCGCCTAATTTTACGAGTTAAAAACTTTCCGGCACGACGAAGCACGACTCGACGAACCCTAAAAAAAACTGATACTGTTGAGTATTTAAGCAATTGTTCGATTAAATTAATCCAAGAATAAATCATGAACAAGATGTGGGCAGTGCTAATGACATATTGAAACTTGATGATAAAACCATGTACTAGACAAATTGTAGAAACATCTACGCAAATCGCTAGTACAACAGACATGCAGGTTATCAGGAGAGGGATAAACGTGTACCCTCCAATAGGCTAGTTGGCCGTAGCAGCAGCAGAGGCAGCGGCAGCAGCGGGGGCTGCGGAGGCAGCAGCAGCGGTACCGGTCTCCTCGGCAATCTTGTCGGTGTCGGTGCTCATGTTGATGACGAAGGCGACGCAGACGTAGTTGAAGCAGACGAATGGAGGCGAGCAGTCGCGTGGAAGACGCTCCCCAAAAACCTAATCGCCCCTCTCCCGTACAGGATGTTGAGAGGCGGGGTTTCGGAGGCCTGCTCTCCGGTAACCGTATACACGGTGGACGGGATGGGATGACCGGTAGCAGCAACAGAGAGAGAAACGATGGTGTCGGCGCCAGCAGATTTGATCTGTTGTCTGTTTATTCCGGAGAGGAGCGACCTCTCTGATATAGGCACCGAGGCAGGCGAGAGGTCCAACGGAAACGCATGTAATGAATCACAATGAATTCTGGTAATGTCCGTAATTAAGACGAAACGTTTCAGCTCGTATTCATTTCCATGAATGCAGAAACGTTCCAGTTGACCGTTCATATTTTTCCTGCATGACAAAAAGATAACATCGGCTCGGCGAGATTCCCGCAACCCGCGGCGCGTCGTGGCGTGGCGGGCATGGCGGGCGGCACAGGAGGAGGAGCGCGCGTGTGGAACGCCTCCCTTCACTTCACAGCCAACACCTCATACATGTGGGAGAAGAGCTCACCTTATAAGTAAATCTCTCCCAATTAGCCATGTGGGACTAAACTCACACCATTTACAACAACATGGGCTTTAGGGATTTTCTGGAAATTGTTAGATGGGCCAAAAGCCCACCCTAGGAATTTAACAATATTTCAACGGATACGGCAACTAACCACACATGGATAGAGAGGGTTTGCAGAGCGGGGAGATAGAACGCGCACCTGTCATGTGGGAGTGTAGAAAAATCGAGCAAACACAAACAAAAGCAGAGTTGAGCGCCGTCTTTCGCCGGAGGGGATGAGAAAGACGACAGGGGAAGGAGGAGACGGTCGTATCGGCCAAGGAGTCGGTCGGTTCCTTGCCAGGGTTTGTTTACGTGTACGCGGGTCCGTCTCCAGAAATCTGGGGCCCCTGTGCGAAACGCAAATTGTGGCCCTAAAATTTGAATTTTTCACATTATATAGCAACTAAAATATTTTCACTTTTACATTACTTCAATATTTGTTATTACTATACAGAAACATATAAAAGATTAATTTTACGAGAGGTACCGATAACCAATAAACATAGCTCATGTTCCGCTAAAAAACATCATCCGTCTGGCATTTCTTGAACAACTAAATCTGTTCGAAGGATCTTTTTTAGACCGAGCTGCAGCTTCTTTTTCTTTGTTCTTACGTTTTGTCGCACGAGATTGACACTTTGTTTTTTTAGAATTCATGATTATTCCTGTTTCATTAACAAAATGAAATAAAAATGAGTCCAAACAATTCAACGGCTGATAAATAACTATAGATCAACTTTGTGTTTTATAATTAGTATAGCAAGTTACGCCAACATGCAACAGTACCTTGATCACTGCGCAACGATCTTAAAACTTCCAATCCCTAATCACTGCTGCAGTGTGATTACGACATATTTTTTTGACTGTAATTACGACATAATCAGTAAATCAATAATTACGTCGTCAAAATTTACAATCCCTAATCTAATCGCGGCGGCAGTGCGGCCAATTACCTTGTCACGCGAGCGTGAGCCACGCGTACAACGCTGGGAGTCTGCTATACCTAGATCGATCGATGCTACACGTACAGCGCTCGGAGTGAAGGGAGTGACCAATCAGATTTTTTTAATGGCCCGCGCGTGGAGTTGATTGGGCCGCAGCAAGCCGCGCTAGAGCTGGGCAGCTCCGCTGGAATTTGATGTGCCTACAAATCTGGGGGCCCACGGAAAATGGGGGATTCCGACCGCTTTTTTCTGAAGAAAGAACGGCACGGCTGTATTTATTCGGGTTTCTCTTACCCAAGAAAAAAAAGGGTGGCCCAGGCGTTTCCTCCGCAAACTCCGTGCCCTCTTTGCTTTTGTGTGCCACCGTCTCCTCTTCTTCCTGGCATCCTGCTCCCGCGATTCCTCAGATAATTACAGACCATTATTAAGCGTCGCTTCCTCTGCTCCATCCACGCTTTCCTCGTCTCCATCTCAGGTAACCGGCGTCCCGCTGTTCACCTTGATCGTCAAGATGTAAGGGAGATTTGGATTTCTTTCCTTTCTCATTCTTTATTTTTATTTTGCCATTTTTCTACCGTTCCTTCACATGGTCATCGAATTTGATCATCATCTGGGCTGTGGATTTTCTTGGTGTAAATGTAAATGCGCATGGTCATCGGTTTTCACACTAGGGCAGCGGATGATCGAGCGTTTTTTTCTCCTTTAAAACAGAGCACACTGCAGGATATAGGCATTTTCTCCACGGTGTGGATATTGTTTGTTATCTGACACATGGAATAAACTGGAGTAGGCATGAATCGAACAACTAACAATCATCGATAATCCACATGAGAGAATAGATTGAGGTGAAGTTAGTAAGCGCGATTATTATTGTAAAATGCATATCTTTGTCAGCAGTCAGCACCATTGCCCTTTAAGAAAAATCTAGTGAACAACTTCAGCAAATCAAAATAGAGACTCCCAACATTTTATATGCGAGGAGCACTATGATGTATCCTTGTTTTCTAACCGTCATGGAAGGGGGTCCATGCCCTGCCCAATTTTGATGGCTGCCTATTTCTGAAATGTTTAAGAGGTATCTCACACATGGTTTTATAAAACTTGTTTGACGACCAGACCCCTCCCCGAGCCCACCAACCCTCATGGGTCCCACGGGGTTGATAGTCAACAACAAGTCAATGTCTGATCCCTTGGGCTTCATGGACGCGAAAGTCCAAATTCAGTAACACCTACATGTGAAGTAAGGCTTGTCGCCGGAATCGGAAGGTATTCATCGATGAAAACCGCAATTCCCTAAAAAACCCCAGAAAACTCTCTCACATTAGGCCAGAAGAGGGAAAACATCCGAGGGCAAATGTAGTGACCCAGCACACCACTGCATGTTGTAGTGTACAAGTCGTTGACATAATACTCACGGAAGGACCAATCCGTAAATATTACATCCTTCAGAGTAGTACAACAGAAACATAGTCGGTCCAAGGTAACACTATAGGATTACAACACTATTCAATACAAAATCTAGAGAACCTCCTTTACAAACAGAAGTAGGTCTTGTGCAAATGAAACTCCCGAAAGACTCAAGTCGAAGCACTAAGCTGGATACCAACTCTACTTCTAACTCTAAATCCACTACTGCTGTTGTCACAGCCCTAATCTATCCATCTGGAATATCTTTGTCTGGAGTTGTGCTCCTCCATCCAATTATAGTTGTCTTGTCTATAGGTATTGCTGTCGACGTGTCCACCGTTGCACTGTTGTCGCCACTCATTTGTTGGCAAAGTAGAGGTTGACTCCTTCAGACTCCACCAGGTTGATTTGACTCCTTGTCGAACATCTCACCAACACCGTTATGGATTCCTATCCTTCTTCTGATGTCTCCAATAATCTAAGCAAGGGGTCAACGGAGGAAAGAGTGAGCAACACGAGCGTTACTCAGCAAGTTCATATAACAGGAATAAGGTGTTTTATGCACTAGCTACCATCCATACCAAAAGGTCATGGATGAACATGCATATCTTTGTAAAACATTTTTAGGAAAAGATTTATTTTATCTTCAGAAAACTATGCCCGTCATCGATTCACAGGTGCTAGGGCCTTGAGGAGCCTCCTTTCCTGCAGCGTTCGCCGTTCCTTCCTGGAACGTGGAGTAACATGTCACATTTTTACACTCTGCAGAGGTGCGTTACTTTACCCATAAGAGATCAACGCCTTGTTGCACAACCGGGCGATCTTTCCCGTCCACACTTCCTTGGTGTGGGGCCCAGTCGTTGATCCAAGCCATTCGCCGTGCTTTTCCAACAACCCCGCATGCCCACCCAATTCATGCATAGCAGAATCACCCCTGGTTCTACCCCTCACGATAGATACCTAGGTGTCCTCTTGCAGACCATCATAGACACCAGAGTCCGTGGGCATTAAGGGGTCCCACCCATGTGCATGTAGTCGCACTAGATCTACAGCGTACGGCTCTGGCTGCCCGTTGACATGCGAAAGGGAAAAGATCACAGATGACTTTCCCGTCCCATTCCAAGTCTCATGGTTAACGCTTCATTTTCGGCGCAAGAACGCTGACGGCATTGGTTCTTAAGTCCTAGGTAATACTTTCCCGTGCAAATGGAACCTCCACCAACCACATCATTCCATGGTTCCATCTGCCAGCCAACAATATATATATATATAGCAATTCACATCATTCGAAATAGGTTTTTCTTTTTCATGCAATGATAAACCATAGTATTTTTCATTTACTTTGATAAACATAATCAAGTAGGACATGAGCAAGAGTGAACTTGCCTTTTTGACTGCAAGATTATGCAGCCCAGGTCTTCGATGCAATAAAGACTCCAAAATCTGGAAAAAAACGTCATTGGTCCGGTAAGGACTAATGTTTGAAGAAGCAATATGCTATCATGCATAAGTATGAGATGCATCGCTCTAAACCCCGTAACTGACTCTCGATGGTTGAGGGTTGTGTGGGTTTGGTGATTACTTTTAGATTTATTATATCATCAAGTTTACTTCACAAGACAGGAGACTTTAAAACTTTAACCATTAAAGTACTATATTAAGCCTAGGAATAGAGTAAAACACATCAATATACTAAGTGGTTGTTTTAGAATTGTTATCATCTTTTGGTTTGTAAAGACTATGTATTGATTTGAATTAATTAAAGTAAATGGTGTAGTTTTATTATTCATGAATACAAACAGAATAACTTTTGAAGAAATAGCTAATGTGAAATGATGTAGTATTATTATTGGTGATGGCAAAAGAATAACTTTTGAAGAACAAATGTTGTAAACAATTGTTGGTATTATACTAAGATGGTACTTATTTTATTTACTCAAGTACTTACTAATTTTATACATAGCTTTGTTTATGCTGGAGGAAGGATTTGTTTTTAAAGTAGAACATTTGGCTCTGCTACCTTAGTGTTTATGAATTTTTTAAGTTGTTTCATAATTTTATTTACTTAACAAAAATATAATTGGTAAGAATTAAGTAATAAATGAAATATGTGAAATCTTTATTTAAAAGGAACTAAGTAGTTCAAAGTGTTGTTAGATTTTTGTTCATTTGATATGATTAATAAATAATAGTAGAACAATTTCATAAGCTTACAACTTTATTTTAAAAATTATGAAAATAATCCTTATTGATTATTTTTTTATATAAATTTCATTTTTATTAATCAATTATTGAAAAAAAAATATTACAAGTTATGATGAGATCATATTTTAAAATTTGAAGTGAAGCATGAGAACATTTTACATGGAGTTGAAGTGTATCAAAATTTAGCATTTCAAATTAACTTTATAATTCAAATAATAAGCAAATTGTTGTTTCAATTTTTGAACGATTCAAATTTAGTCAAACAAGAATTTATTTCTACAAATAGATAGATTTAATTTTTCTGATTATTATTATTTTTAGAAGTTCCGGAGTAATTAGAATTCAGACTAAATATCTTTTAGTATTTTAAACTGTAGACAAATGGATTATCACTAGATTGGAGTTTGTAATGTTTTTGAGAAACATGAGTACAACTTTTTCTTAGTTTTGTATTTTGGGAATTGGTTTTATTTCTAATATCAATTGCCTAAATCTAGGCACACACAATTTGACTAGAATCACACACGTATACCCAGATTAGACTAATTAAATAGGCACCAAGCTAATTGATTTGGGCTAATTAGGCTCACTAACCTACACACTAACCTAATCGTTGGGCAGGTGCACACACGACACAACACAACTCCACACACGCACACATGGTCACACGCTGGCTGGACCAGAACCAGCACACACGCACGCACGTCTCCACTTCTCTCTTTCTCTCTTCTGTTCTGATTCCTCTTCCTCACGCGAGTACGCGACCAGGCCGCCGCACCTGCTGCTCCGGCCATCGCCGGCCGTATCCACCACTGCCGCTCGCTGTCGACTCCTCTCCAAGGTATCCTCCGTCAGTCCCCAACCGCCACCAAGCCACAGCGTCTTCTATGCACGCGCCCGCGTCTCGGTCGCCGTCGCCGTTGCCGTGCTAATCCGGCGCGCTCCGGCCATCTCTGCCGCCGATTCCTGATGCAAACGACGCGCCACTCCTTCTACTATATCCTCTCCGAGGCGATTTGTGACTCGCTGCCCGCGCGGCCACGCGTGGGCTGTACCCGAGCCTAGGTTTCCGGTAGCAGCGCGGCGTTGCCGTGCTCCCGGCCTAGCTGCTCCACCGTGGGATGCTTCTGTGAGCTTCTGAGGTGCTGGTGCGGTGATGGGGAAGATCTTCCCTTGGATGCGCCATGGTGGCCACGTGGGCACTGCCTCACCATGCCGCCATGGTTGCGCCTGGGCGATGAGTAAGCTCCTGTTCCACTCCTCTCTGTCTCTCTTCTCTCCCCTGGTCTCCGAGCCCTGCTCTGTGATGCTAGCTATTCAGTGGTAATTATAGATTTTCTATTTTAGGTGTTAAGCTGCTCGGCTGCTCCGGTGCTGTTCTTAGATCATCCTATGATGCCACTGATATTATTTGTTGGTGATGACGATGATGCTGGTGTGTGCTACTCTGAACCTTGTGTTCAGAGGTGTGCCTCTGCTGGAAATTATTATTTGGTTAACAATGGTTTACACGATGGCCTAGTCCTATTGGACAAATTGGATTTCGAAATTTTTGGATAGTGCTATTTAGATATATGGTTTGTGGTTGTGGTGCTCTTCTTAAATGGATTAGTGCCCAACAAATCATGTGCTGGATCAGTGCTATCCTAGGAGTGATTCCTAGCAATATTTGCTGATATGCCTTTGCTCAATTTTGTGGATTTACATCCCCTGCCTATGATGCACAGGCTGAGGCCCAATTTTATTAAGAACAGATGCTATACTTGGTTTTTTTTTAATCCCCTGTGATGAACTTAGCATAGCATCTCTATGCTAAACTGAGGGAAATACCCCAGCCATCCCACTTATTTAAATCTAGCAATTTCTTTTACTCAAGGATGTTGAATATTCACCTCCTGATGTGTGATGGTGATGGCTGTGTGGTTTATTTTGAGATCTTGTGGAAGACTTGATCAATCAGATCTTGTGGCTCTCCTCCATGATCACTTTGTGGACCTGCTCCTTCTTGTTCACTGTATTGGCCTGCTTCTCCTGCTCCAGGCTGCTTCTCCCGAGCTCCTTGCCTTCCCTCCTAGCTCCAACTTGATCTTGTTCCTCTTACCCATCTTGATCTTGCTCTCAGCAGTGATTGAGTGGTGAAAAGTGGATGGATTTGTGGTTTGCTGTGAGTTGGGGAAGATGAACTCGAGCTGGTACTTTGGAGAGTGAAAAGGTCATGCTTTGCTACCTTGCTGCTACGTTTCCCTTGCTCTTATCCCTCCAGGTTGAGTTGCTGTGCTGTTGACAGCAGGGTAGCGGCATGCTTGTGTAAGCTGCTAGCTTGTGTGCCTTCTCTGATTGCTGCGGCTGGTGAACTTATCCTCACTTTGGTTGTTTATTTTTGACTGCCAAGTGGAATTTATAAAGCTGCCCAGCCTATGATGTTGTTCTGAGGCTAAACTTGGTAATTAAGAACAGATACAACACTTGATCCCTTATAAATACTCAATGATGTTAATAGCAAAGCATCTCTTTGCTAGACTGAGGGTTTAACTAATCCCTAACCCCTCTTTTGTTTTTCTTTTCTTTTGTTTTGCTTTTCCTTTGTTTTGCAGGAACAACTATATTGGAATAAAGATCAAAAGAAGAAGAAAAGATTACAAGACATTCTAGTTTAGGAAACTATTGTAATTTTCCTTTTTGTATTTCAGTTGTTGTAATAAATTTGTAAAGACAATGTAATTTGTGTAATTATTCAATAAAGTTATTTATTTGTCTTTCAATAATCCTATACATTGTAATATGTGTTATAAATTATTCAAACAACTATTTTATTTACTTAATTATTGTTTTTGTTGCTTAATTGTTTTAATTTGAATTTACTTTATAAATTCAATTATTTGAATGTTCAATTTGAATTCAAATTCCTCCAACAAGCAATTTTCCTAAAGGTAATGTCAAAATTTGTCATTTCTACCTAGGATGAATAATAGAAATAACTAAATTATCCACAACTCCTCAAGTAAAATTTGGAGTAACAAGTTATGTTCCCTCTAGGTTTCGCAATTTTATCGGATACCCCTCCTACCCAAAAATAGGGTTTAAGCCAAGATCATATCAGAGTTTGTAACGCTCAAGTTGATGATCTAGTTCAATTACATCAACTCAAGTGAAACTTCCATCGCTTGGTGTTTTGAAAACAATTGCGCGAAAATTCTTCGGATTTTCTGATGCATGAATGCAATGCACAATTCTGTGTCCACTCTAATTTTGGACTCTAATCCTGGGATATTACAGTCTCCCCTCCTTAAATTAAACTTCGTCCTCGAAGTTCGTACTCTCTTACGTTTTGGATTATAGATGAGACTGGTGAATCAGATGGTAGTTCTCGAACTCCATGTTGATCTTCGAAGGTGATAATTGGTGTATCCCCAAATCCAAAATTTTCCTTGAATTCTTCTCTAACTTGGTAATGGTCAACTATCAATTTCATTGACTCCATGATTCCTTCTGGTACAATCAAGTCTTGGGCCTAGTTTCTTAAAAACTCCTTGGATCAGGACTTTATTTAGTGCTTATTGATCCTACTAGTAGTCCTATCAAGACTTCTTCACTTGGTGACCGATCTTTTTGTTGGAAAGCATTTAGGATTTAGGAAGTCTCACTAAGATACATTTTTTTTTACTTTTTCTTCAAGCAACTATAGTAATGTCTCTATCCCTAGTCCACCCTTATAAGATTGACCTAGATGTTTTGCTACCAAAGACTTACTTAGTCAAATTTTATTTTTCTTGTGTCCTCTCGAATCTTCATGATACACTCATCCTAGTGATGCAAAGGAATAGCAGGGTCTAAATTACTAGAAGATTTTGCTAACATATTTCTCTGTCATGCTCTTGGTTAGAACCAAAGAATGACTCATTGTTGACAAAAGTAGCTCAACAACTTGGTTTTGTTAGTCTCTATTTAGAGTCTAATCCATTTTTTCATTTAAGTAGGAGTCTCAACTCCTGGCTTGAGATTCCCTAAAGAATTCTATCATTGTGTGGTCTTCAATTAACCTATAACAATAAAGTTCATTTACTCTTATCTTGGTTTTCTTCTCATCTTTACTCCAATTTATTTGATCTCGACACTTCTACTTCGTTCTCTACTCCCCTCCTTAAGGTTTTGCAATGGTCTCTACACTCCATGTATAACACCATTGGATCTAATGGTTAGGATATTGGTCCTACCTTTACAAGATCTCACAGAAGAAATCTGCGGTGTACCCACACATTTATGGATGTCCGAGGTGAACTCTCCAACAATTTTTCTCTCATGAAGGTCATTTGTCTCTTTTAAAGGTAATTATCTTACTTGAGCGACTTTAAATAGGAGAATATCTAGTCCTCCATTACTGACAAACCTACTGTTGACGTTTCCAGCATGTTTCGGAAACGGTCGCTAAAAATCTTAACATATTTCTTTATCTACCCTAAGATAGGCTGAACTTGATGCTCCTTATGTCATACACAGATGACTTGGTTACCTTAACCAATAGGATACCACTTGTGGATCATCCTAGTGTGATGACTATAAAATCAGCTATAGGTTTTTAATCCCTTTTCTCCTCGTCTTCTCTATGAAGTTTCAAAGCTTGAATACTACCATTGCCTCAATCACTTTTTCTCCACATCATGATACTTCCATGAACCTAGGTGTTAACTAACTTCTTCAGCTTCATAACTTTTCTGATCTAAGATACCATCCTTATTGTTGACTAATCATGATTTCAGATTGATCCTTCCTTCGAATTTAGCTTTAATACTCCATCTTCTTTGCCTTCTTCTTCATGCAAGTCTTCATCTCCGCCTTTGGAACTCGTCTCTTCCTCACACGAATCCTAACTACCTCTAGATCAGTAACATCAAGAAAAGAACTCAATGTGACAATCATGCCATTGTACATCAAATTCTAACTTCATGTACCAACCTAGTCAATCAAAAACCCAATAAGATCCAATAAATCGCAAATGCAGTTTTATATCAATCATGCAACATAAGCCCGTAAAATAAGTAGTACATTGAGTAAAAACATTTCAAGTACCCAGGCTTAGATGCTATACACTATGAGATAGGTATATATTACCTTATAGTCCTATGCTAAAACAACTTTTTGCCTCAGTATTTACACCAGTTACCCATTTGCAACGGAGTAATCATAAGACAAAGTACTCAAAGAGTAGTTGTGGTAAGGCTTTGTTTCCTATGGGACTAAACTCCATGTAGCTTGGATCTTCCGTCTGGCTAGAACATCTATTTGTGAACATATCCAGATCCTTCATGTAGTTACTCATGGTACATCAGAAGTAGTAGTGTAGCTTCCGTCATTGTTTATGCCATCTCCTAATTTCCTTAACACTTTATACTATACTCAGGTAAATCCCCTTTGAACTACATCCTTAGGGTATTGGCATACTTTTCATAGTTGAATGTCGATGATTTACCACTATCATCAAACATCTTCTGACTTCCTCCATCACGAACTTATGATAGGGTTCTACTTCATAGGATAGGCTATTAATGATACCATATAAGTAACACTGACGTGGATGTAATCCATTTGGTGTATCAACTGGTACAAGACAGTCTTAACTGGTCATACCAAGTTGAAAATAAAATAAGGTAGATGAACATCATACCTATAGAACAGTAAATAAGAATATCTACTCCAGTTGGGTAAGGAAATGTGTATACAAATATGACAGTATTATTCTCAGGTGAATAACCATCATAGTTGTAGAAATATAGAGTTTAGTTAAATATAATATCTCCCTATAGTCTTACCAACCTACAAGTCTCCTAAAAGGGTTTTAATCCTAAGGTCGTTCGCTCTGATACCACCTGTAGTGACCCAGCACACCACTGCATGTTGTAGTGTACAAGTCGTTGACATAATACTCACGGAAGGACCAATCCGTAAATATTACATCCTTCAGAGTAGTACAACAGAAACATAGTCGGTCCAAGTAACACTATAGGATTACAACACTATTCAATACAAAATCTCGAGAACCTCCTTTACAAACAGAAGTAGGTCTCGTGCAAATGAAACTCCCGAAAGACTCAAGTCGAAGCACTAAGCTGGATACCAGCTCTACTTCTAACTCTAAATCCACTACTGCTGTTGTCACAGCCCTAATCTATCCATCTGGAATATCTTTGTCTGGAGTTGTGCTCCTCCATCCAATTATAGTTGTCTTGTCTATAGGTATTGCTGTCGACGTGTCCACCGTTGCACTGTTGTCGCCACTCATTTGTTGGCAAAGTAGAGGTTGACTCCTTCAGACTCCACCAGGTTGATTTGACTCCTTGTCGAACATCTCACCAACACCGTTATGGATTCCTATCCTTCTTCTGATGTCTCCAATAATCTAAGCAAGGGGTCAACGGAGGAAAGAGTGAGCAACACGAGCGTTACTCAGCAAGTTCATATAACAGGAATAAGGTGTTTTATGCACTAGCTACCATCCATACCAAAAGGTCATGGATGAACATGCATATCTTTGTAAAACATTTTTAGGAAAAGATTTATTTTATCTTCAGAAAACTATGCCCGTCATCGATTCACAGGTGCTAGGGCCTTGAGGAGCCTCCTTTCCTGCAGCGTTCGCCGTTCCTTCCTGGAACGTGGAGTAACATGTCACATTTTTACACTCTGCAGAGGTGCGTTACTTTACCCATAAGAGATCAACGCCTTGTTGCACAACCGGGCGATCTTTCCCGTCCACACTTCCTTGGTGTGGGGCCCAGTCGATGATCCAAGCCATTCGCCGTGCTTCTCCAACAACCCCGCATGCCCACCCAATTCATGCATAGCAGAATCACCCCTGGTTCTACCCCTCACGATAGATACCTAGGTGTCCCCTTGCAGACCATCATAGACCCAGTTCCGTGGGAATTAAGGGATCCCACCCATGTGCATGTAGTCGCAAGATCTACAGCGTAAGGCTCTGGCTGCCCGTTGACATGCGAAAGGGAAAAGATCACAGATGACTTTCCCGTCCCATTCCAAGTCTCATGGTTAACGCTTCATTTACGGCGCAAGAACGCTGACGGCATTGGTTCTTAAGTCCTAGGTAATACTTTCCCGTGCAAATGGAACCTCCACCAACCACATCATTCCATGGTTCCATCTGCCAGCCAACAATATATATATATATAGCAATTCACATCATTCGAAATAGGTTTTTCTTTTTCATGCAATGATAAACCATAGTATTTTGCATTTACTTTGATAAACATAATCAAGTAGGACATGAGCAAGAGTGAACTTGCCTTTTTGACTGCAAGATTATGCAGCCCAGGTCTTCGATGCAATAAAGACTCCAAAATCTGGAAAAAAACGTCATTGGTCCGGTAAGGACTAATGTTTGAAGAAGCAATATGCTATTATGCATAAGTATGAGATGCATCGCTCTAAACCCCGTAACTGACTCTCGATGGTTGAGGGTTGTGTGGGTTTGGTGATTACTTTTAGATTTATTATATCATCAAGTTTACTTCACAAGACAGGAGACTTTAAAACTTTAACCATTAAAGTACTATATTAAGCCTAGGAATAGAGTAAAACACATCAATATACTAAGTGGTTGTTTTAGAATTGTTATCATCTTTTGGTTTGTAAAGACTATGTATTGATTTGAATTAATTAAAGTAAATGGTGTAGTTTTATTATTCATGAATACAAACAGAATAACTTTTGAAGAAATAGCTAATGTGAAATGATGTAGTATTATTATTGGTGATGGCAAAAGAATAACTTTTGAAGAACAAATGTTGTAAACAATTGTTGGTATTATACTAAGATGGTACTTATTTTATTTACTCAAGTACTTACTAATTTTATACATAGCTTTGTTTATGCTGGAGGAAGGATTTGTTTTTAAAGTAGAACATTTGGCTCTGCTACCTTAGTGTTTATGAATTTTTTAAGTTGTTTCATAATTTTATTTACTTAACAAAAATATAATTGGTAAGAATTAAGTAATAAATGAAATATGTGAAATCTTTATTTAAAAGGAACTAAGTAGTTCAAAGTGTTGTTAGATTTTTGTTCATTTGATATGATTAATAAATAATAGTAGAACAATTTCATAAGCTTACAACTTTATTTTAAAAATTATGAAAATAATCCTTATTGATTATTTTTTTATATAAATTTCATTTTTATTAATCAATTATTGAAAAAAAAATATTACAAGTTATGATGAGATCATATTTTAAAATTTGAAGTGAAGCATGAGAACATTTTACATGGAGTTGAAGTGTATCAAAATTTAGCATTTCAAATTAACTTTATAATTCAAATAATAAGCAAATTGTTGTTTCAATTTTTGAACGATTCAAATTTAGTCAAACAAGAATTTATTTCTACAAATAGATAGATTTAATTTTTCTGATTATTATTATTTTTAGAAGTTCCGGAGTAATTAGAATTCAGACTAAATATCTTTTAGTATTTTAAACTGTAGACAAATGGATTATCACTAGATTGGAGTTTGTAATGTTTTTGAGAACATGAGTACAACTTTTTCTTAGTTTTGTATTTTGGGAATTGGTTTTATTTCTAATATCAATTGCCTAAATCTAGGCACACACAATTTGACTAGAATCACACACGTATACCCAGATTAGACTAATTAAATAGGCACCAAGCTAATTGATTTGGGCTAATTAGGCTCACTAACCTACACACTAACCTAATCGTTGGGCAGGTGCACACACGACACAACACAACTCCACACACGCACACATGGTCACACGCTGGCTGGACCAGAACCAGCACACACGCACGCACGTCTCCACTTCTCTCTTTCTCTCTTCTGTTCTGATTCCTCTTCCTCACGCGAGTACGCGACCAGGCCGCCGCACCTGCTGCTCCGGCCATCGCCGGCCGTATCCACCACTGCCGCTCGCTGTCGACTCCTCTCCAAGGTATCCTCCGTCAGTCCCCAACCGCCACCAAGCCACAGCGTCTTCTATGCACGCGCCCGCGTCTCGGTCGCCGTCGCCGTTGCCGTGCTAATCCGGCGCGCTCCGGCCATCTCTGCCGCCGATTCCTGATGCAAACGACGCGCCACTCCTTCTACTATATCCTCTCCGAGGCGATTTGTGACTCGCTGCCCGCGCGGCCACGCGTGGGCTGTACCCGAGCCTAGGTTTCCGGTAGCAGCGCGGCGTTGCCGTGCTCCCGGCCTAGCTGCTCCACCGTGGGATGCTTCTGTGAGCTTCTGAGGTGCTGGTGCGGTGATGGGGAAGATCTTCCCTTGGATGCGCCATGGTGGCCACGTGGGCACTGCCTCACCATGCCGCCATGGTTGCGCCTGGGCGATGAGTAAGCTCCTGTTCCACTCCTCTCTGTCTCTCTTCTCTCCCCTGGTCTCCGAGCCCTGCTCTGTGATGCTAGCTATTCAGTGGTAATTATAGATTTTCTATTTTAGGTGTTAAGCTGCTCGGCTGCTCCGGTGCTGTTCTTAGATCATCCTATGATGCCACTGATATTATTTGTTGGTGATGACGATGATGCTGGTGTGTGCTACTCTGAACCTTGTGTTCAGAGGTGTGCCTCTGCTGGAAATTATTATTTGGTTAACAATGGTTTACACGATGGCCTAGTCCTATTGGACAAATTGGATTTCGAAATTTTTGGATAGTGCTATTTAGATATATGGTTTGTTGTTGTGGTGCTCTTCTTAAATGGATTAGTGCCCAACAAATCATGTGCTGGATCAGTGCTATCCTAGGAGTGATTCCTAGCAATATTTGCTGATATGCCTTTGCTCAATTTTGTGGATTTACATCCCCTGCCTATGATGCACAGGCTGAGGCCCAATTTTATTAAGAACAGATGCTATACTTGGTTTTTTTTTAATCCCCTGTGATGAACTTAGCATAGCATCTCTATGCTAAACTGAGGGAAATACCCCAGCCATCCCACTTATTTAAATCTAGCAATTTCTTTTACTCAAGGATGTTGAATATTCACCTCCTGATGTGTGATGGTGATGGCTGTGTGGTTTATTTTGAGATCTTGTGGAAGACTTGATCAATCAGATCTTGTGGCTCTCCTCCATGATCACTTTGTGGACCTGCTCCTTCTTGTTCACTGTATTGGCCTGCTTCTCCTGCTCCAGGCTGCTTCTCCCGAGCTCCTTGCCTTCCCTCCTAGCTCCAACTTGATCTTGTTCCTCTTACCCATCTTGATCTTGCTCTCAGCAGTGATTGAGTGGTGAAAAGTGGATGGATTTGTGGTTTGCTGTGAGTTGGGGAAGATGAACTCGAGCTGGTACTTTGGAGAGTGAAAAGGTCATGCTTTGCTACCTTGCTGCTACGTTTCCCTTGCTCTTATCCCTCCAGGTTGAGTTGCTGTGCTGTTGACAGCAGGGTAGCGGCATGCTTGTGTAAGCTGCTAGCTTGTGTGCCTTCTCTGATTGCTGCGGCTGGTGAACTTATCCTCACTTTGGTTGTTTATTTTTGACTGCCAAGTGGAATTTATATAGCTGCCCAGCCTATGATGTTGTTCTGAGGCTAAACTTGTAATTAAGAACAGATACAACACTTGATCCCTTATAAATACTCAATGATGTTAATAGCAAAGCATCTCTTTGCTAGACTGAGGGTTTAACTAATCCCTAACCCCTCTTTTGTTTTTCTTTTCTTTTGTTTTGCTTTTCCTTTGTTTTGCCGGAACAACTATATTGGAATAAAGATCAAAAGAAGAAGAAAAGATTACAAGACATTCTAGTTTAGGAAACTATTGTAATTTTCCTTTTTGTATTTCAGTTGTTGTAATAAATTTGTAAAGACAATGTAATTTGTGTAATTATTCAATAAAGTTATTTATTTGTCTTTCAATAATCCTATACATTGTAATATGTGTTATAAATTATTCAAACAACTATTTTATTTACTTAATTATTGTTTTTGTTGCTTAATTGTTTTAATTTGAATTTACTTTATAAATTCAATTATTTGAATGTTCAATTTGAATTCAAATTCCTCCAACAAGCAATTTTCCTAAAGGTAATGTCAAAATTTGTCATTTCTACCTAGGATGAATAATAGAAATAACTAAATTATCCACAACTCCTCAAGTAAAATTTGGAGTAACAAGTTATGTTCCCTCTAGGTTTCGCAATTTTATCGGATACCCCTCCTACCCAAAAATAGGGTTTAAGCCAAGATCACATCAGAGTTTGTAACGCTCAAGTTGATGATCTAGTTCAATTACATCAACTCAAGTGAAACTTCCATCGCTTGGTGTTTTGAAAACAATTGCGCGAAAATTCTTCGGATTTTCTGATGCATGAATGCAATGCACAATTCTGTGTCCACTCTAATTTTGGACTCTAATCCTGGGATATTACAGCAAAGTGGTAATATCACACTTTGTATCATGCCATTACAACCATGAGAAAAGTTGTAGGTGCACCTTAGGGTTACTAAAATCCTACAAGAAATATTCTACCCTTTTCATATGAAGGGGGTTGAAGGTACAACCTTCTTGCTTAGAGGCATGACATGTAATTTCTTAGAAATTTTCCCTATGAACAAAGGACCACCTCCCCACTACAAAGGGGGAGCTGGCAAGTCTTGGCTATTTCTCATTCCTCTTTGGAGGAAATAAAGATAGGGAGAGCCTCACTGGCCATAATTCCCTTATTTCACGAGTAACCATTAACCAATATCATGCCTCCAACACGGATATCGCATGACCATGCATGCGCCCACAGCTTCCTCGTTTGGCAGGCCATTACTCCCAATGACCACCGCCTCCGCCACTCCATGGTTGTCTGCCTTCCCTTGGTTACCACCTACGGTCCATTGTTTGTTCCATAGTTACGTCGTCTCGTCGGTTGCCCCTCGTAATAGGTTTCCTATTGGAACACGCTAACTATGGAACATCTTTCTTTCTGGGGTAAGGTTAATTGGATCTATGCCACTCCAATATTCACCACTTGGAGAAATGCCATTAGAAAAAGTGAAAAACACAAGTTGGAAAAATGCCACGACAACTCTCACATACTTCTACACATGCAATTTTGCTCGTTTTAAGACATTGACAGTTCAGAAATACATGTATTGCAGTGTGTATACCCGTATTTACCATACTACCCTCATCCAACTCTTACAGATGTATAATAAAGATAGGATTACTACTGAGATTAAGCTAATGAACTTGACGTGAACGCTAAGATGATACGGCAGCTATTCGTGGACTCCAAATTGATAAGGCAGCATACACATGATCAAAACGTATTCGGCCGGTCGTTCGACCTGCCTGGTATACTCGAACACACTGTTTATAACACTCTAAAAGTATTCTTTAACTCAAGCCTACACATTCCATGAAAAATAACGAAATTAACGGGTTGGACAAGCAGTACTGGAGAGGAGTTTGAGGTGTGAGATTAGGGAGTGAGGAACTCACTCGGGCACTCCAGCGCCAGCGACTCCATGGACAAGAACCACATCCTACAGCCTTGTCGGACGAGGGTACGGGATCCTATGGCAGCCGCATCGCGCGAGGGCCGGAGGGCAGCGGGTCGCGGGTTGCATCGGCCGCTGCCTCGCGCGAGCTCCTACAGCTGAGGGCTCATCCGGCCGCGGCCTTGCGCGAGCTCCTCAAGCCATGGGCTCCTCCGGCCAGCGCCTCGCGTGAGGGAAGGGGTCCAGCTGCAGGCACCAAAGCCCCTAGCTACATCGCGCTACAGCCGTGGCGGAACCCGACGGCCGCCGCCGCGGTGTACAGTGTTTGTCTCGCGCATCTCAGGTTTGGGCAGGGAACTGGTTCGTAGCTTGAGGGTTGCCGGGGATTTGGTGTGTTTTTTTTACGTGTACATACGGGAATACAAGTACGTGGGTATATGAGCTGTATATGGAGTGGTATTAAAAGAAATGGCATATCTAGAAGTTTGTAAGAGTTGTGGTCGCATTTTTCCAACTTGTGTTTTTGTAATTGCATTTCTCCAAGTGGTGAATATTGAAGTGGCATATATCCAATTAACCCTTCTTTCGAAATGTTCTCACTTCGGCAAAGGAAAGAAGCGACCCTCTACCTTGAGGCAAAGGAAAAAGATTGTCTTGAGTCCCCAAGGCATCTTCCGACATAACTCGCCTTCCTAACCACGGTGCCTCATAAAATAAATGTTTGGACGTACTCGAAAACAGTCACGGAATTACAGAAATATTCGTAAACAAATGTATGTCTACATTTATCAATTAAAATATTCTAATAGTATTTTTTATTTAGTAAAATCAAAATACTAAACAAGAAGAGTTGTTTCCTTGAAGCTCAAGTTAATTCCTGTTAGGCGGTTATATAATAACTGCCTCATTTGTTCAATAGACAAGCAAGAATTATATCCCTATCTCTTCTGGAGTTTATGAGTTTCCTATGTTTTAGTCCCCTGTCTCCACTTTACTTGCCTCTTTGATTCATCTGAAAAGTGGAGGAAAAATGGAGTAGTTTTTCCTCTTGTATGTGTTCAAAAGAAACACACACAATAAACAACACAATTGTCGTAGGTTGCATAATAACAACCTAATTGTACCTTAATATTATGTTTTAACCAAGATTTGACTGTGCTTTTTGAGAAACCTTTCTTTTTTCCTACTCGTGCGAATCAAACGAGCGATTCTTCAAAATTCATGAGCTTTCATAATTCTCTATTTCGCATATGTGACCCTATCCTATATTTGTGTTTTTCCCATTCCTACTTTTTCTTTGGAATGTTAGCGGGAAGATTGGTCCAGTTTATAAGGGAAACCGGACCCAAAAACCATACAACGACGCCTTTTGGCTTACAACACACATCCTCTCGGGCCACGAGTCCCTCTGATCGGATCCACCTCTAAGATGATGCCCTCAAGAAGAACACGATGTCGAATAGCACTGCCATCGTTCGATCTAAAAGATTAGATCAAGGGTTTCCCCCAAAGCACGTCGGGAAAGGCAAAGGTGGGAGCAGCTACATCGATGCCTCCAACGAGGGAGCGACACCAAAGGCGCCGCCATCGACGACTCCGGCCACAACTGGAGTACGGCTTTCGCCGGCAGTCTCACCTACATAGCCTGAATCCAGGATCCGCTCAGACTACACGACACAACCACTACCCCTGTCTCCACGGCCAACCACACCTCCCGGCAAGCTCAACATGCTTCCATCCTAGCAGCCGCGTCCCCCACTGAACGGAGGATGCAACCCCCGCAGCGGCGCCATTCTTCTCTCATCGGAAGGATGCAACCAAGCACGGCGCCATTCGTCTCCTCGAGGATGCAACGCCTGTGGGCCATTCATCTCCCGACGAAGGATGCAACGACCGCAGCGGCGCCATTCCTCTCCCTTCACCCTCTCGTCCTCCAACCCGCAGCAGCGTCGAGCTTTCCAAACCACCAACAGGAGGATGCAACACCGAGCAAGGGTGCCATTCATCTCCCACAACTTCTCACGCACGGCTTGTGGCCAGCAGCAACGCCGACCACGCTGGTCCCCTGTCGGCATTGTGCAAGCGGAGGAATAGCCCAGAAACGGCAGCTGTCGTCACTAAACCCCATCAGAGAGGGCTCAGTGACCTTGGCCCTCTTGGCCCAGATCGGGCCCGGGTTGGGCCCACGCCGTTGTAGCTCCAGCGCCCTCACTGCTCATGGAGGCTCGCCGTGCCGCCCTGGCTCCTCCGCTGCTCAGCACCGCCATCCGCCCCACCAGCACCTCGACGACCACCGCACGCCGTCGAGGTCCTTGCCGCTGCCCCAGAAACCGCCTTCCCGTCGCCATTGCCCCACGCGCGGCGACTCCCACCTACGGGCGCCTCTCCTCCTGCCACCTTTGGCAGCGGGCCCGCCGCCACCGCAGCGCAGGCCAGCGGCAGAGGCCGTGGGGGACAACGGTCCTGGGGAGCTGGCGGCGCGGCGCTAGGGTTCGCTCCCGCGTTGCCTGGGGCGCGACGCGAGAGCCACTCGTTTTCGTGTTTTTCGGGACAATCTTGGAACAACTGGTTCACCCATTCCTACTTTTTGGAATCCTATGAATCAAAGAGGCCCTGGGATCAACGCTCATTTAGCCAATAAAAAGGAATTTTAACGGCATATGAGGGGAATTCAACTACCCTGCAAATTGGATGAGAGGTTGTTTGGGATTCCATGCAACTGGCCCTCCAACTTCAGTTATTGCGCCAAGTTCGAAAATAAGAAAAGACATCGGGGGATACGCACGCAACGTTCATGAGATGGGCAAAGAGAACAATGGGAATAAGGAAGCATCAGGTTTAACACACAATTCCTTATCTGCACAATTGTGATGGGATTGGTCGATCAGACAAGGGCCATTCGATCCAAGTGGCTACTAAACATTTGAGTTGGCCATTTGATTGCCTACAAGGCAAGCTACATTGTTGTAATGTGTTAAAGGATTTACAGTAGTTAAGATGGCGCCTTGTCATATAGACATTTGAGCTTCCGAGAAAATTACAGAAAGTAGATAATGTTTGATGACGGAGTGCGGGACGAAGCCTACATACATCTCCAGGACCTCTTTCTCAGGTGTTCCTCCTCGCGTATTAATCAACATAATTCATTATCACAGTTCTTAGTACTCGTTGCCTTCTATTATCACAGTTCAGAGGAATACAATTTTTGCTCCCTGAACTTCATGGCAATAGTTATCTTCACATGGTGGACATGGATAAGAAGACCGTGGATATTAAGGACAAAACGACTGTGATGTAGGCAAAAAGGATCACTAAATATGTGTACAAGTGGGAACTATTGCAGGTGGTGCAAATGAGGAGCAAGGCGCATCAATGTTTTCGATGGGGATCAACAAGTCTGAATCCGCGGCCTGTTGGCTGGGACGGTCAGTGAGCCACAGAGGAGGATGCAAGTCGAGCATTCACGACTTCAAGATGTTGAAGGTCATATTCGCCAGGAAGGAGTCTACTAGAGTTTTCGAGAGATTACGTGTGTAGAATTACCTCACGAAGGTGTAGTTTGTCGTATCAGATTCAACCTGCCACGGCCTACCACCTGCCCTTCTCGTGATCTCGTGTCTATGCCTACCACTTTGGTCTAGTCTTCTTTGGTTACCCAATGACGCATTTCTATTAGGCACGGGTTACTATTTTTTTTACTCGAATCCTAACCCTGCCACAGCCTACCAGTCCGCCCCTCTCGTGGATCAGTTTGCGGCATTTAGACTATGTTGTGCTGAACTTCTTATATAATCTATTGTGAAAAAATAGCCAAAAGTAGTGAAAACCTACTTAGCCAAATAGTATTATGTAGAAAATGTGGTTGAAAAGGCTGGATTATCATAATCCACCTCAATGCAGAAGACATCTTGTTACCTTGTACCTCATTTGTCTTCTGTCCATTTCTTTCAAATCAACAACTATCTTACTTGGAAGCGCTAAGACAAAACTGATCCACAATATTGTGCATGCGTAATGTTGTCGCCCACTTGCCTGATAGAGCTAGCTATTGCTTCAGAGTTCCTCCTAGAGCTACAAATGGTCTCTTATTGTTCTAACCATATGTTAATTTTGTGTAAGTACCGGGTTTTTGTTAGTGTGGTCTTGTGATTTTTTTCCTATTAACCCTGAAGCTCTTTTATCAGTTTCTTTCTATTTTTCTTCTCAATGCATTTTCTTGCAATTATTCTTCATGTTCTCTAACTTTTACTTCTGTCGGAAGCTGATACGTTAACTTATTATCTGTATTGTAGCATGGCATCCTCGGCTAGCCCAAAAGTGACGGAAAAGAAATCTGACAAAGACCAAGATAATGATGACGGAGGATTCTTTGACAAGGTTAAGGATTTCATCCAAGACATTGGTGAAAAGATTGAAGAAGCAGTCGGCTTTGGAAAGCCTACTGCAGACGTTACTGGAATCCACATACCTCAGATCAGTGTTGAGAAGGTAGAGTTAATCGCTGATGTCCAGATCGCAAACCCAAACCCTGTGCCCATCCCTCTTGTCGACATCGAATACCTGATTGAAAGCGAGGGAGAAAGCTCATATCCGGAACAATCCCGGATGCTGGAACTATCCATGCCCATGGTTCAGAGACTATCAAAATCCCTGTGATGCTCATTTACGACGACATCAAGAGCACATACGGAGACATCAAGTCCGGAAGCATCATCCCTTACACGGTCAAAGTTGTTCTCCACGTGGACGTCCCAGTCATCGGCAGGATCTCAATATCTCTTGAGAAAACTGGTGAGATCCCGGTGCCTTATAAACCAGACGTTGATATTAGCAAGATAAAGTTTGAGAAGTTTTCCTTTGAGGAGGCGACGGCGACTCTACATCTGAATCTCGATAACAAGAATGACTTTGACTTGGGGCTGAATGCCATGGATTACGAGGTGTGGCTCTCCAATGTGAGCATTGCGTCTGCTGAGATGAAAGAGTCCACAAACATCAAGAAGCAGGAAGTAACCACCATGAACTTGCCAATCAGCTTCAGGCCTAAGGATTTTGGATCTGCTATGTGGGATGTGATAAGGGGAAAGGGCACTGGTTACACCATAAAGTGCCATATTGATGTGAACACGCCCTTTGGACACATGAAGATACCTATAAGCAGAGAGGGTGGAACTACTCGCCTAAAGAAGGGAGATGACGATGATGATAATGATGAGGTATATGTTTTTTCCTATATTGTTTGATCAAGATGTATAGCATCAAACATTTCCATTAGACCTGCATCATACTTTGCCTATGCAAATACTTGCACATGATTGGAAATCCTTATATATTTTTTAAACCTAGAGCAGCTCCATGACCATGAACTACAGTAGTATTTAGTTTTTCTTTAAGCAATGATATATATTATATCCACAGTAGTACAATGTGTGACTATGATTTTATTGATAGAATAGCTTCATTGTCTCAACTCACAAACTTGACCCCCAACTATAAACTCTGAAAATACTTTAAAGCAAGTTACATTTTTCATTTCAAGTATACTCAAACCCGTGCAAATAATGTAAATGTAGCACCACAAATCAATGAAGATCACAAGGTAGAGACTCATCTACCTTCATTCTCAACAATAAAAACTCAAACCCGACATTCTGATCCTATCGAAATAGAGTTGCTTATGTTATTTAGTTTAGTCTTATGGATGCTCTGTGTGCAAAGAAAACAATACATGTATCTTATTCTTTGCCATTTTCTGTAGGACTAAATGCAAGGGGAATAGACTTTTTTGGAGCAGAGTCAATGCTTTAAAGTTTTATAAAAGAGGCGCCCTCTGACTCCTGAGCACCTAGTATGCTAATCAAGTTCTTATTTGCACTGCTCCTAACTAGTGAAAAAATTATGATATACATGGTCGTGTAACTTTGCTCCTGATCTTGGCACTTTTTCTGTGTTTGCAATTGCAATTTTTGTTGACATCATTTGATTACATTTGGTATCAAGAGCAGCTTATCAAGATGTTCAACTATGCAAGGTCATTCTGTATGGAGTTTTGTCTAGTCTTGCTTGTGCCATGTTGATGTTGTTACATGATTTTCCACACGCGCTCGGTCATGTAGATTGAAATCTAGTTCCAGAATGTTTTCTGAGTCATGCCTTTGATGGCTGGCCTGCCAGAACGGAACCCTTAGCTGATGTACTATAAGGCTATGTCCAGTGCAGGCGCTACCGCCCTAGGATCAAAATTGCGATCGATGGATTTGAAGGGCGGCATTCCATCCATTTTGTGTCCTGCAAAACGCGGCCACACCATTTTTGCAGGTAAAGACGAGCGTAGGACATGTATCTTAGGAACAATTGTTTAGTTAATGAGAGAAAGAGAATAAAAAAGTAACCTTGGAAAACTCGTTGATGCATCAGAGCACTATTGATCAGTTTTTTTAATTCGTTCATATTTCTGGGTCCCAAAAAAATGTACCAAAAATTATACATATATACATATTTTCTATGTGCGCCAAAAGTTTCATTTACAAATATGTTATGTTTTGGGGTACACAAAAAGGAGAAATTTCGGTACAAAATAAGAGTTTTTTTTATTCCTATACACAGCCACAAATTTGATATTTTCTGTAGCCCAAAATAAAACTCCCTTTTAACCAAAATTTTGCACAAATATACATATCATGTATACGTTAAAAAAATGGAATTTTTTCAAAGTTCAAACTACGGTTTGTTTTTTAAAAAATGAACTCTAGTGATCTTGGGTGCCAAAAATCAGTTCTCTACCTCAGTCCCATAATATAAAATATTATTACAATCACTATAGGATATTGCTTCGGAAACCACAAATGGAAAATGGAGGCCGAGCTCTAGGGAGCCTTTTATTTAAAAAAAAATCCAAAATCATATTTTAAATTTTTTTAAATCAAAAACAAAATCTTGGATCTGGACAATGTTTTAGTTTATAAAAGTGGAAAATCCCAAATCAAAATAATTCATAGTCTCGGCTACACAAAAATATCAAAATCTGAATGTTTTGGAAGAGTTGAAATTTGGCACTTTTCACTGCTTTCAAATGAGAGAGTTTGTCACTTTTGAGCAGCCCAATATATAATATATTTCTAGTTGAGATTTTAAGATTTGGTAGAATACAATGTAAGTGCATAGAATATTACATAAGATTGAAGTTCCATATTTGCTCATGTTTGTGCAAAATATTAGAGCTATTTTCCCCTTCCCTGACCACAAGTTCATGGTTTACGCGTTCTCCGATGTTCTTGGCAATCTATGAGACAAGAACGCCGCAACCAATCGCCAATCTTTCCAAGGGCCAAGGTCGTTGGCTGCCTCTCCCCGCGAGCTCGGTAACCTGAAGGCAGTCCAGCGTGCCCCGTTCCCGGCGAGCTGTAGTAGACAAGTGCCTCCATACTGTCCAGAGCAGGTAAAGCTATGCTCCTTCTCTGTGATCTTTTGTGTGAATCCGTCAAGGTATAGTTGTTCTTTGCAGAAATACGCTAGGAGGTGAGTTCGATTGGTTGTTCTCTAATAATTTGGGAGATGGATTTGAGTTCTTAATTAGGTGTTAGGTTGTTTGAATCTTCGGACTAGCTAGATGTATGTTCGATTTGTGTATTAGGAAGTTAAATTTCTACAAATGTTCATCCCAACACTGATCCTTAGAATAGCTTCCCGAGTACCAGATTATTATTACAACTTTTACTTAGTCGGATTTCATGTCTAAGCATATATATTGGCCTATATTGTGATTTGGAAAAATAAGCACTGGTGGTCACATTGACTGTGGAGGCGGTTTGTATTTCTGTACGAATACATGGTGTTGTCACAGTGGGTTATTTCAACAAAAAAAATCTTCTCTGACTTTGGTTTGGATTGGACTCTAATTCTCTGCTTTTTTTTTAGAGGGATATTTGAATGTTGCCATATAGTTTTGTGCAAAGCTATCAATCAAAGACCATGCCTAAAAGTTTAGAGGAAACGGCACTGTTATATAGTATATCATACACCCATGGAGTAGTGAATACCTTATCTTTGTAATCTTTTGAACAATAATCTTATCTTGGACCCACTCCTTGATTCATATTTTTCGATAAAGGGAATTTTATTACTTAAAAGTCTTAAGCATAACACCCGGCCTCTGCGTAGCTAGGATGCACAAAGCCAACCGTACCCAAGGTCTCAAGAGTAAAATAAAAGGCGAATTACATATCATCATGAGAAATTGTAGAAATGCATAAGGAGATGGAGGGCCAATCCGTAGATTATGCTGCCACCCATGTTGGGTAAAAAAAATCCCTCGCCGTATCCTCCAACCGCGTAGACACCTCCGTGAATAGGGCGCTGTGCTCCGTACGCTGCAACGTCGCCCATGAACGGATCAAAGCTGTGCACCGGTAGATGACCTGCATAAGAGACGAAAATTTATTATTAAAAACCTTGTCATTTCTACATAGCCATAGCGACCAAATAACGGCAATCGCTCCCACCCTACATAGAAGGTTAAACCTAGAATCCACACCATTGAGCCAATTGCCAAAGATATTGGCAACGCTTCGAGGTGGGTGTAAGGTTGAGGCTAACTGGATGGCTGACCATATAGATCTAGCGAAATTACAATGGAAGAAGAGGTGTTGTATACTCTCATCATGGTGACAAAAGACACACGTTTTGCTTCCTTGCCAATTCCGCCTTACAAGGTTATCTTTAGTAAGAATTACGCATCGACGAAGATACTCCTTGATTCATATGGCTTTGTGGCGACTACTGCAGGTGGTGGTCGTGCATCGGGGTTTCCTGCAATGAACGGAAATAACCACTCCTAGTCATTAGGAGCTATCAGACGAGTGCATCTGGTTGTTCTGCCTTCCTTGCCATTGTTGTCGAGTTCACCACGAATAGTTCATGTACTTTCTAAAGTATTTTCCCTTGACATTCTTCATGCCTCTCATGTAATGCATACTACTTTTATAAATAGATTTAACCAAAAAAATGTGTTGTTGAGTGAACATGGATTGGCGTGTTTATTGGAGCAACTGTTTCATTCACAATTGTCGTTTTTCCGTTGACATGAATTTTATTTTGGCAAATAAATGGGTGGACATATTAATCTCCACGTAAAATATCAACATGTTTTCTTCTTTGCTGAATGTGGAACATTATCACGAGTTCCTCTCATGCACTGCTATTGAAAGCAATATCCTTGAGGTATTCTATAATCTTATGTTTCTAAGGCTACATTATCGATTGTGGATCATTGGATAAAGTAAACCTATGAAGTTCCTAGAGTCCTCTCCCTTTCCTCTGATACAACACTTTGGAACTGACCTATGAAATGCTTTTTGCGACCTTGTTTCGCAGGATTGTGTTGTCCTCCTATCATGCATGATTCTTTGAAAACTTCGTGGTGGCCTTGATGTGATAATATTGTTGTTCCAAGTTGTGAGATCGGTCCTCCAGATGATGATGTAGTGGGATTGGTGACATTTCTCTTTGTCACAACCTTCGCAATGTTTACAATGTATATTAATACCGTCTGAGTATTAATTTATTTTAAGCGCAATCTTTTGCACTGTCAAGCAAAGAGGATAGACTACCACCCGCTTGCTTGCCAGAAAGCTTGTGATTATGAGATATCTAATATGTGCAATATACAACCCCTTAAATTTCCTTTCCTAAATCTAATATGGATAGCCAAGAAGGTCTTGGTGTTTAATTGATTGATACTATTTTGGTAAACAAAGCTATTGTCCCACCTAGAGAGTATTTAATTAATCGTACGTAAAATATCAACAAGGTTTGTCCTTCTAATTCATGGCACTAATTCATGCGATGCTAAAAGAAGATGAACGGTGCTGTGGAGCCACACAAAAAGAAAATGAGCTAAACAAGGATTTCCTTCTATTTCATGACACTAGTTCATGTCATGCTAAAAGAAGATGAAATGGTGCAGTCGATCCGCACAAAAAGAAAATAATCTCCTGATAGCTAAATCGATCACATATCCTATGACGCACTGAAGCGTGCTTTCGGTGAAGAAAAAAAAGAATAATATGGCATAATACTAGCATCCTAGATAAAACTACATAAGTGAGCTTTGCTTGTTTGAAATAGATTTAAATACCGGAAAAAATATATGATAAAAATTAGTCATCTCTATATTACCGCAGATGAAAGCTTAGGTAGAAACATAGTTGAGTGCTTTTAATCACGCGAAGTTGTAAGCTTACGGTTACAGATGTATCAACTATGCAATATGTGTGAGGTAGAAAAAGAGAAGTTCCACATGGTTCCTGCATTTTTTTTTTTTTTTGCGGGGAAAGACATAGAATTACAACGGCAAATTACAGAAAGGTCCAGATAAGAAAAGAAAAAACAATTCCGCCCTTCTGCAAGTCAACCACGCCGGAGACGAAGACGCTGTCGGTGGCGCGCCGCTGCTCGAACTCCACAAGCCTTGGATCTGGAGCCTCCCCAAGCCAGCGGGAAGTCGCCGATCACCGATCCCGAAGAATCTACGCCGGATGTCGCCGTCGTCGTCGCGCCGCTGCGCTTCTGCACCTTCCAGTCGTTCTCGATCCAGATCCGCCGTCCCGCGGAACCTGGTGAGGGGATAGCCGAGCCTAGCAGCTCCGCTGAGCTGCGGACTCGACGGAGGCGGTGGGTCGACGCCGGAGCTCCTCAGAGCGCCACCGCCGAGGGGAAGGACCACCACCTGCAAAAGCTTCACCGGCCGCGCCTCCTCCGCCATGACGCCGCCAGCAGCCACACAACTCACACCTACACTACCTATATACACGGATCCGTCGATTCCCCGCCCTCCCGCCACCGGAGCGGCCGTCGGAGGACGGGGAATCAAGCGGATCGACGGCGAGGAAGGTGGCGCGAGCTGTAGGTCCAAAAGTCGCCCTTCTCTACTTGGACGGGGAAGGGTGACGCTCCAAGGACGCGTCTGTTTGCTATCTACATGGTTCCTGCATTTGGGAGAACAAATTTTTTTTTGAGAAAATTGTAGCCTCGTGAGCCGTCTGGTATAACTTTTTGATTTTCTATTAGCAACTATATATGTGTGCGTTGAAGTGCTATTGAATATTCTAGCATAACTTGTTTGATGATGGAAGGATGGGTGGATATTTGACATGAATTTGGACTACCAAGAGGCTGGATGAGCTGGATTAAGTATACTTAAACTTCGTTTAGTACTCCCTCCGTTTTTATTTACTTTGCGTTCTGTGTTTGGTCAAAGTCAAACTTTGCAAGTTTGACCAAATATTTAGAAAATATCAATATTTTTAATATAAAATATATAGTATTAGAATCATCATAAAGTATATTTTTATATTATATTTATTTGCTAATATGGATGTTGATATTTTTACTATATTCTTGATCAAACTTGACAAAATTTGAATTTGACTAAACCCAGAACACGAAGTAAATAAAAACGGAGGGAGTACAAGCAATATGTAATGGCTGATAGTATAACAGAAAAGTCCATTTCCAATTTTTTATGCTAGGGGCCCAGTAGAAAAGCATTTGTTATCTTTAATATGACTAGTTGATGAAGTTATGGATAATACTCCGGATTGTGATTTCATTCTCGATTATAATTAAACGCGCGCGGCAAGGCGCGCCTTCACCTTCTAAGCATACCCTTTTCGCTATGTAAAATAGAGAACGCGCGATGTAGTGACGTCTGTCTATGTCTAGCTAGCAGCATGTGAGTATTGCACCGTATCCGCAAAAAAAAAACTTGAACTGAGAGAATTAAAGTGTTTTGCACATCTAGACATGTCTATGAGCCCCGGCTATATATATGCACTTTTTTGCATGTCTATGTTGATATATACACTTTCTACATTTCTGCATGTCGATTTAAAAAAAACATTTCTGCATGTCTAGGTTGATCGGTAGGACTTAAAAAACGTAGAGTACGATAAACGAGTTGGAATTTGCTAGTGGCTTTAGCACATAGTCCAACTAAAATTTTAAATTTCTCACGAGACTCATTCATTTATGTACGTAGGTAAAAATGAAACTAAATTTTAGTTTCACATTACTAGTAAGAGGGAGTTGTGAATAGGAATGGCTCAGGCGTTACTCATCCGCCGTCGTCCACGTCGTGTTTCGTGAACGAGCTAAGCTTGATTTCATTTCCATGCACACTACGCTTTATTTTTGCTGCTCAGAATTTTTTTGTGTATGAGTCATCAACGAGCTAAGTGAACGGATACTTTTTTTTGGAATCGTGGGATTATTCCCCACGTCTCACCATTACTAAGTATATCAAAACTGTGCAGTTTCGCGGCCTCTCCGCGCTCGCGTACTGTAGCAGCGACAGTACGCACTGTAGAAATGAACAGTGTTGAACAGTGATTCAATCCCGGCCGTCGCTCGGCGATCCGACGGTCCACAGAAGACGTCCGTGACGTTTTTGCAAAAAAGCCCTTCCCTAATCGAGAAATCAACCCGTAGTCCACACTTCCCCGTATGCAGGACCCTGAGCGGAATTTCAGAAAACTCCGAGGGCCTACGTGTAAAAAACGACCGCAGATCGATCCCTCCCTTCTCTCTCCCGCACGCGGACGCACGCCGCCACCGCCGCGCGTCCTCGCCGCTTCTGCCCTCCCCGTCCACATCCACGCGCACGGCGGGCTTCGCCGTCGCCGCCTACCCCTCCTCGCCGCAGCTCGAGTCCCGGGGCGCCTCGCCGTCGCGGGAATCGCCGCGGACGCGCTCGCGGCCCGCCGCCGCCTCCACACGCCGCACCGGCCGCTCCGGCGACCAAAAAAGAGCGGCGCCGCCCGGTGCGGGTGCCCCGCGACGACGCGCAGCCGATGCGCCCACTCACACTTCCTACCTCGCCGTGAATCGTCGCCGGCGTCGCGATCGCCGCCGCGCCAGTGCTGCCACAGCCCGGGCACGGGTGACGTCATGCTGACGTTCCCGTGGGCCTGGGATGGCTAGCTAGGCCGCTGCTGGGCCGGGCCAGCTGGTGCGCGGCTCGCTCGGCCTTTTTTTTCCTTCGTTTTTTTTCTACTTTCCTTTTCCAAAAAAAAAAACTACTACACCTGTTCAAATACAAGAAAAATGGCAGATATTTCCTGTATTTCCATTTTCAAACTCATTTTGATAAAAAATAATAATTAATACTTATTTGTAGTACTTAGTTCCAAAAAAATGGAATGCTACTTATTTCCAAATAATTTGGAATACATCAAAATTCGCGGAAAAAAAAATGAAATACGTTTAAACATTTGAAATTGCCCACGAGATTAAATGTATTACTTATTTATGCTACTTATTTGCAAATAAATTGGAATACTACTTACTTGCAAACGAATTGAACTGCATCAAAATTCACAGAAAGCAGAGAAAAAAACATTTGAACAGGTGAAATTGCTCAGAAAAAAATTCAGAAAGCTCTAAAATATAGCAACATGCTCACAATTCCAAATTCCTAAATATTACGACAAAATATATCACAAGTCTCAACAAAAATACATGCAACGCATGATAAAATTCAACTTGCTAAAACAAATTTATAGATCTCTAAAAAGACATATACTTCACAAATTGTCTCGCATATTGCACTCTCCATCATTTTTCTATTTCTATTTCCAAATAATTTTGTAATTTCCAAACACAAATTCAAATCACCTCACACCAAATTCAAAGATCTCTAAAAACAAATATACTTCTCAAATTATCTCGCATAAAAAAAAAACTATTACACCTGTTCAAATACAACAAAAATGACAGATATTTCCCGTATTTCCATCTTCAAACTCATTTCGATAAAAAAATACTACTTATTTGTAGTACTTAGTTCCAAGAAAAAAAAAGAATGCTACTTACTTCCAAATAATTTGGAATACATCAAAATTCGCAAAAAAAAAAAACATTTGAACATTTTAAATTGCCCACAAGATTAAATGTATTACTTATTTGTGCTACTTATTTGCAAATAAATTGGAATACTACTTACTTGCAAACGAATTGAACTACATCAAAATTCACGGAAAGCAGAGAAAAAAAAATTTGAACATTTGAAATTGCTCAGGAAAAAAAATTCAGAAAGCTCTAAAATATAGCAACATGCTCACAATTCCAAATTCCTAAATATTACTACAAAATATATCACAAGTCTCAACAAAAATACATGCAACGCATGATAAAATTCAACTTGCTAAAACAAATTTATAGATCTCTAAAAACACATATACTTCACAAATTGTCTCGCATATTGCACTCTCCATCATTTTTCTATTTCTATTTCCAAATACTTTTGTAATTTCCAAACACAAATTCAAATCACCTCACACCAAATTCAAATATCTCTAAAAACAAATATACTTCTCAAATTATCTCGCATATTGCACTCTCTCTCCTTTTTCTTTTTCTATTTCCAAATATTTCTTTAAAAAAACGAACCTTACAAATTTCAAATAGTACATAAGATGTCACTAAAAAATTCAGAAAGCTCTAGAATATAGCAACATGCTCACAATTCCAAGTTCCTAAATATTACGACAAAATATATCACAAATCTCAACAAAAATACATGCAATGCATGATAAAATTCAACTTGCTAAAACAAATTTATAGATCTCTAAAAATACATATACTTCACAAATTGTCTCGCATATTGCACTCTCCATCATTTTTCTATTTCTATTTCCAAATACTTTTGTAATTTCCAAACACAAATTCAAATCACCTAACACCAAATTCAAAAATCTCTAAAAACACATATACTTCTCAAATTATCTCGCGTATTACACACTCTCTCCTTTTTCTTTTTCTATTTCCGAATACTTCTGCAAAAACAAATCTTACAAATTTCAAATAGTACATAAGATCTCACTAATAAATTTAAAAAAACCACAATAATACATGCAAACTACTTATGCTAAAATCTTTTTTAACATTCAAATTTTGTCACCATTTGGAAGTATTTCATATGCATTATTTTCCTAATTTCAACGAAATATTAACACCCACATACAAACATGTTCGAACATTTCAAGCTACTAAATATTTGAATATTTTACAAAATATATAAAAAATGATCGAACGGATTACTATCTACTCATAACAAAATAAAAAACATGTTTACAAAATTGTAATCTCGCCAACATTTGAGCGAATTTTCCTGATATTCCACAAAATATGACAACAATGCTCCCAAAAAAGAACCGCAACATACTTATAGCAAATTACAAATATATTTCAACATTTCAATTTCGCCAACATTTCTGACATCATACAAACAAATTCACAAAAAAACTCACAAAATATAACAAGAATGCTCACAAAAAATGCTACCTATTCATGACAAAATAAAAATGTGTTCCAACATACTAATTTAGCTAACATTTTCGTTAAAAAATATATATATATATCCTGCATAAAAAAAACACCAAGGGCGTGCCGTGACGGCACGCCAAATTCAACTAGTCACTATATAACAGAGAGACGCGAGCCATCACCAGAACTAGATCACATTTGTCTCCTCGCGGTCACGCACCATCGTCGTTCCATCTCATTGTGCTGCTTTCGATTAGGGAGAGCAAGCCTCCGTAAACCCATCTCTTGTGATCGGTCACATGAAAGACGAGAGAAGGTTTTGTGGGAGCGTCTCAGAGCGACTGCTCATGCTCACCTTCTTCGACTACGTCCAACTTCACTGCCATGTCGGGCAATACCGGCAAGTCCGTTGTTGTTGACGACAACGCTGTTGGTGCTTTCCCATTCAACAAAGTGTGTTTAATTCCATCACAGGGAAAAAAATACTGAAAAAATGGAATTCAATCAACATCATAGAGAACCTTTGAATCAAAGAGGCCCCTGTATTTTCACCAACAAACCCTTCTATTTCATTTCAAACAGTGTTCCAGCCAGATGACAAGATACAGGTGCACACGACACAATTCTTTATATATTTTAGCTAAAGAAGCCCCAAGTCTGGAGACCTGCTGTCTCCCAAATGTCAAACGAGGACCTATAATCATAGGCCATCACACCTGAATCAAAGTGGATCCCCGTTACTTGGAGTCCATAACGGACCATGCCCCCCGCGTCCCCATCATGGAGAGGGCCTAACTCATTAGCATTTCTGATGACGTGGTATGCCCACGGCAATCCCAGTGTCGAGTACTCCAGGTATATTTTGAGGGAGAAGATGTGCGCGCTGGTAGTATCGGACGGCTGACAAGCAAATATTTACCCAGATTCGGCCCTCATCGTGAGGTAAAGACCTACTCCTGCTTGTCTGATTATGATGATATATGAGATTACCTGGTGGCCGTAATGTCGATTGTGGTGGTGAGACGTGGCGTCTCTATGTCTATGCGAGTTGTGGATCTAGTATCGATCTGCCTATGCGGGTGCCCCTGCCTGGCTTTATAAAGGGATCCAGGTAGGGTTTACAAGAGTCCTATTAGACTACGTCTTGGAGTCTTTGACTTGTGCTTGAAGTAATTGCTGGGCCGCCAGGTGGGACTTCGTCTGGGCTGCACCAGGTATACCAATAATAGGGGACCCGAAGGGTATAACCCCGTCAGTGGTCGATCAGCTGTTACCGTCTCCGTAATCTGGGCAATCAAGCAAAAACAAAGGCACGCGCACACGCTAATCGCCATAGAAGGCGCATTCGAAAGATACAAAAATGTAGATATATTTCACACATTCGTCTTTCTTAGAATCATTCGTATGACACTAATGGAACTGAGCTGCTTGATGGGACTCTGGACAGTAAATTTGAAATTGAACTGCTCTCGGGTTAAAGCCTTCTCTGTAACAGTTTCTTGTTTCTTTGCTTCATTTGGGTAACTTGAGTAATGCCAGAAAGGAAATTTTGGTTTGCCTTTGGCTGTTGCTTCCTCGGTTGGGTACTTGGGTGAGATCACTACAGGAGAAAGAAGGTCCGCAGAGTTAGCAAAGTAGATGACAGAGTTACTTACCAACCAAATCGTAGAAGGTTGGGGTTATGATCTTCAGTGATTTTGAAGTGTCAAATTCAACTCTATTTCCAAAGCTACATGAAGCATATAAAGTCTTGCTTCCACAAGACCGAGCTCTATTTTAAATATTCATTCTTGATACATTTTGAAATCCAGAAATCAGATAGATAAACACTCAAAGATGGAACCTGGCACATTTTACAACAATCCCAACAACCACAGTTCCTTGCCTCATAATAAGTTACTGGTTATACCACAGGATTTGCGAACAGCCGCCATACATCAACAACTGTGTCATTCCAACAGCTTGACGACTGCCAGATTGGTTCTTATCTTACAGAAAGAACAGACTCAATCACCCCTTACAACAACCTCAAGAAATTTACAACATGGAACAGCACATGGTCTCAGTACCAAGGTTCTTACAGGGAGAATGCAAAAATAATCCAGCAACAAACACACATGCTGTTGGGACATAATGCCGCCTCGTGATGATGTGAGGTATAAACTAGAATGAAAAATGGCATCAGAATGAAACGGTGCAAGAGTTAACTCCGTACAGCAACATTTGCAGCACTTGGCTGCCCCGCAGGCTTCATGGTTGACTTGGTCACTCTGGTTTTTGTAGCTGCTCCAATCTTCGGAGAGCTTTTTGGAGAACACTGAGCGCTGCTGTTGCCATTTTTTAAGTTCCCAATGCTGTGACGATGCAACCGGCAACATGCTGCACTGCCATTTCCTCCCTCTGGTGTAGGAGGGGTGTCGCTGCAGCTCTTTCTACGTGTCAATTTTGGTGATTTGGCACGTGTCGTCGGCACCTACAAATAAATGGCAAAGATGAAGGTTACACCAGTGCACGCGAAAGAAATCAAGGATATCATGTGTATCACCAGTCGAATCAGCAGGTTGCATGCCAATGCTTCAGATAAACATTATGGCGCTATGCTTGTAGACATAATAGTGCATTTACATTAGCTAAATCCGTTGGTAATTTAAGCGCCAATAACATTTTGTATATTGACTTTAGCTTACAGATTTCATGTCTAGTAAAACGATATAAACACCAGCTTTGGAGCACAATGACTTGTTCTTAAGAAAAACAACTTCATTCTGTTGTTCAAGTCAATTGAATGGGTCAAACCTGAACCTTGATGGGTTAAAGAAAATAAAATTATCGCTGGAATTAAAATTATGCTCAACCACCAAAACAACAAAGCATAAATGGGATCTTAAAAAACAATGTGTGAATGATAATATAGATTTTGTGCCAAGAAGATAATTCATGTGCTAATGTGCAGTACACTAATACATTAAAAATACAAAGGAATAATATTGGGCAAGGTTCCCAATTTTGATTATAGTCCTATGATACCAAAGAAAGTATCACTATACTAGAAGGGTTAACTTACGGTTTAGAAGATAAGGCAGAATAACCAATGAAACGAACAGATTACCTTCTTAAGTTCAGCCTTCGGCGGGGGACCCTCTTGGTAGAAGCTTGGCATAGGCTTTGCCCTAATAACCAGGTTCTTTCTTAGTTGTTTTAGAACTGTTTCTTGCTCTTCCTAAAGAAATGAGACAAATGAGAATGAATCGCGATAATAGATGGCAAAATATTTTGAATATTAAACAGAGACATCAAATAAACATAGTCAATGTACAGCAGTTTCTTCGGAGTATTGGTGGGAAAATATTAACATCTTACAACATGTATGTACCATTGCTTTTAAGTCAAGGCTGGTCCAGGATTAGTCACATAGTCGGTTTTGCGAACCCGAGTCGCTTCAACGACTCAACTAGTGGAGCAAGTGAAGTGACTCGTTGGCTATCTGCCGGCTAGCTCCAACTACGATCCCCAAGTCGCCCAACTTGGTGGCCTATGGCCCACTATCAGAGTTCAGATCAAGGATACTCTAATAGAGCGCGAAACTGGGGAGAGTGCTTAAGAGGCAGAATACTGAACCTGGAGATTTATATCAGCGATTCATCTTTTTGCCAGTAAACATATGCTTATGAGTAATGCCCACTAAAAGTAGACCTAAGCATGCACTATATGACTTGAAAGACTGCAGCCTGCCCTCCTAAATCCCCTGTGTAGTAAGCCCAACTAGAGGTCGACTAGTCAGACTAGTCCCTTAGCCGGTCAGGAGGTGAGTTGAATCGACTTGTCAACTTGAAAACCATGGTTTGTACCACTATATGCACTTGAATATTCGTGAAGAGAAAAAAACATCAGATCTGTTTAGAAGGTTGAAGTTACCAAGAGAGTGCAAGCACATTTCAATTAACCCTTTGTTATTAAAAGATAACTTTTCAAATAGCTGTACTTCAAAAGATAAGGCATGACTCAAGGTTTGGTGAACTAAAAAATGTATAAGAACTATCTTCATCAAAATCAATTTGGAGGTGAAGTAAAAAAATATCTTTAATGAACATACTTTAATAGTACAAGGCATCTAGTGTAGATTTCCAATATATTAAGACTAGCCACAATGGCTCTAGCAGTTAAAAAACAAACCAAAAACTGCAAACGCCTACTAAACAATACTATAAATTAAAGGAGCCTAACCTTTTTCCTGGCCTCTGCTTCAAGTTTCTCATCTTCCAAAGCCTTGCGTTTCTCTTCCAATTTAGTGTAAAACTGAACAATACAGAAATATATGAATACTAGGCTGTATAATAAAGTCAAATGGCATCTACATACAGTACGATGAAATTACATACATACCTCTCCCCTCTTCTCAGCACGATTACCACATATAAAAGTAGGCGGAACAGGAACTGTTGTCTTCTTAGTTTTTCCACCCCTTGCGGAGGTTACAGTTCTGTATGAAGCTCAGGAAAAAGCCCAATATAAATGAGGAATGCACAATCCGTGCAATCAATTATAGAGGCATTCAAAGAACAGTTTCCTAGGCAATTTTGTGGATTAAAATATCAAAATATTAACAAAAATGCACAATTGTAGTTTTGCAGCCTGAGCTTAGCTTTATGCATATACATAGAGTGTGGATTTGCCCACAGGAGAATATCACATCTTAGCAAAAGGATACGAAGAAGTAATTGAATACGAGTCCTCTTCTGACTGTTGGTATTGTCAGATTGTTGAGGCTTCCTGGGTGTCGCTGACGGACTCTGCAATCCATAACCAGTAAATTTTGTAAACAGAACTGCCTGAATTCATCTCCAGATGGCTAACTACAGTTTGTGCCAAAGAGAGCCACAACCAGATAAAAAATATGACTCTTGTGCCGATAAGAAATTTAATTTGCACTGGTTCAGGTTCATGCAAGTATGCAACAAAGTCAACATGTTCTCCTGTATGAAAAGTAAAGATGGTGGTTCTTTCCTATCAGATAGCTGTTGAAAGTCAGTAAGACAGCATCCTAATAACAGAATACTAGTAAGTATATTGATACCAGTACAAGTGAAATATAGCCTATCCATAAAACTATGACATTCAGAAATTTCTCAAGGTAATATCAACAGATGCCGTTTCACTAAGCGCTAGCCGCTGGGCGAGCATTTTGCCTCCGCTTTACACTTTTCTGAAGGATTAAAGCGCTAACGCAATTAAGCTTTAGACCTTTTGCCTCCGCTCAGCGCCTAGGCGCGCTTAAGCGCGTGCCTAGGAGCGCTTAATTTAACAATGAAATCGGGAGATTTCATCAAAGAAAAATATAAAGGAGATTATATTTAGAGGGGGAGTACAGATGAAAAAGATGCAGATGAAGCATGCACAACATGATGCAAGCGAGAGTACAGATGAATATCATACCTTCTTTGCCATGCTTGCGGGTGAGCTGCTACTTCTGTCAGAAAGTTTTTCTCCGTTGCTGGTTGAATGAGATACTGAAGGAGAAGATACTTCTCCGAAACCCTTCTTTTTGTTGCAAGAGCGAATGGCTGTGGAACAGTCTGCTTGGACCCTTTTTGCCCAGTTATACTAGGCTTTACTGGTGAATTTGGAAGACAAGACTTTGGTTCACTAACAAGCTTTGTTGAATGTCGACTTGCAGGCATGTCTTCCTGTGTACTATTGTCCATATGTGAGTCTACAACATAAGGGGCTTCTTTCCCTTCTGGAGAATCTTCATCATGGCTGCCACTCATAACCTCTTCATGACGTTCTTCTCCATTGGGTGGACATATAACCACACAATCTGATTCTTCGTCTGTGGACATTTCTACAACCTCTTTCCCCAGTGGGCTGCAGAAAATTTAAAACAAAAAATACATGTAAGACTGTGCAGTTGGAGCCTAGAAGCCCCGTCTAACTTGAACAAGAGAGAATAACAGAGCAATCATAGAGTCAACAATAATCAAATATAGTGCTTCAACCATATTTTTAGCATTAAATAGAACAACTAACCAACCACATGAATCAGCAATGACATGCAAGCAACTATGCCCAGGTGCAAGCAAAAGAATTCCAAGTTTCCAACTATACTAAAATGTTAAACAAGAGTTATGTAGGGCTATCACAAACAGGCAAATGGTTATTCTAAACTTTCTAATAGCACATATCAAAGGTTAAACATGTATTTAACTATTTATCAAGTTTCAACCAAGAGCCTTTTTCAAACTTCAACATAATTGGTGCATATGGAGATCTGTCTCTTCATCCCCTAAATTCTAATTGTGAATAAGCACACCGTATTTTCATGGTTCACCTCATAGCAAAGAGAATTAAGTGGCCATATTAATGTGCGTAAGTGTCACGAGAATATGAACCATGACAGGCTCCAAATTCCTAAGAGGGGCATATTTCTAGTATTGTACAACAATGTGTCAATACTCAATAGTATTAAGTTTTCCTGACAATAAATACCAACAGCATTTCTCGAATTAATAAACCAGACATTGTATAAACGTTCCAAGGGTGCAATTGAAACTTTCGGGGGGACGGTCCTTACATGATGGCCACTAAGATAACATCACAAAATTATTTTATAAAAGGCATAGAAATAGCAACCTCTGCATTTGAAAAGGAACTCGTGCAAGGCATAAAGAAATTTATAATGTATCCACCAATAAGTTCAACACACCTCATACTTATTAGAAATCTTCCTGGAATTCTAGCCAAATCACAACATGCCAATCGGATAAGATTTCACAAAATCAAAACAAAACAAAAATCCACCCTGTAACTGAAGTCAAACCCCTAATCGGCACGCATCATTTAAAGATCCGCACGAACGCGCCTTGAAACCACAATGGTCGAAGTCATTGACGCAAACAAAAAAAATGTGTGATTTAGAACGCCGACCATTCCTACCATTAATTTTAAAATAAATGCATCTGAAATAGCACTAAATGAGGAGGAAAACCATTCAAAATCCATAGCAATGCCCACACACGCGAAACCCTAGCCGCCCGCAGCTACCAGAAAAAAACAAATTTAATCACTAAACATTCGCCCAAACCAGCATCCCGAATCCAACAACCAAGCATCGAAACAGCATCCCGGAAAAGAAATTCCAGCGCCACAACGACCACCAAGGCAAAGAGCGCAGCGCCATTACGTGTTGTCGACCCCTTTGTCAGGCAGATCCCACCGTCGCCTCGCCGCCACGGGGTCCCCTCCCCCGCCGTTGGCTTCCGCCGCCGCCGCCGTGGTGCCCGTCCGTGGGTGGAACGGCACCTCGCCGCCCCTGCTTCCCCCCTCCTCACCTCCCGGTCCGCCCGCCGACGCCCTCAGCGAGCGAGTAGACCTCGCCCTCAGTCCCTCACCACCACCAATTCGCCTCCGTCCTCCCTCTCTCTGAGTCAGTCTCGGTTCTCTCTCGCTGGTGTGAGCTCGTGTGTTTGGGCGTGGGTCGCGGCCAGGAGCGGTCGGCTGTTTGTGGGGGCGGGGCGGGAGGTGGGCCCGCCGGTGAGCTTACCGCCCGGGTGGGGCCTGCTGGGAGAGGCGGAAAGAGGGGCTGGGGATGTTTTTCGACCAGCCACGTGGAAATTCCGTTAGTTAGCACCAGGTTTTTCAGATGCTTTTCATTTTACGATAACAAAATAGTTTCCCAAATTTTTAGTGTATAAATATAGTCTCTTTCTGTTGAGATTTTTTTTAATGAAAAACACCACTTCGTAAAAAAAAAATAGCTCATGAAAAAAGATTGGTGAGAAATGTATAAATCATCTACTTGTATACATTTTAAACTTATGGTCTTGATAGAAAAAGATGGTCGTTCAACTCATATGTCTACGATAACAGGAACTTTGCAAATGCCACAAATGTTATTCCGAGGAACTTTGCAAATGCCACAAATGTTATTCCGACACTGTACGATAAGTTTTGAGCCTGAAAAACAGGTCTGGCCTCTTCAAATTTGCAATGGGCGTAATATTAACTCGGTACATAGCTAGACGTTTCCAATTCGTAACGGCCACGTGATCATGAGCATTTTTTTAGGAGAAAATTGAAATGATTACGAGCATTATTCCATTACTGGGGATTTTTGAAGAATGTCTCCAAAATTAAATGATCTCTTGTGTTCCAACAGAAGGATCGTGTTCATTTGGCCATGTGTTTCAACATAATGTAGGGTAGAAAATACCTTGGTGGATTTTCAACGGTTTTGATTCTGCTTGCAATGAAACCACAAGTTGGACATTTATTATTTCATTATTATTGTTCAGGCAAAGCATGTGACACGCTTGCTCCGTAGTTATCACGCGTCGATCTGCTATGGTACTCGATCTAGCTATTTTCAACCCTGGGTTATCGAACCAATAGGATTACATGTGTTTCTAAGCAAAAAAAATCACTCGAGCATAAAGAAGGGGAGAAAGAAGAGAGTGGAGAAGAAGGAGGAGGCTCACTTCCGTGCCAATGTCGACCGAGACTAAGAATGCGGTGGTGCACGAGAACCACCGAGAATGACGAGGTGGTCATGCCCCAGAGTAATGAGATCCCAAAAATATGGCTGAGATGTGAGCTTGATCAGGGTCATGGTGATGTCCAAACTTGATCGGTTTGTAGTGAAGATGGATAGAGAGAGAGAGAGAGAGAGAGAGAGATGAGAAAATAAATAAGACAAGATTGTACATAGTACCTATGGAGCGTTCAGCATAATGAACAACCAAAACTCAGTACACATAGCGTTGGTAATCGCGTGATAACAACCCTAATATGGAAGAGAAAATCCTTAACCTTGGTACATATAAATCCATCCCTATGAAACATAGCAATTAATCAAGTTTTGGAAATTGGAAAAAAGTGCATGCATGTAGGTATGTGCCTATAATATTTATTAATGGAGTATGCTAATCTTCAAGATCTAAAAACCAGAAAATAAAATATTTACCAACTATGCAACTCATTATGCATAAAGTCATTTTGTTGTAATACTACCTTCGTTCCGAAATATAAGACATTTTATTATTTTCTGATTCGGATGTATCTAGATGAGTTTTAGTGTGTAGATTCACTTATTTTAGTCTGTATCTAGTCCATATTAAAATATCTAAAACATGTTATAATTTGGAACTGGGGGAGTAGTTTTAACCAACTGTTGCAAGGGAGTGTGATGGTGTAAAGAGCGGTCATTATCGCAAGGAGAAGATTATGGCTAGGGAAGTGAGCCTAGCTCATTTGTTTTGGAAAATAGATGTGTTATACCACCTGGGTTTTAATTCCCTGTGGACGCGGAGTTATTTGGATATCTATTATACCAGAGGAGCTTCACTTACCGTTTGTCTTAAAGGAAATTGCAAGTAATATCCGACAGTAACTACCTCATGATGTTCATAACATCTATTCCGTAAGTGATAAGATTATCTGTGATTCCTAAATGAGAATATAAGGGTCAAGCTGGTCAAAAATTTATTTTAAAAAAGCTGGTCAAAAAAAAGAATATAAGGGTCAATTATAGTTTTTATAATTTATAGTTGTTACATTAGAAAATGCAAAGATCAAGTACCACAATCAACCTTTTTTTTTTTGACAACACACATTTTCACACTTATTTCGAACAATGTGCCTCTCCTGTCATTCGTAGTACTCCAATAGGATTGTCAGACAAAGTTAGGAACCATGGGGGAATAGGAACCCCATATAAAGCCGCTAGAGTTCCGGAAAGTCATTTGTGCTCCCGAAATCCAGTGCTCCCTTTGTTTAAAAAAAATCAAGAAAACTATTTAGAAGTTTTAAAAAAAATTGAAAATAATTTTGGATGTAGTCCATGATGTAGCATACAAACATGCAAAATCACAACACGAAATTCTTTATATTATGGGCTACACAAAAATGACAAAATATTTAAAAATTGGAGATTTGAAACCCTATACTCAGATTTGTACATTTGTCTTTTTTGTGTAGCTCAAAATACAAAGTATTTCTAATTGAAATTTTGCATGTTTTTAGAATACATCATTAGGATTATTCGTGATTGTTTTCACATTTTTTTGAAACTTTGAAATATGATTTTTGAATTTTTTTAAACACAAGGAGCACTAGAGCTCGGGGGTAAGAAATCTCCACTACTGGAGTTCCCCTTTTATATTTTAGAAGACAATCATTTGGAACAATTGTTCTCCTGAAACAGAAGAGAGGAGGATTTAAGATGCTACATGGGTTGTACGCACATAACTTGCATTGTAGTGTTTCGTGTAAAGCATAGGACGTCCAGGACCATAAATACAGTTGCGTACACCCACTCCCGTAGAAAAATGAGCACAACTCAGTGACATGAACCAGCAAAGTCTCAAGTATTGTAGTACGAAAATGAAATGCTACAGTATAGTATTGAACTAAGGGTGTATGTCTTTTTCTTATTAAACTTAAGGGATGTATGCATAATTTGCATTGCCGTGTTTTCAAGTTTTTTCAGCGGGTAAGTTTAAATTGTCGCATTACAATAGATTCACACGTATATGTACGTAAATATATAATCACATCTTCACATGCCTGTACAAAATGTGTCTGTTGTAATTGTTCTCTTTTTTTGGCAAAAAAAAAAGTTCTGTTTTTGTCTATATCACAAAGACATGTCTCACAAAGCATTTATTTTATGAGTGTATTTTAGAATATTTTTAACCTCAGAACACAATTTGAAAGTATTATAATATAATCTAAGGTGAGAAACAGCTCTTAAATTCATGAAGAGAACATCAGGACGATGCGTAGTTGTGTACTCCCGTTGAAACAACGAGCATGAATTGAAAAAACATCAAGTATATGGAAAGTATTTTTCTACAGCAGCTCAAATACCTAAGCCTTGTATGGAAAGAGAATGTACTTACGGCTACGCTTGGAAGCAGCTTCTAGTAGCTGTTGTTGCATTCCATAAAAAGTTAGCCCGTGAGGACTGATGTGTGCAGGCTGGCAAACCTCTACCATGATGTTAATTTCTTTTCAAGATGTTTTATCTTTATAAGAGAAGTTTGATGATTAACCTTTGTACCTGCCGCCGGTCATTTAACTTTTTTTCATTGGGAAGATATCTCAGAACTGAAATGGAAACATAAGTAACTTAGAAAATTAAAACTATTAACATGGTGCACTTACATATACGTCGTAGCAATCTTGAATCGACTATGCAAGGTGAAACGTCAGTTGGAGCATATCTCGAGTCTCAACCGAAAAAAATGGGAATAAATCTCCTCAACGAAAGCTTTGGGGACGAGTACTTAGGATCGAGCATGAATGAGCAGACGTGCACACAAAAAACCATGGCCACGACACAACCGTCCCCACCTGCTGATTCCGTCGGTTTTCCTCTCATTCAGCTGTCGGTTTCGTGCATGGAGGCCGTTGGAAACCATGGATCTTCATGCTCGCAGAGAGTCTTTGTCTAATTTGTTGGGTTTTGGTGTCCTTGTGTTGTTCTTCCGGAGACGATGCCGCACTGGTATACAAACCTTTGGCCTTGTTCTCGTTGTAGTGGTGCTAGTTCCAGTGTCACCGTGGGGTGCGTGAGGGTTGGTTTCCTCGTATCCGAATAATGGGATTGTGGGGGAGAGTCCCCAAGAATGACGCTTCCGCCTCGGTTCATGGTGGCACTGATGGTCCCACAAGATCCTATGATGGTACTTCTAGCGTTGATGTCGGTTGGGTCTTCTCATCCAGCTTGGTCAGTGCTTCATATTGTCTTTGTTGATGTCTTCTCGCAACATCTTGTGCCTTCTGGCCCGTAGTTACAACGACTCTGTGATGTGGAACAAAGTACGACATCGAGCGCGCCATCGGCTTGTGTAGTTCGGAGGAAGCGACGAATTCCCCTAGATCTGGTTGTATAACAAGAACACCCAATTAAAACCCAATATAAAGTGGATTCAACCCATTTAGTTAGAATAACCCTCGAAGATCCCGCCACACCGCCACATAAACTAGCAATGCGAAGAAAATGGATGATCCGGCTGAGCGCTAATTCGCGCTTCCAGCATCATGCTCAAGTGGCCCGAGAGTTGAGTCAACTTACACAGGCCTAATTTTAGTTCGTTGTTACGATATTTAGAAACAGGAAAATAACAAATAAACAAGCGGCGTCTGATTTTTATTTTGTCTCGCCATATACGTACGGTCGCATGCTTGATTTCTCCCCTTGCACGTCCCCTTTCTATGGCGTCCCATCTGATCTCTCTTACTTGCAGCTTCAATTCTGCATGCACTAGCTAGATTTTTGTCATACCATGTAGGCAGGAGGCAGCTTTTGCTTTTTATGGAAGCATGATCATGACATGCACTGGGTTTTCTCCGCAATGTCACAGTGTGAGTTGGGATGGGATGGTTATTTCTTACCTAAGTAAAGTGTGAACACCATAATTAAGCCAGTGCTAATTGTCAACCCCTCATTGCAGTGGGTTTGTTTTTCTGGACAAGACGGCGGATCGTTCGTATCAAACTTCTCAAGTTAGGAATTGACATATTACATTGTGCTCAGTTCATCGATGGTAGTGGAAGACGTGGGTAGAGTCGTGTGCCTCCGGTCCCATGTCAACTCTCACTGATGAGATCGGGAAGCGTTGTGTTAATGCATGTGTGTTTAGATTTGTAGTATTATTATTTCCAAATGGAAGGTTTTATCTTCTTAAAATTAATGAAATGGAAGCTTTTCTCAAAAGCATCAAGCTCTCATACATTCATAAAAGAGTTCAAGCTCTCGGAATTTGTATGTCGTCCATAAAATCTTCATGTTTTGTGCAAGCTCGGTAAGTAGGGCTCCATACTATAGAGCTGCACCTCCTCTGGCGATCTCTGAGAATGTAATCATATCCAGTACAACGGAAAAAGGTGATCGAACAAAGGTAGTACGTACACATTCAAGCAAACAGTGTTCATTAATAGAGGTGTACGTGTACACGTGCATTTTGCTGAATTGCCACACTAACACACATACTTTAATAAGTTGATGCGAAAGCATAGTAATCGATTAATTTGCAAGCAAACAAGTTGATGGAAATGCATGTACACCTCTGGCTCTACTGTTCAAAAATCGTTCATGGTTCTTTTTCCATCTCTAGGAGGCATAGCAGTCGGCAGTCTCTTATCCCAATCCAATATTGCGGTTAGGTGAAGAAAGAGAACATGATTTTTATGGAAGTCTTCGTCCAGCCCATTTCCATCACGCAAATGCAGCTTGGATGTGTGTATCAATCTTAAGCGTGCAGCATATTCCACAAGTTATCAATCCCAATGGATAGAATGTGCTGTCAATAGAAAAACCAACTGGTCAGACGAAATTAAAAAGAGATGAAGTTCCCCAAAATAGTTTTTTATATCACAAAAGAGACGCATAACCTAGGAGGCCAGTAGTATTTGAGAATTGGCCTTTTGGGTATAGGATGAAGCTTCTATGTTGGGTATAGAATGTTCTGGCTTTGATACAATGATTGTGTTAATTTTGATTAGAAAAGAGGTTTTCTAATCATTGTAGTTTATATTCTCATGTACGCACTAGCTTTGATCTTGGTCAATGTGTGGCAGCGTTCGGAGGATTGGGACGGTGTCTTGAGATGGATTTCAACCACTAGAGGCCACCTTAGAGAGTTGCACATCGGACACGGGTGAATAAAAAGGAACCATCTGTGTAATGAGGCACGCTGCAAGTTGGCAATCGCGAGACACGCCACGTCACGCACTGTCAGTTATTGGATTGCCATTTCTAATGTGGGCATGCCATATCGGCCACAGACAATTCATTACGACATGTCCGTTGTGGACCTCTAAGAAAAAGGCTAAACGAATCCAATTGTTACTAATGTGACCATAATATTATACTAGGTAGTCAGCGAGGCGACACGCCGTGCCCATGGGGTCAATTTTTACCTGCCGAAGATCATTGTTTGAATAACCTTGAAAAACATCGACGAAAATTACGTAGCGGTGTCGTTGGAAAATATGGAAGAAAATTTACGGAGTGATGCGCCGCGTCCTTCGGGTTAACTCATCTATCGAAGATCGCTATTTGAGTACCGTTGTAAATACCAACAGAACTTACTGTCAGGGTATTCGCTGGATTTTTTTTTGTAAAACAATCATCGCTGAGAAATGACGTCTGAGACTAAAGAGATGGCCGAACAATTACCGTTACAGTGCGTCCATGAAGAATTATTTCTGAATTATTATAGTCGAGACTGAAAAGTATGGGCTAGAAATTACCGTTGAGGAACTCGAAAAACTACCGGGCCCTCTAAGTTAATTCAACCGCCAGTCGAGACTAAAAATCCTCAGCTAGAAATTACCGTCGGGGAAGTCAAAGAACTGTCGCGCCGTGGGGGTTAACTCATGCGCCGAAAATCACTGTTTGGATATCGCTGGAAAATATTGTCCTTCGGATCAACTCAGCCGGTGAAAATCATTGTTTGGGTACAGTTTGGAAGAACCGACCAAACCTACCGAATGAGAATTTGCCGAAGTCCATTGTTTGGACACCGCTAAAAATACCGTCCTTCGAGTTAGCTCTTACGGTGTAGATAATTGTTTGTGTATATTCGGAAAATTACCCAAAAAGCTTATCGCCGAAATCACTGTTTGAGTATATTTGGAAATTACCGAAAAAGCTTATTGCCGAACAAATACCGTCATAAAGCGGAGACGAACACTATTCGTGAACTATCACAGTCGAGGGCATAAATCCTCAAAATTTGAATTTAAATATATCTATATACTGGAATTTTACATTGCTACTCTAAATGAATATGGTCGGAAGTTGTTCAGTCGTGTATGAAGCCAACATAAACAGATGGAATTTCTTTTCTGAGCATTTTGACATGCTGAACATTTATTGGATATTTTGTCGAAGGACAATCTAATTCATGAAATTTATGGATTTCAAACATGCATGAATTTGGTACGAACAGGAAGATTACATTGTACATTATTCATTATTTTTTGAATAACCAACTTAAAGATATTGGTATTGCAATTTTTACTCATTTTGTGGAATTTTTGGAAAAGGTTAAAGCTCTGACAATGGGATCACATGTCAATTTATTAATAGAAGATTTTTTTCTGAAAAATAATAAAGACTGACGGGCAGGCCCACCGCTTTGTCAACATGACGTAACGATGGCATCACCACTTCCTTCCCGGCTCTGCCCAACTCGCGCCCAATATTTTAAGGAAATTAGAAACCAACGGACAACGATTCAAATTTTGAACGAAATACAGTCATATTGAATGTCTACACAGTGAACTCCTGCCCAGCAACCTTGCCGATGACCTCACTATCATGAAGGTAGCTTCGACATGTGTTGTCGTGTTTGGTCCCAGGCCGAGCTGCGGTCAACTGCAGCCATGAGCTGACACCATCGCCCACTAATGTTCGTAGCCATGTTGAGGCACACACTGAAGAGTGACGGATCTACAACAGAATCAAGAAATACATCACTCAGTCTCAAAAAGTTCTAGACCTCTCCATATTTGATTGTAAACTACTTATTTAAATTGTCTAGCAAACAGAAAAGGTGCACATGAAGTCTGAACTCTGAATAGCCTTGTTCTTACACGTCTTGTAATCAAAAGACTGCACATGGTATCGCAATCCACATTTACGTGCCCGGCAAAATTGTACTCACTACTCAGTCGTACACCTCACCTAGCCTAACAAACCAAAAAAAGTAATCAATAATCGTTTGTCATCATTACTCATGCTAGCTTTATATGGTAGAAAAAAAGTACAAAACGACTGAAGCAATGTCGAGGTTTGCATAAATAAAGTAACAAACTGAAGCACATCACCACGTCTTAGGTGATTCTGCTCTCATGTGCTCCACACTTGATGAACTGAATTAAGGTCGGCCTGGTTCCACAGCTTTGGATCATGCGCTCATGGAGCTCAGCAGTTTGGCTTCATGTTGTCGTCGGATGATCAGGCTCTGCAGGTAAAGGTTCAGATCAAGACCATCAACATTCTTGCCCACTCGTGCTTGTAGAATTGCCTGCCAGACGAAAACATCAAATTTGATGTAGCATCATTCCAACTATATGAGACAAATTGATTTGAGAGAAGCTGGAGAAGGATTTACATCGTTGTTTGGCCGGATCAAGAGTTCGCCGATGAACTGATATGTCGAACTGCTGTGGAAACTGATGGCTCTCAGGTTTTGAGTGTCGACCTTCAGCCTCGTGCTGCCATCTTGGATAATGGCAACCGCGGAGTCGGCATAATGACTGAAGGCTACAGAATTTCAAGCAAAGTATGTTAGCACAGTTGGAACTTGTACTGTTCAGAAGTTAAAAAAAGCACCTACACATACATACCTGTTACTCTAAGAGATGCCCCTTGCTTGAAAATCTCTGAGGAGGGCTCTAGCTCTTGTAAAGTAACAGGCACACATGGTTTTAGAGTAGAAGAGGTCATCTCGGACCGGGAACGGACAAACATAAAAAACGAATTATATCTGGCCTCTGTTGAAATCTTGACAGTCTTCACAAACAAGAAAAACACTAATACCTTTCAATATTAGAAGGCACTGATAGTACTACCGGAATGCATAAAAATGGAATGACAACAAAATCGAAACCCTGATTGAAATAGCAGGTTAAGAATTTCCAAAAAAAATCCTAACTCCTAGCAACTGCATTATGGAGTTATCTACAGGAATCATGTTAGAATAAAAATTGATAACATAAAGCAGCTACACCAAGCCAAAAATGTCTTATTCACTGATGTAGCATTGTAATCTCACATATGGGGATTCCATTGCCCTGGAGGAAGCAAATGTATGAACTATCAAGAAAGCACTTCAAAATCAGTAACGTTCATAGGTGGATCATTTTGGAGCAGGTTTCAGGTATACCCCTTAACATAGGGCGAGCAGCCTAGATTGGGGACGGGGTACGGCGGCCAAGGAGCAGCGGCTGGTGATGGCCGGTGATCTCCGACCTTGCTGCCTTCTCCCCTGGCCTCCGTGTTCGCTCCTCGGGGAGATCGACGCGCCCGTGTGGCTGTTAATTGTGTTTATTCTCGCAAATATAATCGGTGAACCAGATTGTTATCAAGAGAGGAAACATTATAGGGGAGATCATGGAGTTATTTTGTTGTTAACTTATGTGTGAGTGCTTCTAGCTAAAATATGTTACAAATATTTTTTTGGCTCATTATGGAAGACCAAATCAGGATACAAAACATCGCTCTGAAATATTCAGTTAACAGAATGAAGATATCTCTTACAACTATTAAACACAAAGATGAATGGTAACTCATATGCACTGAGCCGATCTTCAATAACCACAACGCTAAATACCGATCTTCAATATACACGAAAGACTCACATACATGTCATGTACGCTCTAGTATCAAATAAAATAGGTTATCTTTCATATGTCATGCTTCTTCATTTCTAATCCTTATATTAAACCTATACTGGATTGGTGAACTTGAATTTCAAAATAAAAGAACAACAATTATGTCAGCTTTTCGGAGTACAAATAATGGTCAGGTGCATATGGATATGGCATATCACACGATCATTCTGAACTCGTCTAAATAAGCTTTATAGTGTAGAAGTCAGACACATTGAGGGTTATTTCTCCTGAAGCATGCTTACCTTTTCTTCTCAAGAGATAAACTTGCTACTTAAAGCACACATATTATATATTACACAGGATGAAGGGTGCCTACATATGGTCTTAAAGCAAGAATAGTTAACCTGTGCTTCAAGCACTTAAAATGGTGTTTTAATGCCACATGAACTTTAATCAAACAATATACATATAAGAATGCAATTTTCTAATCAAATTGGACATCACAAGTTTTCAGAATCGAACACACCTACTGAGAAAAGTATGTCAATGCAAAGGAATTGCAACTTCATGTCTGCATTTGACTGTGTGTATTCTTGTTGGAAGAACTAAAGGCAAGAAATGCAACTTGTTGAGAATTTTCCATCACCTGAGTGACATGCATGTCCATATATATTTTAAAACGTCGATCACTGAATTAGGCCACGAGCTTGGAAACAACTTCCTTGAAAAACATGGAAGCAACCTGTGATGAAAAGCTTGATGAGTGACTGGAGCAATAGCAGTCAGCAGCAAAAAAAAAAGGTAAACGTGGGATACAATAGAACTGACATATAACTGATAAAACTGTAAGTGAAATAAACACCCTAGATTGGCTTGCCGCGCACCACCCGTCGTAGACACTGGTTTTCGACTTGAAACACTATGCTAAATTATTCATAATATGACACAACAATCAACAATTAATAAATTTATAGTAGTGCAACTATAAATTTAGAGCAAGACATCATGCTTTTTTATACATAAACTTCACATCCATAAGTCATCCAACACATAGATCTTTGATATTTCATTACAATACCTACAAACTATCAGAGATATGTAAACATAGATAACGGAGGCATGGATATATAGCGAATATTGGGATAAGTATACATACATAATATTGGTACCAGCTAGCATGTAGGATAGCCAGATGGAGAAGCACCAACATGACCATCTAGAGGTAAAGATAGTCCATAGAGCATCAACTATGCAAGAGATGATCTCGTCATCAAGGCAGCTCTTCATGATACGTGGTAGCGACAATGACAACTTTACTTGCCGTAGGGCCTACCCTGATTCCAAAAACAGAGCATGTAATTTACCTGAATGAAACTAAGTACAGTAAAGTATGAGAAATGTGACAGAGTACTTACAGTTACAGTGGGCCTTAGGGGAATTACAGATTAGATCCATAAAAAGAGAACATGGGATATGGCAGAGCATGCCACATGTTAACAAATTAAGCCAAAAGAGGCAAATCTTCAGATTATAGTGCCTGATATATGAAATGGTAGTCTGGAGGTCAGAAATTTGTGAATCCTGAGGGGGTTCATTCCCTCTTTTATTCTGAACAAAACGTGGAATACGATATACGATGTAATGAGAAATGTAATATAATCTGATAGATGACACAATGAATCTTGTTGGCATAGATAAGTAGAATCTGCACAAACAAAAAACATTTCTAGGGAAACAGGAAATTAATAGCTGTATACTATAGGAACAAAGAATCCTTAGGACAGGAACTAAACAACTTCGTAGCAAGCTATAAGTTTCAATTGCCACGTACAAAATTACAGGCTCACTGAACCTTTAATTCTTGCTACTGCGAGCTTCCTTGAAAATGGCAACCACACCGGGTCTTTATCCTTATGTTTCTCTTTCTACTCACTAGTATAGAACGACACATCGGATACCCCTCTATGGCAACGGCAAGAGTTAGGCGACGGAAGAATGAGTTCCGACGCGCTTCTGCGAGTGCGCGCACGCGCTAGTCGGTCGATGGGCCCGACACAATGGTAACGGAGGCGGAAAACAGCTTCGTTGCTCATATATGGGCAACGGAGGAAATAATATCTCCGTTGCTTATATGACCACATCAGAAACGGAGATCGGTCTATCTCCGTTTCCCATGTGAAGGCCCATTAAGCGGTGCCGGTATTAATATCTCCCACTCCAGTGTATCTCACTCTCATTCTCACTCTCCCCAGTTACTAACCCTAGACGCACACGCTCTCCTCCTACTTCACCCATCGATGGCGAACCCCTCCGCGCCGACGGAAGTCAGGATGGAGCATCTTCCTCCTCCCACCCTCTGAGGCGCAACCCGGATCTCCCCTACAACTGGGGCGAGATCCCCGGCGACCGCGGTCGCCAGTTCATTCGGAGCTGTCAAATCCCATCCGGATCTACGGCGGCGGCGGCCACCGACGCCCGGATCTCGTCCTCCTCGCACGATGAGGACGATGATCTGGAGGTCGGTCTCCTCCTCTCTCGCGCCACCTTTGAGCGCGAGCGCGCCGACGGTGTCATTCGGGCGTCTGCGATGCAGAGAGCTATCCGCATCTCGGCCGCCAAGCACGCGATAGAAGTCACCGAGGAGGCGTTGTTCCAGACGCAGCTCCGGGCGGCCATAGACCGCTCTCTTCTCCCTGGCCAGTGCCCTGGGCCAGATGCGGCGGCGGCAGCGGTGGCGGCGGCGGGGGAGGAGGAGGATGAGGAGGAGGAGGACGCTCCGGTGTTTGAGCAGGATGAGGTATCTTCTGGCAGTGGATCCGGCGCCGACGCCTGGGACGCAATCCGCGACGGAAAGCGACCCCGCGTCGCCTAAGGTAAATGACCGATCTTTTTGCTATGTATTTGCTATGTTAGAGTATTTATTTAGCTCTGTTTGCTCTGTTTTGTAGCTCTTTTTAGTTATGTATTTGCTCTGTTAGCTACTTAATTATTTAGATCGGTTTGCTCTGTTAGTTAGCTTTGTTCAGCTATGTATTTGCTTTCTTAGAGTATTTATTTAGCTTAGTTTGCTCTGTTTTGTAGCTCTGTTTTGCTATGTATTCGCTCTGTTAGCTACTTAATTATTTAGGTCGGTTTGCTCTGTTAGTTAGTTCTGTTCAACTATGTATTTGCTCTGTTAGAGTATTTATTTAGCTCCGTTTGCTCTGTTTTGTAGCTCTGTTTAGCTATGTATTTGCTCTGTTAGCTACTTAATTATTTCGATCGGTTTGCTCTGTTAGTTAGCTCTGTTTAGCTATGTATTTGCTATGTTAGCTACTTATTTAGCTCGGTTTGCGCTGTTAGTTAGCTCTGTTCAGCTATGTATTTGTTATGTTAGCTACTTATTTAGCTCCGTTTGCTCTGTTAGCTGCTTATCCCACTACATTTTACTTTGTTTACTGCTTATTGGCTCTGTTTATTAGCTTTGTTTGCTGTTTTTAACAAAGAATATTCGTTGTGTCAAGGGCTTGGTGGATGCTTGGTGACGATGATGCTGCCGTGAAGACCTAGGAGCGGGGCTCCATACACAGTGCCGTCACCAGGAGCAGTACATTTTGCGCAGCAGGATGAAAACAGTAGATGTTCATCTGGCGGCCGTGAAAACATAGGAGCAGAGCTCTAGCCACGCGCACTGATGAACTTTTGTAAAGCAGGGCGTACAGGAATACGGTGACGACCGGGCGGCCGTCTAGTCGCATGGAGCGGGGCTCCATCGACGGCACAGCCCGTCACCGTGTTTTTTTTTGTTTTCCTGTAACCCTTATTAGAAACGGTGATTTGAAAAACTCCGTGTCTAATGTGAAACGTATCAGTGACGATCAAATATAACAACCGTTGCCCATGTTAGGGGCAACGGTTTATCACCTTCGTTGCTCAATGGGCAACGGTTTATCACCTCCGTTGCCATTGAGCTCTTCACATCAGTGACAAAGTCGGGGACACAGACCCTTTCTCCATTGCCGATGGGGTTTTTGGCCCGTTTTCGATGTGTCGTTCTGTACTAGTGACTGATGCTTGCAGAATTTCAGTAAGTCAGGTTGGCAAGTGAAAGGATCTAATAGCTAAGTATCAAATTAAGCTTGTTCTGCGAGCATGATTTTTGTACAGCATGAACTGAACCACATACTAAATTATATTCATTTCAACGTTAGTAAACAAAAACATTAAGTAAAAAAAAACTCAAGTTAATTAAAGAATGTTCGCAAACATACTGGTGACTACAATATCCACACATCGTGAAGAGATGACGGTCTTCAAAAGCAAAGTCTAGTTGAGGCTAAATGAGAAGTGCAAGTATAGTTAGGAAAGGAGGCGTTCTTTCCCCACCGACGCGTCCCCTGTGGCGATTTGCTCCTCCTCTTTAGGGTCGACTCCCCCTCCCAGATCCGGCACCCAGCTCGCTCCTCCTTCCCCTCCGGCGGCGCTGCTGGCCGGGATGGAAGAGGATGCGTAGCTCGGGCTGTAGATACTAGGGTTAGAGAAGGCTTTTTTGCGGTGGATGCTCTGCTCCTCTGCCTCTTCTTCTTTCTTCCTGCCTATGCTCTGGCGGCTCGCAGCGACGCCGGAGATGGCCTTCTTCCCCTCTGCAGATTGGATCCATGGCGGATCTGCTGCAGAGCTGAAGGTGGTCGAAGGTTTTCTAATAAAATCGACTGACGTATCTTCCTCTCTGCAGATCAAGTGTTGAGCTCTGCAGATCGAAATCTGGAGCGGTGGTGCCTTCCTCTGGCCGGCCGTGGTGGCGAGGGGAGGAAGAAGAGTTGCTGCCCTTCTTCAGGATCTGTGGAGAGGTTCTGGAGCTAGTGTGTCCCTGCGTTCGAGCGCGGCGTGGGGCGACGACCTCTGTACATCTCCAGCAAGCTTCCATGGTGGAAGCAGATGCAAGAGCTGTTCAAGGTAAGCTCCTCTATCAAGCGTTGCTGCCTCCTCTTCGAGCGGGGTGCGAGGTGTCTTCTTCCTCTGGACGGCCGTGGAGGCGAGGAGTGGAAGACTAGTTGCTTCACTACCCGTGCTTCGGTGAGAAGGCTGATGCTGCATCCTCGAGCTCCTCACGCGGTGGACAAGTTCGCCGCCGCGTTCTTCGGCCAGTTTCGTGGTCAATCTTCAACCTCCAAGGTGGAGGCCTTCTTGGTCAAGCGCCTGTGCTCGGCGGCTAGCCACTACCAAGTGGTTTGTCCCCGGTGGTGTTTAGCTTGCAGGTGGCTTCGATCGCTCGTCGGAAGAGAGAGACCGAGCAAGATGTGCTCTGATGATCTCGGCGTCGGCGCCTGGAAATCGCCGGCGAGCAGTGGCAGAGACTCCCAAGGGCTTGTTTGCTTCTTTTCCTTTTGCTCTGGGATGTTTTTTGTAAAATTGAAGGGTCCTTCTTCGAATTTCAGGTTTTTCAGGGCTAGTTTCGTAAAGGACTTTTCTGTAATTTGGACCTGCCTCGTGGTAATATAAAATGCAGCAGCGGGGTCTTCTGACCCCACCCCCTTGTGCAAAAAAAAAGTATAGTTAGGACATGAACTAAACAACGTAGCAAACTATTAGTTTCAATTGGTAGCTACAAAATTACAGGCTCACTGAACTTTTTCTTCTTGCTATTGTGAGGTTCCCTGAAAATGGCAACCACACCGGTTTCTTTATCTTTATGTTTCTCCTTCTACTGATGCTTGAAAAAATTCAGGAAGTCAGGTTGGCAAGTGAAAGGATCATGTCTGAACTTCTGAACATACTGCAATATGAATGTACCCATCGAGGCCGCCTTCCTCCCCTGCTGCCACCGAGGCCGTGGACACAACAGGGACTTGGCGAGAAACTGATGCACCTTCTCCATGCCCTGGGACAACATGTCCTCGGCTGCCGGACCATCTGCCGCAGCCAGCTCGCCGCCGCCCGCTGCTCAACCATGAGTGGCTCGAGTTGTGGCGCGAGGACCTTGAGCAGGTCAAAGGTCTCGAATTCGGCGATCCAGAGGAAGAACCGCTCTGCCGAATCACACCTCTTCTCCAACATCGGCAGAGCACCGCGCATGCCCGATTCGTCCTCCCTCAACCCCTTCCTCCACCGCCGAGCACGGAATCGCCTCCGTGGTGAGGGTGCGGTCCGGACGGACCTTCTCCTTGTCTTCCTCGTGGCCTGCTCCCACTGGCCTCCGTGTTTTCTCGTCGGCCGCCGCGGAACTGGTGGCTGCCGGCGAGGTGGACGTCCATACGGTCCCTAGCGGCGCCCCATCAGCTCCCCGTGTCGTCTTGCTCCGGATCCACGGCGTCGCCCGCTCGCGCACGTGCTGAAGCGAGGTCGTCGACCCCGCGGCGTCGGCTGGTCGCGTGTGTGGTGGAGCGAGGGTGCCGCGCACGCGGGTGACCGGGTGGAGCGAGCGCGCTGGACGCGTAAGGTTGCGCGGCGGCAGCATTTATTGGTCGCCGGAAGGGCTCCGGCGAGCACCTCCCACGGCGGCGGACAACATTGCACGGTGGGACGGCGAATCAAGGCGATAGGGGGACGTAGGAAAGGTCCCATGGGACCGCAGAGTCACCTAGAAGACGATAAAGAGGTCGAGGATTTCGGAGGAAGTCGACGGCGAGCGGATCGAGCCCGGCGGCCGGCTGGCGGAGGCAAGGAAGACGACGTCGATCCCGGAGCTCCGCTGCACCCAAGGCCGTCCCACCGGCGGCCTCTGTTTTGTGCAGGGCGGCCTAGAATGGCGGCGCGGCGTGGATGCGGGAGGACGAGAGGAGGCGACTGGTGCTGCAGGAAAGGGGACAGGTTATGGGCTGCCAACCGGATGCCCGCGCGCGCTAAAATTCGTGTGATGAACAGTAAATCGTGGGGATGAGTTGTGCGCATCGATCCTAACCGCCCGTTTCACTGATTGTACGGTCAGAAAATTTTCGGTGACGTGGACACTGCGGAGAGGGGTGAATCTTTCCAACTTTTATATATAGTTAGTATTAGTATATATTTGCATTGTAACCCCATGAAAACTCCTATCTCTCTCACTCCTTCCTCCACTCGCCGGTCTGGAAGTATGGCAGCGGCGCTCCCCGTGAGCGTATTGGACCTCTTCAAAATTGCTACAAGAAAAACCACACGGTGGAGACTGAGCTCTCCAATCACCGCTGAATTACTTCCATCGCAAGCATGACCATGCCGGCACAGCTCTATGAATTCATCGACCTTTGGAGACTTCTGCAGGACCCGGGTTTGGACCCTAACCGCGCCAGCTCCATCTCCTGGAAGTGGATCGCTTCCTGCGTTTACACGGTAGCTCTGCCTACAACGCACAATTCGATGGGTGGCACTTGAGAATTACTCCGTCCCGGTGCTGGAACGCCACGTTAGTGCCTAAGTGCAAAATGTTTGCTTGGACTATCATGCATGGCAAAATTCTCACAGAGGAAAATCTGGCCATCCGTGGTTGGCCGCATGATCCCATATGCCAGCTTTGCCTCTCCAACAATGAGACAGCTCCTTTCTCCTCCGGGGTCTTCAAATTGGTCCATGGCCGCTTGGCACTGCCCCCCCCCCTTTCCCTCGCTCACCAAGTCGGTAAATGATTGGTGGGGAAGAATGCTGGAAACCCCCTCGACGATCAAAGCTCGGGACTAGAATGGCCATTTGGTATACACGCTCTGACACATTTGGAAAGAAAGAAATCGCAGAGTTTTCAAGGGCGTGTGCAAGCAATATACGGAGGTCGCTGATTTGGCCTTGGCAGACATTAGGTTGCACCTTAATTAGTAGTGTTCTTCATTCGCGAGTAATCCCCATGCTGTTTGGCAGGGTCTGTTGTGGAGTTCTCTTCTGCAACACCCCTTGTAATTGTTCTTTTCATTTCTCTTCTTCTAATTGAAAGACAGTGCTCCTGCCGATTTCTCAAAGAAGAAAAAAAAATGTGGCGCCAAGGAGGAGGTGGGTAGGGGAAGCTAAAAGGACACATATAAATATAACCCCTATGTGTATTTTAGTGTTAATGAACGATGAATTAGGGACTAGTTATGTCTCAAGTATATAAAATATATTATTAGTTCTAAACATGGATGAAACATGAAGATCAGCGGCCACTGCATAGAAGGTTAACAAGCATATGACACCTTTAATTTTGCTAATAACTTTTTGTTGTTTATTAAGTCATAGTGAAACCCCACTACGAAGGGGACAAACTTTTGCAAGATAATGGGGTTAGCCCGGTATATAAGCCAACACTTTCAGGCTGCCTGCGAGGTGAGCATAATGGCTTACCATCTAACTATATAAAGGGTTCTTTTCCCCAAGAAAGCTCCTAACTCTGAGACCTAATCTTGCTCCGCCATTGCCGACCTTCAGTAACTTGATTCCTCTCCATACCTCCAATCAATTTTGCATTCCTTTAATCGTAAAGTGATATGATACCCATGTCTACATTTCATCAAGCAAAACGTCGATTCCCCATCTCAAGTAAGATTTATGGGAAATCCTATATGACTGGAATTACCTTGTGAGAATCTAAGAATGTGGATTTTCATCACCATAGTGGAAGTGCTCTAACTTGGATCGGAGAACTCAAGTGGATAAAAATGATGGATCCATATGGGATCCTCGTGGTCTAAATTTTCCATGGCCTTAGGACTTGAACTTCGAGATAATTCACCACTTCAATCTTCTCCTTAATTTTGGTCATTTCGTTCCTCCCCTCTACTTGTTCTTTTTTTACCTTCCATGCTAATGCAACCTTGCCATATATGATTATTCACCTAGTTGCATTCTAGGAGAACTTATATTTATCCGCAATTATCCCTAAAATAAACTAAATTTGGTAAAAATGTGCAATCGCCTAGTCACCCCTCTAGCCGACATCTTTATCCTTCAGAAACCTCCTTGTGTCCAATTAGAGAAGAGGAGAAGGCGAGGCAACATGTGCGCGGGGGCGGGGGGAGGGGGGAGAAGGAGGAGACGTTAACCGATGTGTGCAATAGGAGAAAAGGAGGGTACCCATTTTCTCTATGACATCCAACCCAACTTGACATGAAACCACACACCGAGACAAAAGAAAAAGAACTGAAGAAATTGTTAAAGATAGAATGCAAACGTAACATAATTACCTTGAATAGACAACAAAAGGATGTGGAAAATTCTCGGTTTTTCCAAGTTTGTTGTTTTCAGAAAATTGTGTTTAGTATCTCTACAAACATGAAAATTACAAAATCCCTCAAAATAATATTGTGCCCTTTTTCGATCGCAAAGCACATGCGAATTTATATAAGCCGTGACACCCTCGCACTTTTTTCTTTGGAGCTTCTTCAGATTAGTTGCTGCTTTTTGCCCCCAGAATGTACCTATAATTTTCGACGAAATTAGAAGCAAGATTTTTTCTTGCATTCCTATCATCTAATCAAATATGTGTTTACTTGAAAATGATTATTATAGAAGAAAAGGTTTTTATATATATGTGATTTACTTTACAAAACCTGAGATACAAATTATAAGAAACCAAATCATAATGGACATATACCCCCTTTTGGGAACCACCCCAAACCACAATCTTCTACGTGGTTTAGTTTGATATATTGTAGATGCAATAAAAACCAAGTGGAGCTAGCGAAGACAAGGAAATAAATAGAATGGCATGGAGACGGTCAAAATATCAACTGGGCTGCACTCTTGAACACCAAGCACAATTTTTTATGTAGCCAATGACATCATGAATTGTAACTTTTACAATGCTCCAACGGACTACAAGGATCCCATGATGATTAACAAAGAAAGAAATGTAGCTTCACTTAACTTTTGATGAAGGAGATGCAAGTTTTTTTTTCATTCAGAGGAAAGGGAATGAAATCTGGGTAGTAAACCCTTAGGTCATGAGATCCTGAAAATAATAGCCAAATCTACTTTATAAAAAATAAAAATAGAGAAAAAAATAGATAAATGTCTTTCTCCAGGCTCCATCTATGTGGTGGGTGGGCGAGAACGGCGCCAGCCCATTTGAATACAGAAATTCTACTCAGTGAAAAAATAACCGAAAATTTTGATTGGAGCCCAACTCAATCCAGCCCATTTCTCATTATAGCCCAGAAGGGCAGAACTGCTCCCACGGTTGCGGACGCCACTGTCGCCCGTACTCCCAAATTCCCGATCGAAACCCAAATTTGCTAGCTCAAATCCATAGTTTCCCCTGGCGGCCGACGGTAGGAGACGGAAGCCAGGGAAGGTGCCCGCGCGGCGGCAGGCACTGAGCTGCTGCGGACGCGCACGAGCGGCGTCTCAGCGACTGGGCGTGTCCGCGTAGGATTCGGGTGCGTATGCTTATTTTTGTTTAGTCCGACACTGCTTCCTTACTCACAGATGACCCAGTTCAAATACGTGGGCAGCTGATGTGCTGTCGCCGGCGAGCGCATTGTAGGGGCCTGGTTCCATGAGAGTGCACGATGTTGCAGTGGGCGCTCCTTACGCAGGTTGCCTCTGGACGCACTTCCTGAATCGGCGTTTCTCTGTTGCTTTCTTCTGTAATTATTGAGTTACCTGTCGATCGGCACAACACGGAGAACAGAGGCCCACAGCTGTATATATATGCTCATCAGAGATATGGTAGCCGGTAGACAAGCTCACTTCACTTGCATCCACGGGGATGGAGATAATCTAGATGATTTCCTAACTTATGCTCCACATGCTTACTATGTAGTACAATTTATTTAGTTGAGAAAAAATGGTGTGGGGTTCTTTGTCAAGTCAATGTGATCACAATATCTTCTCCACTCTACAGAGGCCACATAACCTGCCTCGTGTATCCCGTTGCTGCCAAATGCCTATGAGACGGCATCAGGATCTTAGTGGCACTTTATGTTCAAGAAACGCTTCAGTAGCAGTTACGTAATTGTCAAGATAGTTTGGACTCTGCCATAGTTGATTCGCCATTCGGCTCTGCTTTCTTTGTTCCTCATCAAATGATGTTACCGCAAGCAAATCATTCTGTTCAATTACCCTCTGAAATCAATCTATGGATTATGAAGGCATCACTAGTTTCTGACCCTTCGCTAAGATGTGAATTTCCAGTCATGACCTTTAAACCTACCTGACACGAGCACTGCCTCATATTCTGCTGCTGTCTCCTTAACATCCAACTTCGTACTACTTACTTTGTTTGCTAACATAAGATCTCTCATAAAAAAAAGGTCCTACTAGCTAGTATCAAGCAAACACTGGTTATCTCTACATTACCACCATCTGTTTCTTTTTACTATTCCCTCTTTACACACATCAACAGTACCACCATTGGTTGCATCCCAAGACTGTTTCGCTGATCGCACATTTTAACTTCTGATTCCTGACGATATGATAGCAGGTGGCCGGGTGTCGTTACGCTGGGATATTTCAATATTCCGGGTGCAGGGGAATTCCTGTAAGGTGGACACCAACCATATACAGCAGCATCATTTGTCTTCTGAATCATCCATCTACTGTGAGCTACAGACTACTACGAGTTGAAGCCTGGATCAGCGTAGTTGACTCTTTCGATATGAACTAGTATGTTCCTTTTCTAGTTTCAGTACAGGCTCAGTTTACGGTTCTATGCTTATCTTCAAAGCTGCTATGAAGAAATAAGTTGCGGAAAGTCTATTACTTTGCTTGGTAAATAAGATTAGATAAATTTCACTAATGCTATTCAGTTATTATCCTTTTATACCTCGCCTCATTTGCTGCTCTGGATTGCGGTAATATATTCTTTTCTAACTTGATTAAGACAAAAGCTGCTGGCCAAAAAGCGGCTCTGCCAAATTGAATATAATCCACATATTGCTAAGTGGAGCTTTAAAATGACCACCGGGTCACCTGTATTTTGTAGATGGAGCCATCAATGTTTTACTAGGATGGGTAGGTTATTTTTCGTTCAAGACAAGAACAAGATTACAAGAATGCAAGAGATCAGTGTCTATGGGGAAATTCTATTTCTATGTGGTGTTAGGTACGATTCCTAAGTTCTTAAAGATCCAGGTTCATCATAAACTGATCTAGTGTGGAACTCAGAGCATTCAGTCTTTCAGTTATTGTCGGGGGGCTGCCCCCGGGTAGGGCAAAGAGGTGGTGTTGGGAGCTATAAAGTGGAAGGGAAAATCAATCCGGGTCACTCAAGCCGGATCACTTGGATCGGATCGGTTGAGAAAGTCGGTCAGTACTCAATCTTGTTTAAAGTACAGGGAGACGCCAAAGGGGAACAGGCAAAGTCTAGCCGGATCAGAAGAAGAGATCCGGCTCAACTAGCCGGGTTGCCTGGAAGAGATCCGGCTCATCTAGCCGGGTTGCCTGGAAGAATCCGGCTTACCAGCAATGTCGGATAACGCACAAGGGCCGAGTAATGTCAATAAGTTCACGGGTCCTGCAGGCCTCCTGCCCGAGGCTCAGATGACAGCCAGGTCGAGATACGGGATTCCTGGGAGCGCAGCAACCTAGGAGCTGACTCGGCCAATTCGGGAAAGGGGCTATGACCTAGACCCTGTGGGCTACACCTGCCATTGCCCGAAGTGGCAAGATAGGCCTGCTAGGGCCTGACAGTCCAGCCGTTGGATTGACAGGGGGCAGAGGCTTGTCCTCTTCCTCTTGGCAGTGTCATTATCTCATGGAGCCAGGGGCAAAGAAGTAACTCGGCAAGTCTTTATATACAGCACCACCACCAAAAAATGAGGGTCCAGCTTGGAGGCCGAATCAAGGTGCCTGGGCAAAGAAAGTGTGGGATGGACCGAGTCCACCTCTAACTTTTGAGGCAATGATTGATGGGTCTTGCCGTTATCACACGACAGACCCACGCAAGCCGGCCAATCATTCAACTCGGAATTGTAGCTGGCATCATCTCATCCAGGCAGAAGGTCAGAGAGGGCCACCTCAGAGGGGTACTCCTAGACCGAATTTCAGGCCAAATACGCCTTTATCTGGAGCCAATGCAACCCCGGTGAACGAAGGAGCTCCAAGGCCGGCAGCCACAAAGCCGGTTAACCTGGTAAATATGGGAGGCAACAACAACAATGCTGGTCCGAGTCGGCAAGGTGGATACCCCGAAATGATTACAAGGAAGCTCATCAAAGTTATGTGGTTTTTGTGACCGAGCCAACTGACAAGAAAAATCAGCTACGAAGGGCGAAGGAGGTGAATGCAGTCACACCAGCAGTACCAAAATACCTGAACTGGTCCGAGCAGGAGATCACTTGGAGCAGGGCTGATAATCCCAGGGTTATGCCAAGCCCAGGAAACTACGCGCTGGTGGTGGATCCGACTTTGGTTGGACCAAAGATTAATGTGAAATTCACTCGAGTCTTGGTTGACAATGGCAGTGCAATAAACATCATGTATCGGGACACAATGGTCAAGCTAGGTTATTCGCCGAATCAGTTGCAGGAGAGCAGTTGCACTTTCCATAGTATAGTACCCGGGGTGTCTTGTTCCCCAATGGGTAAGATCTGGGTAGATGTGTTGTTTGGTACCAAGGATAATCACAGACTTGAGAGTCTCGAATTCGAGGTGGTAGACTTGGAGAGCCCATACCATGCTCTGCTCGGCAGGCCGGCATTAGCCAAGTTCATGATATCAACTCATGTGGCATACCTCAAGATGAACATGCTTGGCCCGAATGGTATCATCACCGTTGCGGGAGATTACAAGAAGGCCATACAGTGTGCCACGGTCGGTTCCACCTTAGCCGAGTCGTTGGTGATCCAAGCTGAGAAGAGGAAGATGCATGAGGTAGTGGCGATGGCGAAGTCAGCTCAGCTCGGCGTGCTGGCCATGACCAATCCGGAGCCAGGTGCAACATTTGAGGTGCCCAAGGAGACAAAGAAGATCCCCATTGACCCAGAAATCCGGAGCGCATGGCCATCATTGGTGCTGGGTTGGGCGAGAAATAGGAAAGCGCGCTCTGTCACTTCCTCCGTGAGAATCGGGATATCTTTGCATGGTCGGCTAAGGACCTGCCTGGTGTTCCGAGGGAGTTGGCAGAGCACTCTTTATTTGTCAGGCCGGATGTGAAGCCGGTGAGGCAACCGACTCGGCGTCTTTCAGACGATCGAAGAAAAGTGGTGCTTGATGAGCTGGCTAAGCTACTTGCAGCCGGATTCATTATGGAGGTGTTGCATCCAGACTGGATATCCAATCCGGTTCTGGTAGAGAAGAAGAAGGATGAACCAGCGGTGGTCAAGGTGTGGCATATGTGCATCGACTTCACCAACCTGAACAAGGCGTGCCCGAAGGATCCCTTTCCTTTACCTCGGATTGATCAAGTGATTGATTCTACTGCTGGGTGTGAGTTGTTGTCTTTTATTGATGCGTACTCTGGTTTTCACCAGATACCCCTGAACCCCAAAGATCAAATAAAGACTACTTTTATTACCCCGTATGGGGCGTATTGCTATCGTGTCATGTGTTTCGGTTTGCGAAATGCCGGTGCAACTTATCAGAGATGTATGCAGAAATGCTTACATTCTCAAATGGGCAAAAATGTGCAAGTGTATGTCGATGATATTGTTATCAAAACTAAAGAAAAACGCACTCTCCTCGAGGATCTCGAGGAAACATTTGTGAACTTGAGAAAGTATCGGTTAAAATTGAATCCGGATAAATGCACCTTTGGTGTCCCGGCTGGAAAGTTGCTCGGCTGCCTTGTATCGAGCCGAGGTATTGAAGTAAATCCGGCTAAGATCCGAGCCATAGAAAACATGAAATTGCCTAAATGTCTAAAAGATGTACAAAAGTTCACCGGGTGTCTAGTCTCGTTGAGTCGGTTTGTGAGTCGGCTAGGAGAAAAAGCCCTGCCCTTATATCAATTGATGAAAAAGAGCACCGGGTTCACATGGACCCCGCAGGCAGATTCGGTTTTCAATGAATTAAAAAAGATGTTGTCCACTGCACCAATTTTGGCATCACCTTTACCGAACGAGCCAATGCTACTTTACATTGCGGCCACTAACCGGGTCGTAAGTGTGGTGATAGTGGTAGAGCGAGAAGAGCAGGGTAAATCTGTGCAGAGACCGGTGTACTATTTAAGCGAGGTGATCTCGACCTCGAAGCAGAACTACCCTCACTACCAGAAGATGACATATGGTGTATACCTGGCGGCCAGGAAGTTGAAACATTACTTCCAGGAGCACCCGATCACCGTAGTATGTGAAGCTCCAATCTCGGAGATCATTGGGTGCAAAGATGCAACTGGTCGAGTTGCCAAGTGGGCAATAGAAGTGTCTCCTTACACCCCGCATTATGAAAGAAGAGATGCTATCAAGTCTCAGGCTTTACCGGATTTCCTTTGTGACTGGGCCGAGATGCAGTATGAGCCACCCAAGCCGGATTACAATTACTGGAAGTTGCACTTTGATGGCTCCAAAACCAAAATCGGACTAGGTGCTGGGATAGTACTCACATCACCGAAGCAAGATCAGTTGCGATATGTGTTGCAGATTCATTTCTCAGCATCAAACAATGTGGCCGAATACGAGGCACTGATCCATGGGCTTAATGTAGCTAAGGACATCGGCATCCGCCGGATAGAATGTTTTGGTGATTCAGACTTAGTGGTGCAGCAGTCTTCTGGAAATTGGGATGCCCTTGATGCCAATATGGCACTGTATCGATTTCATGTCCAGAAAATTTCAGGATTTTTTGAAGGCTGCGAGTACAAGCACATACCCCGGCTGGAGAACGAAGCTGCTGATATCTTGTCAAAACTCGGGTCGTCTAGGGATGCAATCCCACCCGGGATATCCTTGAATCACCTAAGGATCCCTTCAATCAAACCTTCACCTGATTCCGAGTCAATTTTTATCCCAAAGCAAGAATCTGAAGCTGTTCCTATGAATGTTGATGTCGGGTACATTTGGGAGGACCCGGGGACTGCATGGCGAGACTCGGGGACTGCGCATCGAGACTCGGGGAATGCTACCCAAATCTTAGGGATCATTTTGCTGTAACTTTCCTGAAAAGTGGATGGTCATTCGGCTGTAACTTTCCTGAAAGAGATCATTTTGAGATACGGTTACCCCCATAGCATCATCTCGAATAATGGCACGAACTTTGCTGTGGGAGAGTTTGCCCGATTCTGCATGAATAAGGGGATCCGGTTGGACATAGCCTCAGTGGCACACCCAGAGTCAAATGGACAGGTGGAAAGATCGAATGCTTTGGTGTTAGCTGGGATAAAATTCCGGTTAATAGAACCTCTGGTAAAGACGCCGGGGTGCTGGATAGATGAGATACCGTCAGTACTATGGGGTTTAAGGACCACGCCGAATCGGTCAACTGGCTATACGCCATTTTTTCTGGTATATGGGGCAGAAGCTGTGCTACCCACTGACATAGAATATGATGCACCAAGGGTGACAATGTATACCGAAACCGAGGCAAAAGAGGCCCGGGAAGATGCAGTGGATCTGCTAGAGGAAGCAAGGGAATTGGCCCTGTCTCGGACATCAGTATATCAGCAGGTCTCCGACGTTATCATAGTCGGAAGATCAGCCCTCGAGTGTTTCATGAAGGAGATCTAGTACTAAGGCTGGTGCAGCGCAGCAAAGGCCGACATAAGTTATCACCTCATGGGAGGGACCATTCATTGTGAGCAAGGCTATGCACAATGACTCATACCACCTTGTAGACGCACAGGAACAAAGGAAGGACGACCTGGACAGACCCGGAGAAGAAACCAAGCGACCCTGGAATGTAGCTCTGCTTCGACCCTTTTACTCTTAAGGGGCGCAATGTATGTATCTCAGTTTATCATAAATGAAATTTGGCAATCCGAGTCTGGACTCGGGGACTGCCTCGTCCTTATGCATGTGTTTTTTATTACTGTTTTGTCCATACCGTTCATGTGTCGGGTTGTTTTGAACCTCGTCCCAAAAATTCAAGTAATGTATGTTGTGTTGTTGATCTCGTGACTCGACTGACAAACACCAAAATGGTAGTCAAGAGCAGAGGTGGGGAATATGGGAAACATGAAAATGGACTCGGGGACTCGGTCCAAAACCGATTCGGCACATGTCGTTTACTAACCCTTGTTATTTCTTTTTTGTTTATGTTAGATGATCCTAAACCACAACTCGCATGTTTCAAGTATTGTATGCTATGTTTCCTATCTTGTGACTCGACTGTCAAACACCTAAAAGGTAGACAAGAGCAGAGATTCGGCAAAATAGTAAACAAGAAAACAGACTCGGGGACTCGGTTTAAAATGATCCAACATAAACTTAGCCCGGATCACATTAAGAAAAATAAAAGTAGTCTCGAAGAACTTAAATTGTATATTACATCTGCTCCCGGCATACCGGGGATTTAATGATTTTCATTAAGATAGTTCAGGAAGAAGGAGCCAAGGTTGCAGGAGACTCGGTTGCAGGGATGAGCTCGGATGATGGAGGAACCTCGGGTGAAAGAGGACCCTCACTTGCAGGAATGACCTTGGACGGCGAGCTTGAAGGCTGGGCAGATTCGGAAACATCCGGGTCAGCTGAAGAAGTGGCGGTTTTGATTAAAGCTTGTTCGGCAGTTTCAGCCGAGTCAGTGGCTGGCATCTTGGAGATCTTGGCCGAGTCACAAGCTGCAGGTTGTTCGGCGGAGTTAGCCGAATCGCCAGATTCGCCCTCAGACTCGGCATATTCGTCAAGAGAGGCATCATCCGATTCCTCTTCTTCAGATTCTTCCCCATCCGAGTAGACCGGAGCCTTCAGATCAAGATGCTTGGTGTTTGCAAATTCGGCCATAAAGTTGGCAGCTTCCTCGCGGATCTTGATCCGGTTTGGATCTGAAGCCCATGAAGAACCCTCCCGAAGGGAGCGCACTTTGGCAAGATCAATCAGCTCATACCAAGACATGATAAATAGCAAACCTGCGTCAGCACCAGCGCGGGCGGACGAAGATCTCCACTGCTTTAACCGGGTCTCTGCCTGATCCAGGTCTTTGATTAGCTCGTCCGCAGACCGGACTTGCCGAGCTTCAGGAAACAAGACTCGGTGAGCTTTGAGGCTTGCATTGAACAGATCAATATGGGAATCCTTCAAAGGAGCAATCCGAGCTCTAAGTGCAGTAATGTGATCTTCGATATCCCACGTCTCTGCTAGGGGAGCTCCAGTTAACTTAGCTCTCTCAGCTCGGGCATCCCTCACAGCTTTGGCGGCTTGGAGCCGGATGCTGGTAAACTCTCCTACATTTAGATAAGCTAACACCGAGTTAAACGAGGTAACACGAAACGAGGTGTCGGATAAGAGCAGAGGAGGAAGAGGAAATTCGGCAAACTTACGATCCATGTCTTCATTGAGGCTAGCAAGATCAGCAAGCCATTTCGCGCTGATCGCCTTGTGGGCAGCCAGATCATCTTTCGCCGCTTTAGCTTCGGCTTCAGCATCTGCAACGTGCGTTTGGATTTTCTTGTCCAATTCGGCCCGCTTCTCAATCCCGGCTTTGAAAGTATCTCGCTCCTTCTGGATCGAGTCTTTCTCCCTCTGCAGCGTGTCCCGGTCTTTCTTGACCTTCTCCTTCACTTTTTCAACCCGGTCAAGCTCCCGCAGGAGCCGAGTCACTTCTGACTTTTCCTCCGATAAAGCGCGCTTGTGCTCCTGATCTTTCTTTTTCATCTCCTCACCTTGCGCATCGAAGGAAGCTTGAAGGGCCTGGTGCTGCAGGACTAGCTGCTTAAAGAGCCGGCTGCGAGCAGTCGTGATTTCCTGAAAGAAAAAGGGTTAATGGCGTAAAAAGAATCTCGGGGACTGGAGGCCCGAGATTAATAAAAAAGAAAGTTGACCGAATCAATTGGAAAAGAGACTCGGGGACTGGGAGTCCCACGATTTTTTCAGCGAGACAAAACTTATGATCAAATGTTAGAGATTCAAGCCGAATGACTTTCTTACTCTGAGGAGTATCAGTCATTCGACCCGAATCTCGGGGACTGGGGATAGTGTAGATTGATCATGGTGAAATAAAAGCAGGATTCGGCAAAGTTACCTCGAAGACCCGGTTAGCTTCAGTGACCGAGGCCTGCACAGAATGTAGAGATTGAAACATCCGGCTAGGACCAGCCGGATGTGGCGACGCTGAAGTGGTCGAGCCTTCGGCAAGGTCCGCAGCATTCCAAGCTTTAACAAATTGCTCTGCGGAGCCGAGGTTGTCGCCGCTCGGAGTGCGGAGATTCGGCAGAACCTGGCCACTAAGTCGGGCGCGAGTGATCACCTCAGAGAGTTGATCATGCACCCGAGTTGCTGATGGAGTGGCGGAAACAGGCTTGCTAGCAACCACCTGCTTATCCGAAATGGTTGGAGTTGTGCCAAAGGTAACCTGAGTCGGCTTAGGTAGAGGCGATGCGCCCGGGGTCTTGGCCGGATCTGGTTGTTTCGGTTGGTTCTGGGTTGATCCTGGACGGTCTTCTTCTTCTTCTTCTGGGAGGACGCTTGTTGTGTTTCCTGTTGCTGCTGTTTCTTCTTCTTCTGCTGCTCTTGATTCAGCAGAGTTTGAGCCTTGGGGGTAGGGCGAGGATCCGGCTTAGTCAAAGACTTAGCCGAAGTCTTAGCTTTTTCCTTCTCCAACTCCTTCAGAGGGCGGGCCAAGTTGAATCTCGGGTAGGACCCGAGATTTCCTCTTTCTCCAGGTCAATAACCGACTCTGGAACGAGAGTCGGCGGAGGAGTTTGGGCAGTTGTGGCACGCGCGGGAGAAGTGACGGCCTTTTCAGGAGACTGGTGCTCCATGGCCGTATCCAGTGGAGGAATGGGAGAAAGAATGGATGAATGAGTTTGCTCGGTGACAAGGACGTCACTACATAGAGTAAAGTAAAACAGTTAACTCGGATAAAGGTGACTCGGATAATAGAGGAAGAAAGCAAATGAAGTTGGCATTACCCCTTGGTGGTAGGCATGGCCTTAAGCCGATTCGGCTTGATGGCAGCTTTCTTAATTCTCTTGGCTGGAGGGGCATCTGATCCGGACGCGTCAGGGCATTTCCGAGATGTCCCTTGAGCATCCGGTTTGGCTGGAACACAAGGTTGTGACCATGAAATCGGAATGGCATCAATAGGATCTAGGATCCAGCAATCATCATCTTCATCCTCGGAAAGGTTGTAAATAGTCGGTTGCTTACCCTTGCGGATGGGCTTGGCGCGCGGAATTGGCAAATAATCGTCCGTATCCGCATCCTCTTCGCCCTCGCGCAGCGGGCTACGATCCGGTCCCCACACTTTGGTGGAGAGATCTCCATCTTCGGTGATTTGGCGGTCGAACAGCTGCAGTAGAGTCAAGGCGAATCTGGATTAGTCCGATGTCATTTTGATGAACTATGGATTGATTCGGAGAATGGCGAACTAACCTGTGGTGGAAGTGCATCTCGGTGGAACGGCTCCACGCCCCACCGCCACTTGTCCAACATCTCGGTGTAGGCAATGGCGTTTACTCGTCTCTTGACGGAAGCTCTGGTGAGGTCATGTTTGCTGATCCGGGTAGGATCTAGCAGACCACCCATGTGGCAAATCTTGTGCTTGCGTTGTTGAAGAGGACTGACCCGGCGACAGACGAAGGTCGGAGGAGATCGTCCGCGAGCAGGCCTTTCTCCAGAAAATCCTCCAAAGTTTGATGTATTATTTGAAGCTCCGCAAGAGTGTCAGCCGGATCATATCTGAAGTTCAGTTCGGCTGTGGGGGGCTCGATCCTGAACTCGGGCAAGTTGAGAGCATCATGGCCTTCAACGCTCTTCACGTAGAAGAAGGACCTTTGCCATTTCTTGCAAGTATCCAGGCCAGTGATCCGGGGAAAGATGGAGCCCGTCCTCGGGGTAATGCTGGACGAACCACAGGCGGTCATCACCTTCGGATCACTACCCGGGATCGTATGTTTCCGGAGGTGAAAGTACTTCGCCCAGGTTTCGACAGTCGGCCAGAGACCGAGATATCCCTCCATAAAGGAGGTAAAAGCCGACAGGGAGACAAAGGAGTTAGCCGGAAGGTGGTGAGGCTGCAGGCCGAAGAAATCTAGGAATCTCCGGAAGAAGTCACTCGCTGGGAGTCCGAATCCGCGCTCGAAGTGCGCTAGAAATACAACGCGCTCACCCGGTTGGGTGACCGGTTCGAGTTCTTTCCCCGGTTTTCGGCATATAACTTTAGGTGTTATACGCCGGGTGCTCAGCAGCCATTCCAGATCATCATTTGTAACGTCGGAACCCTCCCAACTGCCGGGGGGCAGCTTCGGCATATCCAAATCAGTCCTGCAAAAGGTCGGATATAGCCGAGTTAGGAGATGCGGAATCTCTAATCCAGCGAATCGAATAAAGGTGTAACCGAATCAGCTATTAAGGGATTCGGTAGAGGCTATCCCGGATAAAGTGGCCTAGTTACTGCGGAAAGTAATTCGGCTAGTAACTACAAACACCTTTCCGTGAAAATCTAGGGTTACGCAAGATCTACCGCAGCAGTAAAATAGAGAAGAAATCCCGAGTAAAAATATGGTGGAACTGTTCAAGCAGTGGCAAGCCAAACTGGGGCAATCTAGTGCAAACCCTAGAAAGGAGATCTAGGGAATGCACTAAGGCGCGGCAATGGACTCGTTTGCTAGTGAATCTAGAAAAAGCAAGCGCAAGTTCATGGCGGAAGATGAACTCGTTCGAGGGAAGCATGGCTGGGGATGAAGAACTCACGGTTGCAGCACGGCGAGGAAGAGGCCCGGTGAAGAAATGGCGGCGCAGGGCACGGTGCGCGGCTCCGACGAGTTCTCTCAGGCGTTGTCGAAATCTCCGGCACGACGAGGTCGCAAGGGCGAAATCGCAGCGGCGTCAATGGCGCGGTTGGAGTTCTCGAAGTGGGGGGTGCGGGGAAGAAGAAGAGGAAGCCCGCACCCCTATATATAGCCTAGCTGGTAACGGGCGCACTACCGCGCGGTTTTCGGGGCGTGGCCGGATGAGGTGTGCCCTGAAACTCTGCGGTCGCTGCTGTGGCCGTGTATTTCAAGCACATGCTGGGTCATAGAATTGAAGCGGTGGTGCGGATCAACTGTGCAGGTCAGCGCAGAAACCGAGGAGACGCAGTCATTTAGTCAAATGCACTCAAGTACCTGATGGATCCGATAATGTGTTGTCAGTGGCATGTCAAATCAAAGACCCGGATTATGGGGCTTTGCGCAGAGATTCTCAGCCAAATGTCCCAGAAATCCTGAGACAAATTTAGTCGATAAGAGATTCGGTTAAGAATGTTTATTTTTAACCTGCTACGACCCTCCATCCGAGCCTGTAGGACCGCACAGCTTCAGGGACTACTGTCGGGGGGCTGCCCCCGGGTAGGGCAAAGAGGTGGTGTTGGGAGCTATAAAGTGGAAGGGAAAATCAATCCGGGTCACTCAAGCCGGATCACTTGGATCAGATCGGTTGAGAAAGTCGGTCAGTACTCAATCTTGTTTAAAGTACAGGGAGACGCCAAAGGGGAACAGGCAAAGTCTATCCGGATCAGAAGAAGAGATCCGGCTCAACTAGCCGGGTTGCCTGGAAGAGATCCGGCTCATCTAGCCGGGTTGCCTGGAAGAATCCGGCTTACCAGCAATGTCGGATAACGCACAAGGGCCGAGTAATGTCAGTAAGTTCACGGGTCCTGCAGGCCTCCTGCCCGAGGCTCAGATGACAGCCAGGTCGAGACACGGGATTCCTGGGAGCGCATCAATCTAGGAGCTGACTCGGCCAATTCGGGAAAGGGGCTATGACCTAGACCCGGTGGGCTACACCTGCCATTGCCCGAAGTGGCAAGATAGGCCTGCTAGGGCCTGACAGTCCAACCGTTGGATTGACAGGGGGCAGAGGTTTGTCCTCTTCCTCTTGGCAGTGTCATTATCTCATGGAGCCAGGGGCAAAGCAGTAACTCGGCAAGTCTTTATATACAGCACCACCACCTCCTGTGTGGAGGAGAGGAACCCTAGAGCTCATTTTCCCCCCTTGGTAGCTTCTTCTTCATCGTGAGCTCTCACCATTGTTGCTTCATACAGCTCAAGGAGCGCTTTGTACTTGTCACCGTTGAGATATAAAGAGAGTAGGCTAGTGCTGCAGTAGGGGTGTTACCTCCACAAGAGGGCCCCGAAGCAGGGTACATCGTGGTGTGTTTTGTGTTCTTGGTTTCTTGGTTTCTTGTTCATGTTCTTGCGGTTTCTTGCGTGTTCTTGCTTGTGCACTTCTTGAGTGCATAAACCCTCCCCGGATCCCCCAACGCACATTCGGCCCCATCTTAGCCATACCTATGGCATCTGCCGTGATCCCACCACGACAGTTATACATTAGTTTACACATTACATCCTTTTACTAATTGACATCCATATTACTCTGCAGGTTGATCTCCTATGGATGCTTCTTTATCTATCATCTAATTATGGCATGGAATAGTGTTTTAACCTCGGGGCATTCTAATAAAATAATTGGGCTCGGGATGGCTTGGTTAGATCTTAGCATAGCAGAACAATATTAGATAGTGGAGATGAATTCATCCAAGTTTTCTGCTAGTTCTCCTTGCAGATATAGAACTGTAACTATACCAGACTTGTATTTTGTTTAAGATCAAGATAAAACATATTTTTCATTATTCAAACAGTACGGGAACTGTGTTTCCGTCTAGAAAAACTTGTGGCAAGCAGTTCAGCAGTCGACCTCCCTTTTTAGGTACTATGGAATTTTAAATTAAAAAAATGATATGATATTGTTGTGACAGAGTAACCTTGTAGATACTTTTGCATTTCTGAAAGTTTCATGGAGACTTCAGTATCTCCACCAGGCACATCAAAGCAAGGTGCTGCTCGCAGACCTTTTCCTGTAAGCTCTTCGAAGGATCTGTGTCATGTTTCGAAACAATGGTCATGTATCTCCAGCAGGCACATCACCAGGTTTCTCCCAAAATGCCCAATTTGTTCCACCGTTTGTATTACTTTTATTGTCAGAAAACATTCACTTAAGCAAAGCATGCTAGTTTTCTCATATTCCATAAGAGTGGTACATAGTTTGAACTTGTATTCAGGCACTGCATATAAATTTTAATCTACATTTGTTCTTTCTAATTACAGTAGAAATGCTTAGGCTGTACTTTTTGTCTCTCAAAAGGAAAGTTTTCAAAACAATAAAGCCAGGAAAAATTGCTAAGTTGGTTCAATTTTGACATTATTCTGCCATCATCTAGTTGAGATGTGTTTGAAAACTAATGCTTTGGTCAAACTGGGATTCTTCATTTATCTTGTATGGTTGTATACTCTTTGAACACAAACTGGACATGCATGATCTTTTTTGTAATATCGAGGTTCACCACAATGTCTAATCATACCATATTATGTAAATGTTAATGATGAATGCCTGGCTGATGCTGATCCAGTGCTCGGTGCTTTGTTTTGGTTTGCTGTTGGCAGGATTCGTGCACCCAGGACGCGCTTGAGAAGCCGCACATGTCCTTTGTCCGGGCTTCGTCTGGGACTGGCTTCACCATCAAGTACGTCAAGAGGACATGACCACGTGTTTGCTGCCTTATTATCTTCTGCTTGATCTGACTATTTATGTCCAAATTTGGGAGGTATACTTTTTACTTGTCGTCTTCACCCCTCAGTAGGGCTGTATACTTAATCAAACCCTTGCAATTTCTTTCATTGAAGCCTACACTTGGTCTATACTACCCTTGACTACTTGGATGTATCTGTTGTCGGATTTGCTCCATCATATTACCTGATGAGCTTCTACATATATATGTTGATTGTAATCTGATTGAACAATGCAATTACTGATATTCCATCTTGTTCTTCTAGGTGAATGGAACTTCCAATGCCCAAGAGCGTGTTGGTAGAACTTCGTTGACGACTTCTCCCATGTTGAAGAGCATGTTCCAGGGTATCCAAGAGTAGCTAGGCTTTTATACTGCTGAGCGTTTTATTTATAGAGCGCTATATTTGTTATTGTGTGGAATATTGTATGGTTATCTTGGTGAAGCTTGAAGTTCCTGGGTATGTGAACGAGTGTTTGGAGTTTCTTGTGTTGTCTGTCTGTATTGACTAGAATATTGTAATAAACTGATTTTCGCTGTTATTTGAAGATTTTCATATCTTCTCTCCTTTCTGTTTGATATAATTGCTTATTAGTGAGCTGTGAAAAAATTGGATCCTGACGATAGGGATCCACTGCCTAAAAATCTGACAATTTGGACCGACTGCACAAATATCATCTGACAATTGGGACCCATGAGCTAACAAAAAGGCCGAAAAATGAATAATAAACGGACTATAAAAAGGCCGAGGCCCAGAAAATAAAAAAGCCGAATTATTAGGCTTGGCCCATGTAACCATCCAAAATTTGCAGAGAAAAAATATTAAATGGGCTGAATTATTGGGCCAGGCCCATTTAGAGGGATGAACTGGACTGGGCTGATTCTGAGTTACGACCATTTCGTTTGGTCACAATTTTGCCACGTCACCTCTGCCACGCTGGATCTGACGTGGACTGGCCAGATTGCCAGTGACCAAAACAATTGGTCATAAAATTTGTGACCATTGTTTTTGGTAACAATGGTCTATGACCAATCCCCATAAAAGGTCACATACTGCCATTTGTGACGCTCATCTTTTGACCAATCGTTTTTCGTCACAAAAAGGTCATAAATGACAGAACATGACCATTTATGTGACCAATATCGAGGGTCACAAGTTAGCATATTTCTTGTAGTATGTAGTCTATTTTTTCACGTTGAAAAGAGTGGTGGAAGCATTGACGGTAGAAATGCATTTGGCCTTAATGCCCTCCACTTTGCAACATGGAGAAATCACCTTCCAGTTGTCAGGGGGCTCCTAGATGCTGGTGCTGATTCAGATGCAAGGGTATGTAACTGTGTTTATGTGGGTAGTTCACATCCTTCTGATTGAGCACTATTTTGTTTGCCTAACTTTTAGTTCAAATACAATTTTTTTTGTAAAATAGGATTTCCATTAAGAAATCATTTAAAAAGATATATATTTAACATTCAGATAGTTTTGAATTTGAAGCAGAATCTATCTATTTTTTCGATAAAGGGAGTTTTTATTACTTAAACAATATGAAGCATTACACCTGGCCTCTGCATAGGTAGGATGCACACAGCCTGGTTGTACTTGCTTAGAAGGCAGACAGGTGCCTTATCTACATCGGAGGTCGCATCCTTGATTGTTCTTTCAGTGGTGTTTTTTCCTTCTTTCTTTTATTTTACAAGAAGTTATTAATTTGTGGTGAGAACTTAATGAAAATATAAAGAGATATGCTTCTTACGACTGATTTTTTTAGTTGATGGGGTTGTGAAATGTATCTTTTGAATCCCACATACAAGGGTTTAACATTTGACCAAATTTTTGCTGCCTGTAAATTTTGGAGCTTGGGTAAAGAAACATCATTTGAATTTTGGTAAAGCTCAGCAAATTTATGATTGGTTTCAGTGAATAAAACTTAAGATTCAAGGTTTGGCCGGATCGAAGGCTCAATCATCATATTTTTGGTGATTTCGGTGTTGGCCAGGAATTTGATAAAAACGAAACTCCTAAAGGTTTTCAGATCTGAAAACCTATCGAAATCAAGAGAGAAATGGTATATGAAGAAACCAGTACTGCATGAAGCGTTTTGAAGCCGAGCTCCATGTAGCTCGTTTACTTTTAAGTTTCAGAAAATTCCGAAAAAAATCGACGTTGACAGTTATATGGTCTACAAGTGTGCAAAATTTTAATTCAAAATTCGTTGTATTTCGGGTTGGACAAAAATGAAAAATGGGTAGATCTGGGCAGTGAATAGTACATAGTTACAAAAATTTGAAATTTTGCTTGATTTCTTTTTATGTAGCCTAGAATAGTATGAATAGTTGATTGAAAATTTGCACACTTCTAGATTTCGATATTATCTACATGTAGGATTTGTTTTCAATTTTTTGAAATTAAAAATGTCAATTTTGAATTTTTGAAATAACAGCTACATGGAGCTCTGGGTCCATTTAGACTTTTCGTCTCCATGTGATGGGAGCAAGATTCCCACGGTTCCCACTATATGAACACACAAACATAAGAGAATCTTTTGGATAGAGAAATGACAAAACTCAAGTGAAATTCCGCTTCGCCTTTTCTTATTTCATTTCTCAGCCTTCACTCATACGAAAACGCATATTGAAAAAGAAAAATGGGACTATATATCCTTTTTTTTTAGATCTTTCAGCCTCTTGGATGCACTGCCAGACCTCCCTGTACATTCATGGTTCCTGATCATTGATCCATTCCCATGTGTTGCATAGCCTCCGCTAGGGTGTCTCTCTATCATTGGTTGATCACTTGGTTTCAGACCCTTCATTATCCTCAGCTTTTTGCATGAAGACATTAAGATGTTGCAGAGGAAACTCACATTAGGCACTTGTTCATGAAAAAAATGTGAAATTCATTTTGGCATCCGGGTGCACATGCACCAGGTATTTTCAAAAAATATTTTCAAATGACGAAAAAATCTGAAATATAATTTCACTGATACATCTTCACATTCTATGTGTTCACAAAATCGTTTCACGGAAAACCGATATTTTGTGTTCCGTGTAAAAGACAAAAAATGTCTCGTGAAAAGACTTATTTTAGCACCAAATTTTGTCTTTTTTACACAAGCCACAAAATTTGTCAGTTTTTTCGTGAAACGACTTTGTGAACATATAGAATGTTAAGATCTACGCTTGAATATTTTGTTTCAATTTTTGACATTTCAAATGCATTTAAAATGCATTTTAAATAAAGGGTGCATATGTACCTGGGAGCCAAAACACTACTCCTTAGAATCTTATATTCCGATGGTGGTAATATGGTACTTACTCCCATGGCACATCTCCCACTAGCATGAGGTCACCGTCTTTCTCCTCGTAAGCGACCGCGGAGGCAGGGAAGGACTTGTTGAAGAAGAACACAACTAGTGCCCTCTGTGAGAGCATCTCCAGCTAGTAGCGGACCCAGCCCAGAGCGTCGCCCCGGGCCACCTTCGTATGAAGAGTGCAAAACTGCTACAGGGCATCGGTAGCCTGCACCGCCGCCGTGGCGCACCGGGCCATGGCCCGGTTGCCTGGGGTGTAGATCCGTCCCTGTCTCTATTTTTTCAGGAAGCCCTAAAAAAACCACATGTTCTTCCAAATAGGAACTCCCTTTGCCTCTCGCAAAACCCAACTTACCTCACGAGAAATGCCAACCTCCCAAGCCGTTTTTTCCGTGCCACCACCCCCGCTGTGATAGAGCCTGTCCACCTCCGTTCCATCGTGTCTGACATCCTGTTGGTCCCCGACGACACCCCGCACCTCACGCCCTATGCTCAGCTCCAGTCGGGAGAGCTTAGACGCCGCCGCAATGATTCAGCCTATTGAGCTTGGTAGAAGACAAGAATTGGCGCTGGTAGTTAGAATTGGTATAGAAAACCATTGGCAGCAGTGGCCAAGAATTTCGATTGAGAATTACGCAAGAAGAGAAGTCATTATTAATTGAAGGAATAGAAATTCAACTTGGCTCCCCAGCTCACATGATCATGTTATGTTAAACAAAATTATAAAAATAGTAAACCATATCAGAAAATTTTGAAAGAAATTGGAGACAAAAATATACAAGGTTTCAACACACGTGCAAAGTTTCAGAATAAAAAGACATTTTTTATGCTATGTGCGGAATTTTAAAATTGTATTTTTAGATCTCATTTGTAGATTTGGTGCTCCTGAGCTCAAGTGATCTCGTTCATTTCAAAAAAATAAAAACCATATTAAAAGTTTAAAATTTTCTGAAAAAAATCATGCATGCTCCTACTGATATTTCCTGCAAGAACACGCGCGAGAATCGTGTGTTTTTATATTAAGTCAGAGAAGAAGTTTTGAGTACAGCAGTTTTTCAGTCGAAGCCACAGCCACAAGCGGCAGGACTCCCTCTGCACACACAACATCACTCGATCTCTCGCACTCTCCCACCTCTTCCACCTAGGCCTGCAAGTCGCCACAGCGCGAAGTCCTTGCTGGTGCGATCGCAGACAACAGCCGGCAGCGACGAGATCTTGTCGAACACCCTGCTGTTCCGCTCGAGCCAAATTGCTCATGCGGTGAGGATGATCAGTGCATTGATCCTCTTCCTCTCAATTGCCGGTGCCGCCGCCGCTATGGCAGTCCACCACGCCCGTGGCTCAGTGTCGGCCGTCGGCGTGAACCGCTGCAGCCCAACCGGCCGAAGAACTATGAACCAAACCTCCCTTGCGTAGACGCACTAGACCATGTGGTGATCGCCGTCTTCGGGGAGCTGATAGCACAGCGGGCAACAGGGAGGATGTTGTAGTCCCCGTTTCGCCAGCCGATCTGCTGTCCATAGCCTACGCTTGAGAGCAAGCCACATGTGAATTTTGTGGAGGAGGGGAGCGCCCGCCGACCAGAGCTCTCTGGCGCATGGCGCCTCAACTCTGTCTAAGAAGAAGGCGGCATAAGCCGACCTCGCCGTGTACTGACCCGAGGCGGTCAGCCGCCATCTGATCGAATCATCCTCCACCGAGCTCGCCTGTTCCTGGACGGCCTGCCACAAAGACAGATAATCGACCACCGCCTGGACCGAGAACGTGCCGCAAATTCCCTGGACCCATCTGCCGTCCAGCTTGGCTTCCTCAACTGTTAGGCCCTTGTTGCTGTTCTTGATGAATGGCCACAGCGTAGGCGCGATTTGCTGTGCCGTGCGCCCATCCAGCCATGGATCTCGCCAGAAACGCAGGCGTTTGCCGTTGCCTGCCGTGCAATCCACTGCTGCTCTAAACATGGTCTCCGCTTCCTTGGGGATCGAGAATTGCAACCCCTGCCAAGGACGCTCATCATCCGCGAGCTCCAGCCACCTCCACCGCATACGTAAGGCCAGGTTAAGTATCTTCGGGTTCTTGATTCCCATGCCACCAAGTTCCTTCGGTGTGCAGACAGATTTCCAAGCCATCGGAGACACTGAACTTTTGGTCAAGTTGCAGTTCAGTCCCGAAGCAGCACCAAACAGTCTGAGCAGCTCCATAGCCGCTCTTGCTTCGCTGGCAATAGGCTTGATGATGAGCACTACATCGTCAGCAAAAAGTGAGAGCATGTGCTTCACACCCCATCTCTCTAAAGACTCGAAAATGCCTGCTTCTTCGGCTAGCTTGAAGATAGCATTCAGCACATCCACCATCATGACAAATTTCATAGGAGACGACGGGTTGCCTTGCCTGAATCCTTCGCATGCCAGAATTGAGGTCCAGCCGTGCCATTGATGTGCACCTTCGTGCTTGCCGAGGACAGCAGCAATCCAAACCTGGCCAGCCCTCGTGGCCCAAATCCTCGATGCTGCAGTACCTCGAGAACAAAGGGCCAAGAAACATAATCGAAGGCCTTCGCGACATCTAATTTGAGGAGAAGAGCCGGCACCTTCTTCCTGTGCAGGACCTTGACAGATTGATGGACCATGAAAAAATTGTCCTGGATCGACCTCCCCTTGACAAATGCGGTCTGATTCCGGTCCACTAACGCCGGCAGGGAAGTCGCCAACCTAGTTGCCATCGCTTTGGACACAATCTTCGCAAAGCTGTTGATCAAGCTTATTGGCCGGAAATCGCTGACATCCACCTACAAACGTGCAAAATCTCAATGCAAAATACTTTACGATTTGACCTACACAAAAAGAGAAATATGCATATCTGAGTATAATGACAATATAAAGTTTTAAATTTTCAACTTTTGTCTTTTTTGTGTAGCTCAAATCATAAAGTATTCTGCATTGATATTTTACACGATTATAGGACATATCAGTAGGAACATGCATGATTGTTTTCAGTTTTTTTTTAACTTTTAAATGTGTTTTTTAATTTTTTGAAATGGGCGGGATCACTGGAACTCAGAAACATAAACGACTTTCCGCTCATTTTGTCACTGATTTTGTTATTTTTGCATGAGTAAGAGCATCTCCAACAGCCTTTGTATAATTGCACATAATTTGTATTTTACAAATCTTGCCCAAAAAACCATCTCCAGCAGCCTTTGTATAAGTGGTCCCCCACCAGAAATTTTTACAAAGCTTGCTAAATCTTCCCTCCCACATTGCATATATGCAAATCCAAAGGTGACTTGCTAAATTTTTACAAAGCCTCCCAAAAGTGGTCCCCTTCATTTTTTTGTCTCAATGACTAGTGGACCCATGCGTGCTTGTGTGTGCTGGGTGTGTGCGTGTGTGCTGCACTGCAGCGTGTGTGCGTGCTTGTGTGTGCTGGGTGTGTGCGTGTGTGCTGCACTGCAGCGTGTGTGCGTGTATGTGTGATGTGTACGCGTGTGGGCTAGTGTACGTGTACGAGTGTGCGTGTGTGCAAGTGTGTTACGTGTGTGTACGTGTATTCACGTATGTGCGTGTGTACGTGTATGTGTGTATTGTTAAGTACGAGTTTGTGCTAGTATACACATACATGTACGTATTCTAGTGTGAGTTTGTGCTAGGATTTTGATGGCTGACAAAACGACCCCACATGTCATTGTGATACACACAAGATTTACAAATCCAGTTATACAAAGGCTGCGAAAGCACAAATTGATTTGGCTTTGTATACCTTCTCTCTCCTCTTGCTATATGCAGTTTTTACACATCCATTTTACAAATGCTGTTGGAGATGCTCTAATAGGAGTCGAAAGTCGAAACTCGAAGAACCGTGTCTTCCTCTTACAAGAAGGGCCCACTAAAACCCACCATCACGGCGGCATCACCCCTATCCTCTCCCCTCGCCAAACCTTCTCTTCCCCGTTGCCTTGCCTTTGCTCTCGTCCTCCTCTGGTTCTCCCAATCCTTCTAGAACCTTCCGGCACCCTCACCGGCGTCCGGATAGGATGAACGGCCTCCTCGCGTCGCCGTGCACGAGGCCGGCCCTGCTCCGTCCCTTCCCGAGCCCGGCCACCCGTCTCCTCCTCGCCAAAACCCTAGACCTGCCCCCACTCCGCCTCCCACGCGGCGTCCGCGCTTCGCCGCCGCCCCCGCGTGCCGCTGCGCAGGTGGCGGCTTCGGCCGTAGGCGGGATTCTGGCCCCGCTAGCGGCGCTCGAGGTCGGCCTGCGGAGCATCAACCTCGCGCCGCTACGTCCGCCGATCGCGGCGGCGATGTCGGCGGCTGTGCGGTGGCTGGGGGTCTACCGGGAGGTTCTGCTCGTCGGGGTCCTGTTCTCCTGGTTCCCCAACATCCCATGGGACCGCCAGCCCTTCTCCGCCCTTCGAGACCTCTGCGACCCCTTTCTCGCCCTCTGCCGCGAGGTCATGCCTCCAGTGTTCGGCCGCAAGCTTGATCTCAGCCCGCTCGTCGCGTTCATGGCCATCGACATTCTCATCATGATCCTTCGACCTCAGCCACGCATGTGAGGTACGTGTGGTTCCTTTTTGTTGTGATGGTTCTGCGTGTTCATGAGTGTAACAATTTCGTTGTGGAAGCAGAATTTGTGTGAATGATCTTCGTTTTAGGATCGATATGGTGTGGAGCGTAGCTGGTGTGGAGCGATAGCTGGTTGGACTAGTTATGTTGTGATATGACTTACTACTTTGATGTCAAGCACTGATGCCCTGTACTACTGTATAAAAAGAATGAGAAACTTCATCTTTTAACATCATGACTGTGCAAAATGAAAGTTAAACTCAGGGAAAGGCTACGCCATGGCTGATAATATTATACATTACTTTGTTTCTTTTCTTCAACTTTCACGCTTATTGGAAACTATCATTGGCTTACAATGTGTTATGTGTTGAACAATCACGCTTGCAATCTTGTCACAAGTCACAACAGGTGAACTTACATCTTGTAGTTGGCAGTTACATCTTGCAGTGGGGAAGTGCAACAGAGTGAAGCTTAATCCATAAGTTAATTGGTGACCAAAAACATCAAGCATATATTCTTGGTTATATGTTGGTTTTATGTTTTGGTGAATAGAAATGGTGGATGATGATATGAACTTAAAACCCATTGGTTTGAGTTGTGAAAGTTGACAACTAAAACTGCATAACTACTCTCAGGTTTTTTCCTATATTACTGTTGAGGTTTTTAAATTGTTAGTTGTCAGGTTTTTACCTATATTACAATCAGTGTTTTTAATTGTTAGTCGCCTAGTTTTTGAATCCGTCCCTGCATTGACATGCGTAAATAGGATACAAAAGGCTTTCGAATTAGCAATAATATTATCGGGCAGACTTGTGGTCCACTGGAATGGATTCAATATATGGTGGATTAATCATCCATTTATTTCTTAGCTTGTACTGTGGTATGCTTATTCATATTTCATTATCTAATACTGCTTTGCATTACTTGGCTAAATATGTCATTCTGAGCCTAATATGTTGATTATAACTCTTTAAAAGTGACACAGCATCATTCTAGTATGGGCCCCGAACTTCCAAAGTATAGCCCATATGTTGGATCGTAGACTAACATAACTAAATATCTAAGGTTAATTAAGTTTGTTGGAAGCTAAATATGGGCCTAATTGAGAATAAAGTCTAACTGGGAGTGTTTCTTACCTCTTATCGAAAATATTAAGTATGTCATGTACGTGATACATTTGTCAACTAATTATGGATTGAAGGTGCGTTACCATGACACTTTTTTTGTAAACTATTTTTTCATCCATTCCTTGTATCTGTTGATACTAGATAGATGGAATTGTTTCTTCTGTTGAATCCTATCCTCGCTTGTCAATGCTGAATTCTGGAGTCAGCAAGTTCATATGTGTGAAGACTTTGTTATAAGAAGCATAGGGCTAAAAATACAAGAGTTGAAATCTCACTAGAACAACAGCACTTGTAATTTTACGAAATTCAATTGTTTTGAAAAGTACACCACCAACAGCATTTTTTTTCTTGAAGATCCCAATTCGATATTTTGTTGTCTGTTTTCTTTTACATAGATGATTAGGAGAATGAAGAGTACATGGCATGTTTGACCATGCTCTGAACACTCCATCAGTTATGTACGGATTGTGTTTTAGAATCTATGTAGTTTGTCTGTGTGTGTAGTCAAACGTTTTAGATATTTATCACCATTATATGTAATATTATGTTTGCTGGCCACACAAGGTTTATACCTTCAGATTTGTTGTTAATACTTAATAGTAGGTCCATATTATTACATACTTCCTCCGTATCAAAATATAAGATGTTTTAGATATTGAGCATTTTTCTGATACGGATGTACCTAGACACGTATTATTGTGTGGATTCACTCATTTCAATCCGTATGTGGTCCATATTGAAATATTTTAAACATCTTATATTTTGATGGAGGGAGTAGTTTCTTATTTATACTAGTATCACACATAGTTACAGTTATTAACTTATTCTTGCAGAAATGAACTGTTTTAGTCATGTCTTGAAAGCTGTAGAAAGTCAACAGCGTTTTAATAAAAGAATGGAGGATGTACTATCGTATCAGCTACCATGCTTTCTTGTTTTTTTTTTTGCTTTCTTTGTGTGTCTTGTCAAGTTTAACTGCATTTCCATAATTTCCTGAATGTGTGTTTGCACAGATCTTGTTTCCCAGAAAATAATCTTCTCAAACACTAGTACTCTGAACAGGCACAAGTAATGTATGTCTATAGGACTCAGGTGGTAGGTCAAACACTGAAAATGTTTATTCGGAATAGAGGCGAGTTGTCCACACTGACAGCCTGATATAATCATTGCGTGCATATCCGAGCTCTAACATTAGCCCTATTAAGTCAATTTTAGATGCCCAAAAAGGATGAATAAAGTATTTTGTCAAGTGTCTGCTTATAACTTACTCCCTCCATCCATATCTAGGTGGTGTATAAACTCACTTAAAAAGTCAAACAATTTCTATGTTTGACCAAATGTAAATATAAATATATCCCGAGCTCGAATATTAGCCCTATTAAGTCAATTTTTAGATGCCCAAAAAGGATGAATAAAGTATTTTGTGCTTATAACTTACTCCCTCCGTCCATATTTAGGTGGCGTATAAACTCACTTATAAAGTCAAACAATTTCTATGTTTGACCAAATATAAATATAAATATATCAAGAATTACAATGTGAAATAAATATATTATGAAAATATATCTTATGGTGAATATGTTGATATTGATTTGATATTGTAAATCTTCATATTTTTGTATATATACTTGGTCAAAGGTAAAAACGTTGACTTTTTTAACTCAATTTATAAGCCACCTATTTGGGGACGGAGGGAGTATGTACTAAACAAAAGATAGAGAAAATACAGTTTGTTTGCCCCATATATTCTTACCTATTTATTTTAGAAAATCTCATATTCCTTTCTTGGCTATTTTCCAGTTCCATTGAAGTACTTTATTTATTCAAATAATTTGTGTGTTATCATCTATATTTACAATAATATGATTTTGCAGGAACTGAAGGATAGATGTTATGTTTAGTTCTACTATGGGAGCATGGTCTATTTTTGGTCGTTGCTGGACTTCACCAAGATAAGAAGTGGTGATTTGGATGATGAGACTTGCAAAACCAGTACAGTTCTTGCCAGGGTAGCGCAGTTTGAGTTATTTTGTGCTGTTTGGTAGACAAGTTTCTTGATAAAGCTTCTTTCATTAATGGAACTCAATGATTGTACAACTAGTACATGTCCTAGCTACAATATTCTGCTCTGTTCTGGGACCAAATCCGTCTACGATATGGCAGCACAATCTGCACGTCTGTTCAAAGCAATTTGGAAAACTGAATGTCAAAGCTAATCATTCCTGAACGGTTTGCGACGTCTCTTTGGAATCCCGAACTAGCCCAGACGCTTGTGCATCTCTGTGCTATCTGATTTATGTGCTTTCTTTTCCTTTCATCATGAAGAGGATCTTATCCCCCTTTCTGACCTGAAATATGTGTTTACCTTCAAAGTCACATGTTCTGGTTGAGATTTAAGTCTTATGATCATTTGGTACAGCTCTTCTTCTGCCATTATTGCACAGCCGCGTCGATTTTCTATGCGTACTGTACTATACAAAATGCTGGCAAGTACCCATGACAACTTGGTAATTCTCAATTTGGTTCTCCTCTCTATCGGAAATGATTGACATAAATTTGTCTCAATACGTCTAGATACATCCGTATTTAGATAATCTGTGTCAACTATTGCCCAACTATTTCCTGACCGAAGGGGTACTAACTTGAAATTGGGTAAAGTGAGTACCCAAACTACATATCTTATTGGCTCGATTTGGCCCTTTTTGCCCACGTCTAATGCCAGAACTGAGGGAAACTCCGCGAATCTCTTCCGCACCGTTTTGTAACCACAAAATAAGCATTTATTAAAAATTGTTCAAAAATCAACATGAAATATTGCCTCTGTGCCAAAATATAAGATGTAGATCGTCAAACGCAAAAGTTTTGTGATAGGGAGTTGTGCATGTAAGTACTTTTGGGAGCGCCAGCACGAAAATGGCCCCCACTTGCCCTCCCAATAGCACCAAAGCTTTATAGTGCGTCCGGCAAACCTGCCTTACGCTCGGTCCATATGGGGAAAGTGGGAGTGCCAGCAACTGCGGCAACGTGAGTCGCAAGTGATACGTCTCGAACGTATCTATAATTTTTAAAATGCTTGTTTTATAATAATGCCAAATGTTTTGTTTATAGTTTATATCATTTTATGCATTTATTGGACTAACCTATTAATAGTGGAAAAAGTGCACAATGTTCTTGTTTTACACTTTAATATGTAGGAATTATTTGGAAATTGACAGAACGCAAAAGGAGCCCGAAGGTGGACCCTGATTTCCTGAATCTGTCCCACCAGATACTTTTTAAAGATGTCCTCGAACCGACGTGAGGACGACGTCAAATGGAAAAAGTCTAGTTGCAAAAGTTTCTGGAAATTTTCCGCTGATCGTCGTGGACTAGGACATCGTCCAAATCGGAGCCCACGGCACCCAGACAGGGCCTGGGCCGGGCGTGGCCCAGGCCAGATCAGGGCTGGACCGCGGCCGGGGGGCGTCTCGCCGCCTTGTGCACCGCCTTTCACTGCCCTTTGGGCTATATATTCGCCCCGTAAAAAGAACCCTAAGTCCCGACTACACTTTTTCCAGAAAAGACTCCGAGCGCCGCCGCCATCAAACCTAATTTCGGGGGTTAGAAGGTCCTATTCCGGCACCCTGCCGGGACGGGGATTGACCCCCGGAGCCATCTCCTTCGACGTCACCGCCTCCATGATGCTCCGTGAGTAGTTCCCCCATGGACTAAGGGTTCTAGCAGTAGCTAGCTGGTACTCTCTCTCCCATTTTTTCAATACAATGATCTCATGAGCCGCCTTACATGATTGAGATTCATCTGATGTAATCGGTGTTGTGTTTGTTGGGATCCGATGAATTGTGTAATTATGATCAAGTTTGTTCTTCACTTTATATCTATGTTTTATTTAAGATCTTGCATGCTCTTCGATCCATGTGATTGCCTTGATCAAGTAATTGCTTGTGTATCTCCAAGAGGGGTATTTATACTAGATAGTAGGTTCATGCCTCTTTTTGTCCGAGCTCAAGTGGACAGAAACGATTAAGACTAAAGATGTGATCTTTCTACTAGGGTAAAACACGGTGTTTAATACTTTGTGTTGTAACCATTGGTTACATTACGTACCATGCTTATTGCAATTATTTGTTGTTTGCAACATAATACTTTCGGGTGACTGGCTGGATAGCGATCTCGGGGTGGATTATTAGTCATAGATGTAGTTGGATAACGGTCTATGTATTTTGACGTAATGCTCAATAAAATACTACAGTGAACTAGCTTGGCATGATAGCATTGTTATGCGCTCACAATTTTGTCAATTGCCCAACTATAATTTGTTTACCCAACACGTGTTGTTTTTATTGGAGAGTTACCTCTAGTGAAACTAGCTAGGAACCCCGGTCCATTGTTCATCATTATTGCTTCCGGTGTTACTATTGATGTTGCCACCTTACTGTTACTATTGCTCTCATATTACTGTTGCTTTCACATCACTTCTGTTACTAGTGCTTTTCCAGGTGTGCCTGAATTGACAACTCAGCTGCTAAGACTTATAAGTATTCTTTGGCTCCCCTTGTATCGAATCAATAAATTTGGGTTTTACTTCCCTCGAAGATACTGTTGCGATCTCCAACACTTGTGGGTTATCAGTGAGCCACGTCGGATTCTGACGGGCGGGAACCACACGGCAGCGATCCAGACATTTCTTTTCTTTCCCAGCGCCTCGTCTGTGCTCGTCTCCTCCACTGAATCGCAGCCGCCACCACCATTCGACGGTGCTCCACCCCGCGCCACGCCCTCCCCGCTCTCACCGTCGTCTCCTCTCCTTTCGGGCAAAGTATTTGGTCGCTCTCTACATCGCCGCCGTCTCCCAGGACCACCTCGCGCACAAGGTGCTCGTCGCATTGCCAAGGTCGGTTTTTCTAGGTATTTTGCCTAGTTAAAATTACACAGTGGTTGCTCAGTTACCTAACTAATTTAATAGATTGATAGCGACGACGAGCTGGAGATGGCCGGCACAATGCACCGTCCATGCCACCGCAACTGCCGAGGTTGATGAGCACTTGGCGATCATCACTGACTCATTGGTTTGCTAGGCCAGATCAATGCCGCTCCTCAGATTGGAGGTTCAAAACTGGGGAAGAGGGTGAGCAAAGATCGTAAACGCGTGGAGGGTCATTTGACGTTGTTTCAAGACTACTTCATCGACGATCCAACTCATGGGTCGAAGAATTTAGCGGCGTTTTTGGATGAACAAGGATCTGTTCATGCAGATTGTGATGGGCGTGCGGGAGTTTGATGACTACTTCAAGTTCGATCAAGAAAGACTGCACCAGTTTGGTCAGTTTCTCCTCTATTCTGAAATGCACCGCTGCGTTGAAATGTCTTGCATATGGAGCTCGTGCAGATACATTAGACGACTACCTACGAATGGTTGAGTCGACATGCATCAAGACCATGTATCGGTTTTGCAGGGCGGTGGTTGCAGTGTTTGGACTATCTATTTGAGACCACCAAATGAAGCGGACACTGCTCGGCTCATGGCACAAAACGCAGCTAGAGAATTTCCTGAAATGCTTGAAAGTATCGATTGCATGCATTGGGCATGCAAGAATTGTCCATTCGCTTGGCAAGAAATTTACAAAGGTCATATTGGAGAGTGAAGCATCATACTAGAAGTTGTGAAAGATAAGGATTTGTGTATCTGGCACGCTTTCTTTGGTATGGCCGGATCTCACAATGACATCAACGTGCTGCAATGCTCACCGGTTTTGCAAGACTTGTTGACGGCCATGCTCCACCAGGCAACTATGAAATCAATGGCAATGCCTATGACAAAGGTACTACCTAACATATGGCACCTATACAAAATGGTCTACTTTTGTGAATACAATCTCCAACTCTCTAAGTCAGAACCAATCTAATTTGCAGCAGAACAGGAGGGTGTCAGGAAGGATGTCGAGGCGGCATTTGGTGTGCTTCAATCTTGCTTTGCTATTGTGACGTTACCCCACTCTAACCTGGTTGAAAGAGCAGATGTATGATGTGATGATGACTTGTGTTATCATGCACAACATGATCATCGAGAGTGAGCGCACTGCTCCTCCACTAGCCGATGATCAACCCTACTATCATCAGCTCCCTCTCCCCAGGTTGATGATGAAGTGCTGGAAGAGTTTCCAATTTTCTCGTCATGAACGCAGAAATCCGAGACGAAGAAAATCACGTGCAACTGCAAAATGATCTAGGTGCACATTTGTGGGCATGCAAAGGACAAGTAGTCGACCTCAGTTGAGTGTGCGGTCTAGTTTAATCTGAATTATAGTATGAATTATTTTATTTCTTATCTAGAACTATTTTATGTGTTCAAAACTATCCATCCGTGTCAAAATATAAGATGTTTTAGATATTTCTATATGGACCACATACAGACTGATATGACTAAATCCACACACTATTAGGTGTCTAGTTACATTCGTATCAGAAAAATGATCTATATCTAAAACACCTTTACGGAGAGAGTATATTTTAAATAGAATTATCTTCTATTTGATAACCTGTGCCCGCGCTCTCTGATAACATTTGTCCGACACACAGTTGTCGGACGATAGGCCTGTGAGACCTCTAGGGCGTGTTTGGTTGCCCACGGGCTGCTGGAACTCCGCGTTTCTCCTCTTTTTGGCCCGTTTGGTTTCCTGGCCCGTTCCTCTTCCCTGCACGAGCACGAACCTTAAAGCACCCCTGGGCCTGGCCCGAGAGGAACGCCCGATTCCACCGTTCCTCCAGAGCCACCCTCCCGCAAGGCAAAATGGGGAACGCGGAGCCGAGCTCGTGCAGGCTTGCGAGATGGCGCGCGGCCGCGGGCGCTCGCGCGCGCACGCGAAAATGGTGGTGGGAGAAATTTCGCTCACCGCCCTGTGTTTTGCCTCCCCTATTTCACCCTCTCCTCTCACCGCCGAAGCTCCCACCGCCATTCCCCCCCCCCCCCCATTTCGAGCTCTCCGTCCGAGACGAGATTCATCGACGACGACCAGGTAAGCAGCGCCTCCTTCTACTCCGGTGAACGGTGGTCGACGGCCGGTGGCGGAGCACTTCTTCCTCGATCTCTCTGTGCAGAGAGCGGCCGTCAACGCTACGATGCCGGTAAGCGCAATCGAACCCTAGGATATGATGTAGATCTTTGTAGATCTGTGCAGATGGAGTAGATCTTTAGGTCATGATATAGTTTGAGCATGTTTAGGATCTAGATTTGTAGTTAGCATGTCGATCTGGTAGACCATGATGTAGATCTTTGTAGCTTCGGCTTCGGATGATGTTCTTGTGACCTGTCTTGGTCGATTAGTCATGCACCCGTCTTGCTCGTCACCATTGTAGGACCTGAGCATCGTTGAGTTTATCCAAGCTCTGCTCAAGGGGGAGAGCAAGCTCGCTCTCTCCCTTGTCCCTGACTCTCAGCCAGAGAAGATGTCTAGCATGCCGGAGATGTTCGAGGTGCCTAGGATGGGGTCTGTGCTGGTCATGCCTTGTCAGGGGGCGGAGAAGAATGCTGGTGCCAAGGAGAAGAAGAGCAAGATGGGGACGACCATGAAGTGGCCTTCATTTCTGTCCACCTTCGTGCTGAACAAAATGTGTGAGCTGATCGCCTTCGGGGTGAGGACGGACAAGGGGTTTAAGGAGGTGCATCTCAACACAGTTGCGAAGCTTGTCTTTGACTTATGTGCGCAGGAGGTCACCTCTACTCAGATCTACAACCACCTGAGGAAGTGGAGAGGGAGGTGGATCAAGGTGTCGAAACTCAAGGACCTGAGTGGTGCTCATTGGGATGAGGATATTCACAGCATCATCTTGGAGGTGGAGCACCTCAGAGGCCACATTCTGGTTAGCCGACTGTCTAACATTGTTCACTTCCTAAATCGTCTCACTTTCTAACTGTCAAACACTAACTGTCTAACTGTTTTTCGTCCCTAGGATCACCCCAAGGACGCTGAGTTCCTAAACAAGCCCATCCAGAACTACGAGCAGATGCAGACCATCTTCTCCTTTGGTCTTGCCACTTGAAGGCATGCCATGGGGTCCTCTGAGCCTCTCGGTACGCCTGAGGATCCTGAATCGCAGGAGTCGGACACCATCAATCTTGATCCTCCTACACCCCGAGCCACCAAGGCTGATGATCATGCACCCAAGGTGCCTGAGAGAGGGAAGAAGAAGAGGAAGAGAGGTGCCTTGGTCGATGAGGAGGTGCTCGTCTTCACCAGCATGACCGAGGCCGTCAGGGAGGTGGCCACCACCATCAGGGATAGCGTGCCTGTCGACGTGCACCCGGCCTGTGCGAGGCTGTGATGACCGCCAAGGGAACATTCAGTGACACCTCCAAGATTGCAGCTCTTGGTCACCTCCTGGACAACAAGGCGAAAGGCTTTGGGTTCGTTCTGATGGCCGAGGATCACCGTACGCTCTGGCTCCAGAACTTCCTCAACAAGCACTACTACCTCATTTGTTCATGAAGTTATGGCGGTGGTGCAAGCATGCTAGATGATGATGATCATGGTGACATGATGTATATTTTGGGTAGGTAGGACAACAAAACTTCTTATGGCCTGTATATTTTGGGTGCTTGAGGTGGTACATAAAGCTAACCTCTCACACGACGAACTTGCGGTGGTAGTATGACACCCTCATTTTGATGTGGTGGTAGGTTAACACCATACTAGCTGGGCAACGAACAATTAACTGCTTGTAGTGGTGTCTTTAGAAGATGATATATGCATGCTTTGCTTATGTTGCATTTCCATCTTGTGATCATGTGTTATGCCAATGTTTTAATGTTGGTGTTCTTTATTGTAGTGGTATGTGGTGTTCAGGGGCAAGAATCCAGGAATCTACACAACCTGAAACTCATGCTCGGCTCAGCTGAATAACTACCCCAACCAGTGTGTCAAAGGTTCGAGACTCTACGAGAGGCACAGGAAGCTTTCGCCATGTCCCAGGTAAAAGAGATCCCTCTCCTACCTGAAAGCAGCAACACTGGACCAAGGAAGACCGCTAAGCACAAAGGTGGAGGACGGATTGCATGTTGCGGCATCAAAGACTACATTATCGTCGTCTTGGTCGTCATCATTGCCTATTTGTGCTTGTTCTAAGTCTGTACCTCCTTAAACCCTAAACCCTTGTGGGCTGGTAAGCTCACCACTTGGACATGCAAGGTAAGCGCAACAACCACAAACTGGGCAACCAAACATTGTGGTTTATGGCTTAAACACACAATCTGGGCATCCAAACACGAGCACATTGGTTCTCTGCACCCAACCGAACGGGTCTAACCAGCGCATTGTTGGCAACCAAACGGGCTATACAACATGGCTCAGTCCATATTTTTTCGGCCCAAACCCAAGTGAGCACGGATGCAAAATCCCAAATTTTGATGCAAGCAACCAACGTACGCCCTAGTAACAACGAATAGTCGTCCGGCGCCTGTGCTCACTGCCTCTCACTGCTCGTCTGCTCAGCAAACTACCACTGTTTCAACGATCTTCCCGAAGCCAATGGCCCCTTGCCGGTTGCCACCATTTCATTTCTTATCGTATGTGGCGCACATTGATTACTTACTTTTAATCCACTTCCGGATAAACTTGCCAGGTTGCGGAAACCGTATTGTCCGGAGCATATACCCCTCCTCACTGACCCCTGGGCCCGCCTCACAAACCGCTCGCTCACCGACAGGTAGGCCTGCATACGATGGCCCACATGTCAGCCTCACCGAGACCCACCTCCAAAAAAAAACAACTCGTCCCGGCCGGCTCGTGTCTCCCTTCCTCTCCTCCATTTTTCGCCGAGAAATTAAAGGATCATCAAAAGGGGAGAGGGAGAGGGGGAGGCCCTAGCAGGCTAGCAGCAATGGCGGGGTGGTACGAGGAGGCCACGGGGCTGCTGCTGCGGCGCCCGGCGGTGGCGGAGATGGCCGTCGACGTGCTGCTCTGCGCGGTCCCGATCTGGGCCGCGGTCATGATCGGCCTCTTCATCGGCTGGGCCTGGCGCCCGCGCTGGACGGGGCTGCTCTTCCTCGGCTTCCGCAGCCGCCTCCGCCTCCTCTACGTGCCGCCGGGCCTCGGCGCGCGCCGCCTCTGGCTCGCCTGCACCGCGCTCTCCGCCTTCTCCGTCGCGCCGCAGCTGCTCTCCTCCGCCTTCCGCCGCCGCCAAGGAAAGCACCAGCGCAAGGATCCGTCATCGCACCTTGAAACGGACGCCTGCGGGGACGCTGGCGCTTCCGCCGACGGCAGGTGAGACCGCGCTTGTCCCCTGAATCTATCTTCTAGGCCTGTGGTGGCAGCGGGCGGAAATGCAGGATGCGTTTGAGTTGGCAATTCTGTTGGTTGGAACTTGGAATTGGTTCGGTCGTCTGCACCTAAAAGTTACTCCTCCACTGCAACTGCAACGGAAGTAAAATATGCTTGCAATTCAACTAACAAACAATACCAATGCTTGGTTAGGAGCTTGATAGTTTATTGTGAGATTGAACTATTAACTGAATCATTTCTGGAGCTCGTAAAACAAGGTAAGACTAGTACGATAGGATGTTTGTATTTCGAATTGGGTAGGTGATGATGGAAATTTGCAGTGTTTACTGTCCTGCAGGTGTTTACACGTGTCGCTCGGTTGTGTGAAACTTGTCTTCTGAGTTTGGATAGCGCAGCACAAAGATTTGCAATACTATAGCTTGCATTGACCACTTTTTACTATGAAGAAGTAATTACTGTTAGTAATGTTATATATTGTCAGTTGACCCATTGTGCTTGGGCTTACTGTTATGGCCAGGCCACAGAAGTGAGAGTTGAATGCCTTCTTTTTGCTTGAAAAGTTATATTCGATGTACACATCGTCATTGCAGTAATGAATAGTTAAATCACTGAGGTAAAAATGTTAAATAATTGACTGAGTTTTTGAATTGTGGCAGAAAAACCAACCATCGACCATGATTTCAGTGCAAGGACTAACGATAAGCATTGTACATATTTAATTTTGATTTTACCTTGTTTTTTGGAATTGATCGTGGTGAGTTTCTTTAGTTTGTATATCTAGTTTATTTGTCACAGTAGAGGTATGCAAACATAGACAAATCATGTTTTTGAGATATGAATTCACCAATGAGCACCATCCTTTTGAATTGATTTTAATGTACATTTTTGCAATGACTCTTCCACTGAGTACATTATTTTTGCTACAAGGTCAATTTTTGAGGGAAAACGTGATAGTATCACCGAGAAGGACCTAGATCATCTCGTGCAACTTTTAGATGATAAGGAGAGTGGACATACAGCATGGCAGCATTTGATGGAGCGTACTACTTCCAACATGACGTACAAGGCCTGGCGGCATGAGCCTGAGGTTTGTTTTTTATCAGTGGGATTTTAGAAAAGGAAACAGATGCCAAGAATATAGTAAATTATAAAAAAAATGAGGGGCCATTCATTGTAAGAGGTAGTTTTAGCTTCTTCTTAGATTTGTAGTATAAACTTCTGTTTGCAAAGAAGAAATTTAGATACATCAAAGAAATGTCCCAAGGACTTGATTATCAATGTTTAAATCACAGTAGAGTCCTCCCCCATGGTATTTTTTGGGGAAGAAATGGGATTTGTCTCTCACAAATCATAACAATAGCATAATACTACTGACTTGTACACCTCAGTCTATTTGTTATGTTTTTTTTGTTATATTTCTACCTTATTTCTGAAATTACTTCCGTGGAAACTGTAGGAACTTGCAGAATATATATCATGGTTAAACTATCAACATCCTGTCATTTGATTTTTCATGTGCGGCGCTCTAATTTGTTCTTCCTTTTTATTTAGGTGGGACCTATAATGCATTGCAGCCAGACTATTTTTGAGGATGCTACTCCTGAACTGGTTAGAGATTTTTTCTGGGATGATGATTTTCGTCTTAAGTGGGATCCCATGCTTGTGTGCTTCAAAACTTTGGACGAGTTCCCTCAGAATGGAACCACAATTATCCACTGGATAAAAAAGGTTTGACTAGTTGTGCTTCCTTTACTTTCATTATAGTATTTCACAATTCCAACATGTTGTTTGTTTTCCAGTTCCCTTTCTTTTGCAGTGACCGTGAATACATTTTTGGGCGGCGTATCTGGGAATCTGGGAAGGCTTACTATTGTGTTACAAAGGTATCTGTTACAAACACTTTTTGTAAATGAGAAATTGTAAGACGCTCTCAAACCATTCTGAACTGTACATTCTTTTTGCTCCAAGGGTCTAGATAAAACACGGTTCACCTCCGCCACCCATGACTAGGTATTAGTGGCTTTTATGTTTGGACTTTTAGTGTAGAAAGAAAGTAAGAAACAACAAATTTCGGAAGTAACAATTGATAATATAAAAATGTATGGTTCTACACTTTTACCAATTTGACTGTATGTGAAGAAAGGATGTTACAAATACTGTAAAATAATAATAATCGAGCAACATTCTTGTTCGGATCATAAACAAATTCTGTGACGTTGTTACATTTTCTAACATAACAAAATGGATATGGCATATCAACTTTTTATTTTACCGTTTGAACAGAAAATCTCGTAACATGGTTATTTGCTACTACCTCTGATCCCATTTAAGTGTCGCCAGTTGTGTTAGGAATTGTACGTGATAAGTTCATTTGCCACGACACTTAAAGTGGGCCGGAGGGAGTACATATTTTGCCTGCAATGAACAACAATTCATTAAACGGACATATTGCACAAAAAATACCATTTTCCGTGAAAATATATCTGATGAGAGAAAACAAACCATGGCTACTCCCAAGGTAAAAAATATAGGCAACTAACGTGACAACTAGTTGCCATGGATGGTATCTTCCATTGGCTATAAAAGCAGCCAGAAAAAATAGTCCTAACACATATGCATGTCATGAAAAAAAAGGAAAATGCAACGCAATCAAGGTTTTCGAGTCGACGAGTCGATGGATCGTTATGGGGTAGTGACTCATAGACTAGGCATGACTAGTCAAGACTCATGTCGACTAGTTGACATGAATCAAGCAAAAGGTACTACAAAATACCATGGTATATACTTAGTAATAGTCTAATACTAGGGGAGGATCCTGGGAGAAGCAGCAACCGGCATAGGAGCTGACCAGCAGCAACCGGCAGAGAAGATCAACAGCAGCCTATGAAGGAGAGTTGGGGCAGGATCCTGGGAGCAGCAGCCACCGGCGGAGGGAGAAGCATTCCAGCAGCCGCATCAACCAGGGGAGGAGCCTCGGAGCAGCTGCAGCTGGTGGGCAGGAACAGGCGGCGGTGCCATGGGCTTGCGGCGATGCTGGCCGGCAGGCCCATTGCGGCGGTGGCCAAGGGAGAGCACTCAGTCACAGGAGACAGGATACATTTTGGGTCACAGGGGAAACAGGGGCTCGATCTAGGTTTTACAATGGAAAGTGGGCAAGCAATATGAAAGAAAATATGACAGGTGGGGTCAATTTTTAGTCACTCGACTCAAAAAACTGGACTAGTCGAGCCTACTCGAATGAGTCGCTCGACTCATCCAATTAGTCGAGTCGAGACATTGAGTCGACCTCAGAGTTTCGACTCATCGACTAGTCGCTCGGCTCAAAAACCTTGCCACAACACATATTAATCCTGTCGCATATGCACGCCATGGCATGCATACTGACTCTGATTATTTATCCACTGTGTGCATCTATTATTTCTTTGTCTTGACTAAGCATCACTGCATGTTATGGAAGAGCCATCAGCTGAGCAGGTTGAACAAAACAATTAACAATAATTACTTAAGAAATCAATGGCCCAGATTTGACCACTAGTCTAAAATGGAGCGTCTCCATTAATATGATATATACATTCATTAACTAATTTTCATTTTACATTGTAGATAAATACTTCCATTGATGTATCTTAATTAATAACTAACATAGATGAAATGTTTTTTCCCTTTCCCCATTTTTCCATTGTACATATTGGCTCCTACTATTTTCTCGTATTGGCTCCTACTCATATCGATTCTTGCCACTGTTCTTTTCGAAGGGGGGGTCTTCCACATTCTATTACATGTGTATGGTGTATGTATTCTTTCTGCACCTTTTCACTCTTTGACCTTAGAAAGTTAACATGAGCAGTTCAGCACCTTTATCATTGACCTAGATACAGCTGTTCCCTTTCCCAAGGATCAACATTTTGTGATGCGTTTTTCTTTCACTGAATTTCCTGCAGCCGTAACACGGTACTCATCAGCGGCTGTTAATATTAATCTTTGATTTTTTTTTCCGTAGCAATCCATTTTATTATATGATAGCTGCTAGCCTAACTTTTGTTGAAGTTTTATAAGTATATATGTATAGTCTGTAACTGAACTGTTCGAATAATAACAATCTCTTGTGAGATTACTGGCCTCTTAGTATTCTAGGTCTAGGTGGAGATAGACCATTAGTATTGCTCCTCTCTTTTTTAACAGTATGTTTTAGATCTTTTATGAATGAAAAAATACCTACTTATATTTGACATTGTTTGCCTGGCAATGTTGTGTGGAATGCTTGGAAATAATACTTTTTTTTCTTTTTTTGACATCAATAATACTTTTCTTTGAAAGTAGTTGTTTGGAGCAACCGATGTGAGCCGAAAACAAACCCACACGGTGACAAGGTCAACCTTATTTTTAGTTACGGGTAGAGAATACTTGCACATAGCTTTTGTTGTTTAATCAAACCCACGTTCTCAGCCCAGAGAATTAGTTGCTTCCTTTCTTGGCATGCTTGCATAATCGGCCTAAGATTTACAGGTATTTCAGTATTGATGGCATACTGTATCTAGCATATGCTGTGATTGTGACATGAGAGCCCTGAGCAACTTCCATTTGCAGGGAATTCCTTATCCATCTTTGCCCAAGAAGGAAAAACCAAGGCGTGTAGAATTGTACTTCTCAAGTTGGCGTATTAGACCTGGTAATTACTACTTCTACTACTGGTATTCTCCTTCAATTGAATTTGTTCTGAATATTCCAGGTTTTCAATCAAGCAGTGATTCAGATGTTTGGACCTTTTTGACATTTGGTTCCTTTTCTGTATGCAAAACTGCAGTTCAGTCGCCCAAACAAGATGGCCAGCAACCCATGGCATGTGAAGTAACTCTGGTTCACTACGAGGACATGGGCATACCCAAGGATGTTGCCAAGGTCGGTGTCCGTCACGGCATGTGGGGCGCTGTTAAAAAGCTGCAGTCCGGATTTCGAGCATATCAGCTAATGAGAAAATCAGAAAACAACCTGTCACGCAGCGCCATCATGGCTCGGGTGACCACTAAGACATGCATTGCTGGTTCTGACGGCCCCTTGGATCAAGGGCCCTCCAGCACAGAAAATTCCAGCGATGAGGATGGCAACTCCAGGGCAGTCCAACAGGGTTTTGACTGGAAATGGGTGGTAGTTGGTGGCGCGGTGGCTGCGGTCTGCGTGCTCAACACCGGTATCGTCGGGAAGGCCCTCTTACTTGGAGCTGCAAGGAGGCATGCAAAGAAGTGATGAGCGCCTAGGAGCATCTACATGAGAACTGAGAAGGCATCATGGCCTGTCGCTCTCCAGAGAGCCATAATCGAGACCGGGAGGAATGAAATCCATGTCGTGCTACAGGAGGCAGATAATTAGTGTGCCTAATTTTGGATGGTGTTTTGTATGCAGTATCACGTATGTTTGTTACCATAACATGTTATGTGGTATCGGTAATCTGTGGAAGTGTGGATCATGTAATCGAAGATCTACGAGGTTTGCTAAAAGCACTTACTAATGAACTGCTTCCAGTTGTGGAATTTTCCGCTTTTATACGTTCCATTGGTTTTACCTCATGTTATCGAGCATTGACAATTACCTCGTCCTGTGCTGAACTGCATGTTATCGTGCACTGACTGTAGAAGGAATTGTCTGAAGCTTAAAACATTTGGCAAGTGCAATGTTTTTGTACGTTCCATTTGGTTTTACCTCATGTTACCACGTGCTGACGATTACGTCGTCCCGTGCTAAACTGAAGTGAACACTGACTTTAGAACTGTCTGAAGCCGCATTGTGGTTGGCCACCGGATCACGGTGCCACGACATCACCATAAAATCAGCAAAGGTGGATTGCATCAACTGAACTTCAAGTTCTCATATATATTTTTCAAGGCAACGTCTTCCAAAAAGTAATACGCAAGCCAACTGCACGTACAAAAGCACCTGGCCTCCACCCAATCCATCAAGACAGATCAACTCGTTGTCATATATAGCCACCCAGTCCTCATTCATAAAGAAAGACATCTTGGTATTAAACATAATCGTATTCATAAACAACTTGTGAGCTATAAATACGATGGATATGCAATTTATAGCGAATTCATCTGGTTGATCAAGAATCACACAGATCAGCTTGGCAATATCTAGAAACTTCATACCACAAACCCATCTCAAAATTTATAAAAAATAATTAGAACGTGCATTTGCTGCAGCAGTTTGGCAACCAGACTTGATCAAAAGACTCCAGCAAAAAGGTTAAGTTAGGCACCACCATCTGCATTTTTGTGATATATTGCCTCCAAGATGCCAACTTTGCCAAGCTGAAAAGTGGTTCTTGATGTTTCTTTCAATTCTCAAGCAGTAACCTATAATACCCGATCACGACAAGAGATTATATTTTTTTTTGTTTTGAGTTTAAGGTGGTCGATATCCACCGCTCGAATAGATAGAATAGAATTGACCCAGTTTATGAGAAAAACCGGACCCAAAAACCATACAAACTGTACAATGCCCTGTTTATGAGGAAAACAGGGTCAAAAAACCGCATAGACGAAGCGACCCGCCACCCGACACAAGTCGACTAAACGCCACAACACACACTACCCGTTCCGAGGCCGCCGCCCCGGCGTAGCAACCAGGTCGACCTTCGCATTGCCCGAAAGCGATCCAGTCATGGTCGACGAACCCTCTGCCCGCACAGTCTTCATCCAGGTCGCCACCAAAACCACCCTGTTCCGGGGCCGCCTCCCCGGCGTAGCAACCAGATTGACCTTCGCATTGCCCGAAGGTGATCCAGTCAGGTCGACGAACTCTCTGCCCGTGTAGTCTTCATCCAGGTCGCCACCCAGACCCACGCTAGTCAACGGCTCTGCCTCATAGAACCATCGTAGCGTGGGAGATCGAGGCCGCCGCCTCGACGTCTACCACCGTCCGGGGCCGCCGCCCCGACATCCGTCTCCCCCGAACACGGAGCTATCCTGCCCATCCATCGCGAAGCCATTGCACCGTGAGGGCCAATAACTCCAAGACGACGCCTCCAACAAGGTAGTGACGCGTCCGTCACCGTCGCCCGCCCCCGACGGGGCTTAAGTTTTCACCCGGAGAGTCTTGAACCACTCGCGTCGGACCGGGTCGAGATTCCACAACGACGTGATCAAGAAGGGAATGACGCCTGAAAGCGCCGCCGTCGTTGGTACAGACCGAAGTTCGTACAAACTTTCGCCCGGAATTCTCCCCGCCCATGAAGCTCAGGGAGCATCCGGATGGAAGCATATCTCCGTCGCCACCCACCGATCTTCTTCGCATGCTGCAGCCACCGTGGCTCCTCACGCCACGGCAGAAGCACTACCGGCCACGCCCCTGCCGCAGCCGCCGCCGCTCCGGGGCCGCCTCCCCGACTTCCTGTTCCCCGTGAGTGTGCGCTGGCCGAACGGAACGGAGGAAAACCTCTGACCTACCCAACCAGCAGCCCGCCCAACCGCCTCACAGGATCTCCTCGCTGGCGACGTGCCCGCCGCCTTCACGCCGACTCCGCGCCGAGCGCCAGCCCGCACAGCCCGCCTGGGGCCCAGATGCAGCCCCAGGGCACCGACGCCGCCACCAGCCTCCAGTCCCTGCGCCGCCGTGCCACGGCCCCGCGGTGGAGCCTCCGTGGCACCGCCTTGCACCATCCATAGCACCACCAAGCCGCCCGCCAGCTCGCGCCCGTCAGCCCACGACGCGCCTTCGTGGCTGAACATTGAGCTGGAATTGGGGAAAAACAGCGCCCCGCCGCCGCCATCCTTGGGCGCGCGCGGCTTTTGCCGTCGCTCCCTCCGGCAGGGCGGTGCGGTGGGTGGAGGAGGGAGCCCCGTGGCGGCCGGCGGCTAGGGTTCCCCCGTGTCGCCAGGCGCGGGCGACGCGGGGGGGGGGGGGGGGGGGGGGGGGGGGAGGACAAGAGATTATATGAGATCCATGATTTATTTTCAATGGGAACTAGCCGATTTCGATATGCAGTCCCACACAGATAAATATTACAAGAATCCGGTATCTTTTTACGTGGTCAATCTGAAATGGTATCGATCATTTTAAGTTTTTAACCTCCTCTCATTTAGTGGGAGAATTTACAAGTTTTGTGCTACGACTTTTTTAATCGGTACTGCAGTAGCTCTTTGGTTAGGTGTTGGAGCAACATTACCCATTGATAAATCTTTAACTTTAGGCCTTTTTAGGTATTTTTCGAGAGCTAGCCGAATAGCTTAACTATCAGTGACATATGTGAACGGCCAGTTCGTCAGTAATGAAAAAGGTATATAAAAAAGATCCATCTGCGAGTGGTTCGGCTTTTTCCTAAGCAAGGACGGAGCCGTCGAGTGAGGATTGACTGAGCGTGCTTTCGCTGCTCGTGGTGGAGTACTCTCTCCCTCCCATCCGGAAAATGTGTTCGTGGAAATGAACTGATCAGTACAATTTATACGTAAGACTCCCGGCAATTTTATAGGATCGGAGGGAGTACTTTATTAGTTTTTTCAAGAATTATTGTGCCCTCCAAAATGAAAGAGATGTCTTGTATATTATCTGCTATGTATGTATATATGGCGTGCATACATATGCCTTTCATCTCCTGCCAGCCAACCCTACCATGATCGGCGCTAAGCTTGATGCCTATCTGATAACACAATGTTGCTCTCAAGCCTAATCATTGAAACCAACGGACTCTCTTCACTGTCACCAAGGACATTTCAACCCTTTATTATATCGCGCATTATCACATTTAAATCTTTATTGAACTCAACATTATTGCTCTCTGATTAGTTGGATTGGAGAACACAAAGATGTACAACATATAAAGAAACAGATAAAATAAATGGGCAAGTAGATGAGAAAGTATCTGGGGGTACCACCCTCAGCGTGCTCCCATGCTCTTAATAAAAAATACATCGAGGTGTCATGGAAGATTTCCAAAAAAAAGTCAGATTGTGTATGACATAATCAATCATCCATGTAGTATATATTCAAGTAAATAAAGAAAAGTGAGTATTTCTTGTACTTTCCACAAACATTGCATGTGTTCTCGTTCAATGCATTTGACTATACAGGATCACCAATTACTCACCATGGCAAGCCTGCAAATCTCATGGCTTGGGCTCTCCTCGTTGTCTTTAATCCAGTTAAATGGCTTTTTGAATAGTAGTAAATGGAATATTTTGAAGAAACTATGAACATGAACTAGGAAGGACTATTAATTGGTGTGCAGTGTGCACACAAATTATAAAGAGTACACGCAACTTCTCTCTTTGTCCCTTAAAAAGAAGCTGTCCTTTACTTATAAAAACACAGAAAAAAATATTTTATGGGACAGTGGATAAATAAAACTAGCATATCTCTCTGTGCATAATGGAGCTTCTAACTTAAAAGTTTGGAATGGTGTAAGAAAATTCTTCAGTGGATGCCTCCCAGCAATAGCTGGCGATCTGCAATTGTGCATGTTGATATATTTGATAAATTGCATGCATCAGCTTGTCATGTATGTCATTATCAGAGGTTCCAATCAAGTAAGTTGTTTAGGACAGATTTGAGCTCCTAATTTAGACTTGTGATGCAGCTCTGGACATCACCTTTGCTGCAGTGCCTTTGCCTAATTATTAGTAACATAAAGGTAGGCACAATGAACACGGGTTACCAACTGATCATCTTTCAGATGTCAGCTCAGAAAAGTTTGCCATGAGTTTCTGCATCTCAGTTATTAATAAGCATGTCATTCTCCATGTTCTAAGAGATGGATGGCAAAATGCAACTTTACAATGAAAATGTCTTTCTTTACTCTTTATGGTGGCGCAAGTTGGCGGGCGGCGAGTCTGAGATGACGAGGCGTTGTCCTTGCGGGGCTCTTATGCTATGGATCGCCCGGGGTCGTGGATAGGGTTTTTCGGGAGAAATCCTTGTCGGTTCGTCCGACACCGACGCGGTGCCGCCTTTGGATGACATCGTTCCTTCTTGGAGGGCGTCGTGGCTACCTTCCATCCACTTCTCTCTGTGTGCCGGGGGAAACCCTAGGACCGGTGTGCCGGTCCGGGTAGCAGCGATTGCTTTCCTTCTTGAAGGTGCTGCTTGGCACTTGACGATTCGGTGCTACGAGCGTGGTGAAATTTTCGGAGAGGCGCAACGGTTGCGGGTCACCTTAGTTTAGTCTTCTCACCTATGTCTCCATTTGTTTCTTTTTTTGGGCGTTTGTTTGCTGTTGGCCCCAGCAGGTGTGGTGTTGTGTTTGTATGCAGTGTTGTATGGTGATCGTTGTTTTATTTATAAAGCAGGACGAAAGCCTGTTTCGTGGAGTGGGAAGGGCAGATACAGGTCAGTGAAGAATTAGAATCGCCTGCCAAAACTATATTTCATGGACAAAGAGAGCTCCTTATTACACACAGCTGAACGTGCCCTGATCACATTTCATTTTATCATATTTTCATAATGTAAGTGCTGACCGTTATGGCCCTGTTGAAACTCTTTCCCTTGCATTTCCGTAGATGCGCAGTTTACGGTCTAAACGGGCTGCTAACCATTTCGATGGTGGAACCGGAAATTCAACTTTCTTTCGTAATAAGAAAAGAAGAACATATCAGTTTCTCGCCGAACAGAGCTATCTGATCTTTGAACCAGAAGAATCAATCCGATCTACAGACGTGTAGATTTACATGGTCAGAAAGGCGTGTCAAACACCAATAGCATTGTTCAGCGCTCAGCGGTGCAGACTGTTCTTGCAAGACGTCCGTCAAGCAAGGTATTGTAGGTCAGCAGCAGCTGGTTGCCACCTCAGTGCCGGGTTGTTCCGTCGCCGTTATCAAGGATGGTCGAGCTGCACCCTGAATCCTCGGAATGCACCTGCTCCTCGTCGGCTTGTTGGAACGTGACCTCCTCGAACCGGCCGTGCAGCTCCGCGCACCGGCAGCCGCGGTGCGCTGCCGAGGACATGAAGTCGAGGAGCGAGCCTCCAGACGAAGACGACCGGCAGTTCTGGCAGCACGCCGCGGTGCTAGGCGCGTCCGGGCCGCCGCTGTCATCGTCGTCTTCCATGCCTAGACCCGCCTCCCAGTCCGGCACTAGAGCGCCGACCTCGCCGTCGATCATGTCGGCGATGTGGGTCACCTCGTGGTCGGTGATGTCCAGCTCCCCCACCATCTCCGTCGCCACGCTCAGCGCGGTGTCGGCGTCGATGTCGAACGGGAAGTAGATGCTCCGAACCAGACCTGCGAGACACGAACAGATCAGTACTGAGACATAATTCAGCAAATTTGGACTAAATATGGTCAAACATGGATCAAATTCAGTTCAAATTCAACTTTGTTTATGCACCTGTGCCGTCTTTGTCGGCGATGCGGAGCCGGAGGAAGATGCCTCCGTCCTCCATTCTCCTCCCTCTGATCTTGATGTCCACGCCAGCAACATTATCGTCTTCGTGCTCATTGAACAGCAGATCAATGCCACCGTACCTACTGTCGCCGTCGTCCTCCTCCTCCTCTTCGCAAGACGTTCTTTCTATCGACGGTGCCGTGTTCTCGTCGTCGTCGACAGTTGATAACCCGTTGCTCGCCACGGATCCACCATTGCTGTAATCAGGCTTGTCCTGGCGAGAAGGCGGATGCAGGTGCGGATGATTGTCCATCGCATTGTAATCTCCATTGGAATTTCCATCCCTTGAAGCGAAGCTGCCGCCGCCTCCAACCTGCAAGAAAAGATCATGGAGCAGCTCACTCGCGGCAGGCCTCCGCGACGCCGGCGCCAGGCACCTATCGATGAACCGCCTCGCCTCCGGGTCCCTCACCCTGTGCAAAGCTTCAGGCTTTATCCCCTGAAAGAAATTTCACAGGAATCAGTTCGATTCTCGCATTCTTGTTCTCGGAAGGATCGAGACGTACGGATATGACTCTGTTGTAGATTTGGACGGGGTTGGAGCACTCAGTATAAGGGTACTCGAGGGTGATCATCTCGAGGACGCACATCCCGAAGGAATAGACGTCGGCGAGCTCGTCGTAGTCCTCTCCGTACACCTCCGGCGCCATGAACTCCGGCGTGCCAACGACGACGCAGTGCTGTGCGACGGCGGCGGCGGCGGCGAGGCCGACGTCACCGATCTTGACCTGGCCCTGGTTGCCGTTGACGAAGATGTTGTCGCACTTGAGGTCCCGGTGGAGGATGGGCGGGTCGTGGGCGTGCAGGTACGCCAGGCCGTCGAGGATCTGCCGGCACCAATGCTTTATTGCCGCCATGCTCACCATCCGGTGCTTCTCCCTGTACCTATCACATCACACCGGCCACCACACGATGAATGCCAGTGCCGAGTGCCGACGACACTGTTGCAAAGGGTCAAGAGTGGGTTACGTACTGGCGGAGGGTGCCGGAGGTGAAGAGCTCGGTGACGAAGTTGAGGGTGCGGCGTCGGGGGTCGATCCAGGAGGCGTGGAGGCGCATGACGGCGCGGTGGCGGAGGGCGCTGAGGAGGTGGACCTCGAAGTAGAGGAGCTCCAGGTCGGCTGGGCTCTGCAGGAGGAAGTCGTGAAGGCGCACCTGGTTCCATGCCACCTCGATGCCCTGCCACTCGTCAAAACCCCTGTACCTGCACCACTCCGCCATTGATCAGCACAGCACACTAAGAAGACCAGAAGAAAGTGATCGAACAAACTAACTTACACAGTCTTTGAGGAGCCCTTGCCAAGAATCTCGCTGTACTGCAGGCAGGCAGCGCAAACAGGAAAGTTTGAAGTGTCAAAAGCTGGATGAAGAAGACGATATATGCCTCGATGAAGCTGGAAAAGTGCAGAGACAACTCGTCTCGAGTACCCTACCCTGCCATATCTTCCTGTGGGATCAACCTCCGCATACTCTCCTAGGTCGGCGGCGACGCCGCTGCCGTCACCAGCGTGCGGAGCTCCGCCCATCACTCCATGCCTCCTCTGCCTTCTCGCTCGTGCCGCCACATCGCGGCCCGCTTGCTCGGGCATGGCTCCTACGTGCTACTCGGCCAGTGGAGAGGAGAGGAATTGGAGGACGAAGCGAGAGGATGCCGGCCGTGGCGTGGGCGTGGCACGCGGAGGTGTGTGTGGGATCTTGAGGGCGGCAGAGCAGAGGGAGGGAAGGGAGCAGAACATCGCGCTATGCTGCTCGGTTTGAATATAGTACTGGAGCAGAGGTGCCTCGCGCGGTGATTCCTAAGCACAAGATTTCGAGAAAGTATACAAAATGAGTACTGGAAATCTCGTGAGGTAGCTCAGCTACCGCTGGCCAAAAAATGCTTTTCTTTTTCTCTTTCGGAATTGTCAATTCTGAGTCGATGGCCGTTCGAGACTTCGATTGATTTTTAACCGACGCACTCATGCCATGTGGTTCTCTGGGGGGCGTATTTGGTTCCCGTTCCTTTTTCCTGTCCGTACGTGATGATCCAAGTGACTCTGGGTATGTGTCGTGACTCGTTAGGGATTACTCCCTCCGTTCATATATATCAACGCGGATTTTATGTACAGGGTGATAGCAGCGCACCCGCTTAGAGCCATTAGATGTGGTATCGTGATTCGTGCTACCGTTAACGTCTGTTAAGAGGTTACGAGCCGTGGCCCGTCCTTCTCCTCGAAGAAAGAAAATATGCCCCGTTCTGACGTCGAAATACCCCCACCACCGGCCCCACTTTCTTCCTCCCTCCACCCCCACCTCCTTCCTCTACCACGACGACCTTTCACCCAGCTCACCGTGCGGCGCCACCCGACCACCATCCTATCCATGCCGTGTCAGCCGCCGCCAACAACCGGATTGACGCGGTGCAGATCTGTTACCGTCGTAGGCGCAAAATTGATCTACCGAGAACACGAAGCAATCACTGCATGATGACGACACCGAGATTTGTTAGCGCGGTTCGGCGAACTCGCCTACATCTGCGGGGCATGACTACGGGCGCACCTCCCCATTGATACCGCAACCCTGTCTGCCCTAGGCGCCGGCACAAGCCGCCGGCTCCACCTGCGTGCCTCTTGCTATCAAGTCGTCATAGGTTACACGTGTGGTGCTCCCTCATTATATGGGAGGCACAGGCTACAAGAGTTCAACTCTGATACTACTCGTATTCTATCCACACCTTAATACAACTCAAAGTCCAAACGTAACCCAACACGTACAAAGTATTCGACACAAACACAACAAACTCCACATTGGCGAATATTCTCCACCACCTTGAATTCGTCAATGCATCAAACCTCCATGTACTCTAGACTTGAGTTGTCTTCCATGAGTTTCGCTGCTACTCACAGACTCCATGTGACTCCACCTGCAACTGTAGTCCCTTCTTCCCGTTCAACACTATCACACACCGACCAGTGGTCTGCGTAAAAAATGCTTTCAACTTGAAAGAATTTCACCGTCCCCTTTTATTCACCCTGAGTCAAATTCACAGTTAACTCATCTTTTCCTGGATAGTCTTCTACATGTCCCACAGCTATAGCATTCCGCCTCCTTCTGCATCTAGTCATCCGCACTTTGCATGTGCGATGAGCACACAGAATATACAACCATGTACTCTCCAACTTCCGACATCGTAGACTTTCCAACACTTTCTCAGATTCTCCATGGCTGACTCATGTCTATCACCTGCCGTCAATCTCCACAGACCTAGTCACCAACTTGAATCCGGTACTCGCCAACACTGCCGCAGCACCCCTGCACACATGTCTAACAACATGTCTAACTGCCCGTGCCCTGGTCTGTCGCCGTGTCCCGTGCTTACCGCACGCCTCGCCGCTATTATCTCGTCGAGCATCAGCAATCTTGGCCAAGATCTACCGGGTCGCTAACCCACATCACCTCAGGCCCCACTACAGACAACCACCAGTCATACCCGACCGGTGCCGAGTTTCACGTATCTCTCGAACCCTGACGTCCAGTCCGACCAACGTGCTTCTCAACTTCCCGCTGATTAGGCTTCGACTCTCCGCTAGCTTACGCCGTAGCCCCTCCATCAGCTGAGTGAAATCTCCGCCAGAGACTCCAGCTCCACGTTCAACATGACTCCATGGTAGATGATCAGTCCACCCCGCGTCCCATCGACCTCAAGATCTCATATGCGCGCCATCTTGAATCAACCCCGCATCATCGCATGTCGAAGCACGCATAACCATGCGTCGCGTGTTGCCACGCCACAGAATTCAGACACCATCAGCCCTCACGCTCCTACGTCGTCGTCGCCGATCTTCACCGTCTTCTGTCCGACCGACCACCTGTTGATCCGTCAGACTATGCAGTCTGACACAGCCGAACATATCTGACTGCAACCATGCTCCACCCTGCGCCTAGTCCACCTTCCGCGCACTGTCTGGCACCCTATGTATGCATGATACTCACGACGCGCTCCAGCACGTCGTCAATCTGCCAACCTTCCGGTAGAAACCCGCGCAAACTAAGCAACAAAACCAAAAGAAATTGCTTCCTGGTAGCTTCTTGGGTGCACGTACCGTGTCCCACAACTCCCAATACTCCTTTCTTTTCTTCCATGTTACTTCTCCATGCACCGCATCTACCACATGCTACAGATTTTTTTTTGTTCCACAACAAATCTCACGAGCAGAGCTCCTCCTGCAGCTTTCCATCGATCAGCACCAACGCGACCTGCCAGCACCTCCGCATACAGGCTTCTTCCGTGCGTGTAGCCCAGCACTGCTTGGGTCTTCTTCGCAATGGGCCTGCTGCCACCTGCAGCGAGCGCTCCACCTGGGCCCTGCCTCATCTGCTAATACGCGTTATGTCGCCTGTCCGATCTCAGCGAATCCATCTCGCCGAGTTCCTCACGTATGACGTGCCGCCTGCCCGATCGATCTACTGCTGCAGTGTGCTGTTTCCATTGCTTCACGGACTCGTCGACTTCCCGATCGCTTTCTCGCCCGAATACGCCGCGTCGCCACGAATTTTTCCATGCGAAGAACATCAATCTCACGTCGAACTTCTCCTTCTCTAGATCACGGCCGCGTCCTCTTCTCTCCTGGAGCGGCGGCGGATGGCTGGAACTGGCATGGTGGCGGGATTTCGGGCCGCCATGACACGAATCAACCACGAAAATTGCCGCCGCCTGGCCTCCCTGAAGCAGCGCCGCCCATCCCCCTCCTCCACCTCCTGGAGCATCCCGTCGGTGGAGAGCACGAGCTGCTGCGCGGGGGCACAAAAACGACTAGATTGGGGAAAAAGCTGCGGCCGTAGGGGACGAATGGGTTTTTTCTTTTCTTTGGAAGAGAAAAAGAACCACATGGGGACGGGTGGGGTGCTCTTTTTGAATCAGGTGGAGCAAAGGTGGACGGAACGGCGTTAGGTGGATCGGTGGTGGAAACTGCTCTATAGGATGATCCAAGGGCTGGTTGTGGGTGCACTGCTACCCACCATGGCACCCCACTATTTCCCATATATATCTATATATTAAGACGTTTTAGCCTTTTGACACATTCATTTGCATCTACATGTATCTAGCCGGTGTGAAGTTCTTACTACTCTCGTTGTTTGTTCGCAGTGAGTGGTAATTGTCCTGTACTTTGCCGTACTCTCGAAAAAAAAAGATGAAACTACTACCTCCGTTCATATATATAAGACGTTTTAGATAGTGTACATGTTGACTAGGTGCAAACCAAAAAGAGTGAGCGTACATACTAAAATGTGTCTAGTCCGAAGACAGTCACCGCATACACAACCGCTATGAACTAGCCTATCCTAAATTGAGCCGCAAAGCCACGTCTCGACCGACGCCGAACTCCTCCGAAGAACAAGAACTTCAACAAGACTTTTCTTGTCGACACACCATCACCATTGATGCCTAAAGGAGACGGCCGGTGGATGGCGGAAAATGGTCCATCCTGGAAAAAAAAACATCTTCTTGGACTCGCCAGCGATGTCGTGCATAGCGCCCCTGAAAATCAACATTGGACAGCGGAGAGCACCGGAGGAGTGCAAGACCTCCACGCCGTGTCTCCAAACATGATGCTCCTAACAGAGGGACGATGTCGATGATGCCGCCATCACGCCGGTCCAACTCCAAACCTAGGCTATCGTCTGGAGACATCTCCCATACTGGGGCGAGACCGAGGGAAGTGTCAACTCACCTCGGCAACACCACCAAGGAAGGGGACGACACCCATAGGCGTGTTGTCGCCGGCACCGACCGAAGGCAAGTGCAGGACTTTCGTCCATATTGCCGCACACCTCCCTCCTTGCACAGTGGACTAGGACAAACACCCATGTTGTTCACACCGCCGCCGTCGCGACACTTCACCGTCGTAGCCGAAGCGTCGTGGACCACCCGACCCGACACGAACGAAAGCACTCCTTCTTCCCGTAGCCCCCCCCTTCTACCACCTCCTGCGCGGTCCAAGACATGTCGTACCAGTTGTCACCTCTCTGACACCTACATTCGCAACCCTTAGACCCAGATCGGGATGGGCTAAGGCTCAAATCTTTTTCCAAAACCCAGAATAGCCCAAAGTGCGGATTAATAATATATATGAATATTCCTAAAATAATTAAATTAATAGGTAGGAGGAATTGTGAGAAAAAAGGACAAAACTTGTCGCTTATGTGTCGATTACAGCTCAACTACCTCACCATCAAGAACAAGTACCCCATTCATGTAATCAAAGACCTGTTGGATGAGCTACAATGTTGCACGATCTTTTGCAAGATAGATCTATGTTCTGGCTATCATCAAATCAGGATGCGTCCACTAGATATTGCCAAAACTGACTTCAGCACCCATTTAGGCCATTACGAGTACACAGTGATGCCTTTTGGGCTATCTAATGCGCCGACAACATTCCGACAGCGGATGAATAGCATATTTGCACCCCACCTAAGGAAATTTGTCCTCATTTTTTTGACGACATCCCTTATACAGCCCAACCTTAGCAAACACAGAGAACACCAAATGTGAGAACACCTGACACAATCCTGCAACTACTCAGATTACACCAACTGAAAGCCAAGCTCACCAAATGTGCATTTGCAGTACCTTTTGTCAATTACTTGGGACACATTTTGTCAGGCGATGGGGTAGGTACAGACCCGGAGAAAATTCAGGAGGTAATAAACTAGCCAGTTCCTAGAACAGTAAAACAACTTCGAAGTTACTTGGGAATGATCGGCTACTACAGGCGGTTTGTGGAAGGTTATGCTGCAATTTGTAGACGATGTCTTGAAGAAAATGCTTTTTCCTGGACAGATAGCCAGCAGGCAGCATTTGAAGCACTGGAAAAAACAATGATTACAGCTCTAGTCCTCTAGTCCTGATACTCCCAAATTTTTCCTTACCATTCTATTTGGAGACTGATGCTTCTGGACATGGGCTAGGAGCAGTACTTATGCAGCAAGGCAGACCTATTGCTTTCTTCAACAAGGCTCTAGGGCCAAAGGCAATGGCACAATCAAATCTATGAAAAGAAAGCTTTGGCCATACTTGAAGCTCTACGGAAATGGAGACACTACCTTTTGGGGAACAAGCTAGTTATAAAAACTGACTAGAAGAGCCTCAAGTACCTGTCAAGTCAACTGAAGAACAATGCTTAGCAATGTCAGCAGCAGTTCCAACTTGGATGTCTGAAATTGCCAACACTTACACTAATGATGACAAGTACACTCAACTGCTTTAGGAGCATGCTACAAGCAACTCCAACAACAACTACTATACTCTGCAATCTGGCATACTACGATACAAGCACATGATTGTAATTGGCTGCTCCACATATCTCAAAGAAAGGATATTCATTTCCTTCCATGTATCTCTCTTTGGAGGTCATTCAGGATGCAGGGTCACCTTTCACAGACTGAAACATTTGTTCTACTGGCCTAACATGAAGCAGTACGTCACGGACAAGGTCTCCACTTGCCAAGTTTGTCAGATTTCCAAGACAGAGAGAGTGCACTACCCAGAACTCTTGGACCCTCTATACATCCCTCACACAAAATGGGCTGAACTGAGCATGGATTTTTTCAAGGGCCTACCCAAGTCGAAAGGCAAGGATGTTATACATGTGGTGGTTGACAGACTAACAAAATACGCTCATTTCATTGCTTTATCACATCCTTTTACTGGTCGTGGCACATATTTTCACTGACAACATCTTTAAGTTGCACGGTCCTCCCAAGGTAATAGCCAGCGACAGAGACAGGATCTTTACATCCAAATTCTGGAGGAGTTCTTCTCCATTCTGCAGGTTCAACTCAACTTCAGTTTGCATATCACTCGGAATCTAACGGGCAAACAGAGAGAATCAACCAATGCTTGGAGCAATACTTGCGCAGCATAGCGTTCAAGGAACCGAAGAAATGTTCTCAATAGTCCCAGTTGCAGAGTGGTGGTACAATTACTCGTACCACACTTCACTGAAATGTTCTCCATTCGAGACGTTGTATGGGTACAAGCCACCTCTCCATTCGAGGCGATGTATGGGTACAAGCCACGTCAGATGCATAATATTGCTCTGCCTTGCGATGTATCACCAGAAGTGGAGGTCACTATCTATGAACAAGAAAATATGTTGAAAAATCTGAAGGCAAACCTACGACAAGCTCAGAATCGATCAAGAAATTCACGAACATGAAATGAACTGAAAGACAGTTCAATGTGGGCGACATGGTCTTACTTGAAGATGCAACCGTATCGTGAGACGGCACTGGGGCTGCGCAATGCACTCAAGCTTTCTTCAAAATATTATGGTCCATTTCGCGTTCTCAAACGTGTAGGACTTGTCTCATACCAGCTTCAGTTACCTGCACGAACACTTCTCCATGACATTTTCCACGCCAACCAGCTAAGAAGCACTTGGGTCCACCTGCGGTACCAAATTCAGTACTACCCCCATTGACAGAAGATGGCAAGATCAAGCAACTCCTCTCGCAGTCCTCCAGTATCGTCAAGTGCCAAGAAGTGCAGGTGCGTATGACGTTCGAGTGCCGCAATGGCTGATTCACTTGGAAAATATAGCACATGAAGAAGCAACGTGGGAGGATGCAAGCTTCATTCGGGCAACCTTTCCAGATTTCCATCCTTAAAGTATGGTTTCTAGAGGGGAGCATTGTCAAGCGATGTACCTGACATCCATCACCGAACCAAGCGCCTACGATTCGTTGCTACTAGTTAAACTTGTTTAGACAACTGGCAATGTAATAAGTAGAAGGAAAACATGTTTAAGACTCGGTCAGATGTTAATGAACTGGACACGTGGCTCCTCGGGGTACTCAATATAACCTGGGAGATGGGCGGTAGGGTGACACGTGATCCGAAAACCTAATTTCTTTGTTCTTCGTTTTCCTGCATTTTCCTTTCCTTGCAAAGTAGCTGCCTTCTTTTACCCCAAAATTGCCAATTTATATCCATAATTGTTGTTCTTGCTTCAGTTATCTACCCGTTATCCATCATCAGAAGCAGATCACCATCGGGGTCCTGACACTCGAGCCAATCACGTGTCGCCAATGCTTGACACCATGGTCTAGGTCCGGGACCCTCAGCCATCGATGGTCAAGGGGGAGCACAACTGTCGACGTTGTGGTCCCCGGGGGACCCAGGACCACTGGCGCGTGGGGCACGGAACAACATACAGAAGATAAGAGGCTCGAACCGCACGCCGGGAAGAGAAGGGGGCAAGGGATAGCTCCCCCCTTTGGGAGAACGAAAGGGCGCCCGACACCAGGATAAGAAAGGAGCTAGCCAGCTTCCCACCCCCCGCGGTACGAAGAAGGAAGAAGACGGGACCGAGAAACCCCTCGGGCGGAGCTTCTCGAGGATGTCGTAGGACGAAGGCCTCCGACATCCTCGAGGAGCTCGCCCCAGGAAAAAACCCTGGGCGACGAGCAGGAGGAGTCCTGGAGTCGGAGGGCGACAGGAGACACGAAGACCCCGGGAAGACCTTTCCGGGGAGGACGGAGACCAGCAACGTGGCAGAAATCTCCTACACCTCGGCCATGGCAGGGGATAGCTGCGCCAGCACGGCAAGCTTGGCGGACGTCATCGACAGGACGGCATGCGTCGCCTGCCCGGTGCAGGCGGAACATCGATGGGACCTTACACGCCGCCCACCCAGCACGGACAAAGGGGTCGGCGCGCGCGCGGGCCCTTGACAAGACAAGACTTGCCGTCCCCTCCGCCCCGGCGGGCGGGCGGCATGGAAGGCAGCACGGTGCTACGCTGCCACGAAGACAGTCGACAAGCGTCACGCTGCCACGAAGGCGGTTGGCGACTGCCACCTTGGCTTGCACGTCGTGCCAAGCCTCGTGGCACGCATGTAGCATGGCCAACTGTGGTAGCCCTTGGTTAAAAGGAGGTCCATGGTCATGTTGGCGAGGGACAGAAGGAGGAGAAGAGAACCCTAGCTAGCTTTCGACTAGAGCTTTCCACTTAGACTCGGGGGTTGGAAAGACGAACCCCGGGAACCTCCCTGGGCTTGTTCTTACCTTACCCACGAGAGTAGTGCAGGCTCTTTGGTCACTATCTTGTAATCCACCACCACCACCACAATACATCCAAACAAGCAGGACGTAGGCTGTTACGCGGCAACGTGGCCTGAACCTGGGTTAATCTTTGTGCGCTTGTGTTTGAGCTCCGGGACTGATTTCGGAGCACTCGCGCCTCCTATCAAACAAACAGGGGTGCCCGGCATCCCCGGTGTCCGTTTCCGATACGCGACAACAACGCAGCTCTGCCATCATGTACACTAGGCTAGGCATCTCGGAAAATAACTCAGCTAAGTAAATCAAATTACATATATTCTTAATCATTGGATTGCTAACCGACATTTTCATATTCCCGTAGATATTTCTGTTTACAGTTAATGTTCATCAACAGCAGATTGAAGAGCCACCCAAAATTCATGATGTCCAATGTAATTTTTTTTAAAGGTAGGGGGAGGGGGTGCAATTTAACTTTATCTTCAGTGTAGCAAACTGTGGACAAAGCGAAGGAATAATAAACATATGTTGGAATATATTTTTGTCAGTGATAAAAATGGTAAGGATTTTAGGGAGGACAGGCACAGATGACTCATGGGTT